>OZ037785.1:13922799-14120299 GCA_964035525.1 Porites cylindrica
AATTGCTATGTGTTTGCTTGTAAAATTTGTAAACATATCAAGTGCTCTTTATTGATATTATTTGTTCCAGATACAATCTTCAATAATGAATTCATCCATGGTAATATTATTGCAAAAGAAGAGGGAAAAGGAAAAGTGTTTCTCAAGCAAAGTGTTGAGGGAAATACTTAATTAAAATGAAAGGCCATATAAAAACGATGATCAAGGGCTTTGACAAAAAATAGTCTGTAGCCATGAGGTTAGGACATTTTCTGTAAAAGATTTTAAAGGGTACATATGACTTCATGGTGAACTGAAAATGCAACAATTATTTTTACCTGTCCATATACCAGGATCATAAATCGAATACCATAAGCTTTGAACAGTGTCCTGTAAAGAACATTGTCTTGTACATAGTAATTAGCATATCTGCAAAAATATTGAAAAAATAAAATAAAATAAAGAAACTTAAAAACACTTATGTTTAGCCTGTGCCACGCTTTAGGATAGTAGGAATGTCCCAAACTGAACAAGCCATGAGAGAATAAGAAGTGTATGATCTGGGGAAGGGGGTGCGTGTTTTATGCATCAGATTTCATAGCCTGCGATCATGCCCTCTCCCTTTATCTCTGTAATCTGTTTTCGGGAGAAGGGCATGATACATTTCTTTTACAGATCACATGCAAAAAAGCCAGAATCTGGACTTTTTTCTGACTGGATAGGAAACAATACGGATGATTTGCGCTGTTCCGATTGGCCAAAATGCCGCCATCTGTTAGTTGTTGATTTCAGTCTGCATTTTTGCTTGCGTATTAATGAGCAGTGAATACACACGCGGGTTCGTTATCAAATTTCTGCCAGCTCAGTTTTCTTGAATTTACGTTGCATTTGAGGAATTTCTAAATAGAAATTTCATCCATTGAAATATTTTCCATTTCATCGTATACTTAAAAGTTGCAGTCAAAAATTCACTGATCATTTGAATGCAATTTGATACCGGCTACGAGTTTGCCTGCGTGCAGACGTCTCCTATTAGGAGACGTCTGCACGCAGGCAAGCTACGAGTTACAGAGGCGACAAACGGGGTCATTTTTCAAATAATCAATTCATGCTGGTTTGACGGTAATTCCTCCTTCAGAAACCTGCGAATTATTCTGAGCGATCTTCGCTTTCACGACACTTTCTGGTTTGTGAAATATGGTGCTTCAGCCTAATTTTTTTTTCACTGCTTTCAGCACAAAACGAAGTCAACGAGCTGTTACAAAGTAAATTCTTTGTTATTTGTAGCGGTTATGCATCAGTCAATTCCACCTGCGCCCAGGCCCCCCCCCCGGGCTGACCCCCGGGCATTAGCATTTTTTTTGCCTTGGATGGCAAATTCCCGGGGGTGGGGACTCTTGAGCTGTCAAATCCCCCGGGGTGGGGACGAAAAAAAGGGCAAATGCCCCGTCCTCTGTCAACACTGCAACATTTTTCATTGATCATTTAATGTTTTTCATTGACCATTTAATGTGCGATGTTTTGGTTTATTAACGTCTTCCTTTGTAATAGCGCGAGGATTCTAATTAAGACTTCACGACGCGACGACATGCACCAGTTTATGGTTTTAGTATTGGTATAAAATTATTGACATTAAAATTAATAGAGCGCTGTAAAGTTATATGTTAGGAATAGTTTTATTAATATGAAAGGATGTTCTTCAAAATAATATCAACAGAAATTTGATTCAATAACCAAAAAACGTTGATTCACATCGATAGCTCCAATTTCGCTACGTAATTCTGGCTTGATAAGCAATGAAGAAATGCATACATACATGTAAAATCGAGAACATGCCATTACAACCCTCTACAATTTATTCCTGTCCTTGACAGATGAGCCAATCTGCTTTTCTTCCAGTAAAACCTTCTTTGTAGTTATATTCTGATAGGAAACCGCGTGCCTGTCAAAAGCTCGGGAGTGGCCCGGGGGTTGGCAAATGCCCGGCAGCCGGGCAGTGCAACATTTGCAAATGCCCCAACCCCTGGGACTGACAAGGCAGGCAAATGCCCCGCAGTTGCCCGGGGGGGGGGGGGGGCTGGGCGCAGGTGGAATTGACTGATGCATTAAATAAAGGTACGGAAGCTCCATTTCATCACAAAAACAAAAAAAACATTTAAAATTTTTTTAGGACGTGCCATCTGAACATGGACGTACTTAAAAATTTTCTTTTCCCTAAAATTGATTTCAAAAGAGACATTATAATTGATTGGCTAATGACATGACAAGACTAGTCAAGGTAGACGTTAGATTCTGTAAATTAGGGGGCGGTTGACGGCTTGTTAAATAAATGTATCAGGCATTATTTTTTTTCCCTCTCGAGCTGGCCAGCTCTCGAGCCAAAGAAGCAGAGAAGCAAAGAAGCAAAAACACAAAATAATGCCTGATCTCAGGTTACTGATTTCATGACCTCTGCTCATTACTATAGGTATCTTGGAGTCTGGAACAGGTTATCTTCCGAGGTCAGAATATAAAAAAAATTGTCAGCGGGATCAGTATGATGATAATGATATGATATGGAACTGATGTTACCTGAAATTATAACCTTCGGCAGTCAGTGCTTTGGAGTCATCCAATCTGAGGAGAAAACATGATTATTTACTAAAAAACCATATAATGATTGGTAAAAAAATGAAAGATGGTAAATTTAACTATCTTTCATTCTTTCACCAAACAGTACGATCTCAACATTGCTGATCCTAGCAGTATGCAGGACGCGTGTCAAATATGAACCTTAAGTATATGGCCTCACTCTCCATGAGTTTTCCGATAGAGCGCCTGCCTGGTGTCTGGGAGGCCATATATAGGTTCGAATCCTGTCAGGGACTTAGATTTTTTCATTGTCCCATGCTCATGACTGGCCATGAGTTGTGTTAATCAACACAAGGAGACATCCATTCACAGCAACACAATGAATTTTATGAGTTAAATGACTGCATTATGTTCATTATACATCTCCTTGCTTACTCCTACCAGCTACTTAGTGGGGGAGAATTTTTATTTTAGAAGAATGGCATTCTTGATACATTTATTAATGGTCAGGAGACATCATTGTTCCCAACAAACTACATTACATGTGTACATCATTTTATGAAACAAACTACATTTTATAAATTTACATTATTTTAAAAAATCACTTGATAGATTTGGGGTGTGATTGGAAAAGAAATTTTGGGATAGCTAAGTCTCAGCAGTGAGAATATTGTTCAGACTGCATCCTAATATCACAGCCCGTCTACAATTATTGTAACTAGGAGATCTGTAGTCACCTTCTAAACGAGTACTTGGGTTCACAAGAATATGCAAGAGAGTCAAAGTTACAATTCCACGTTATGACAATGGCCATGACTCCACCCTAAAATGACATGAAAATGACAACAGAAAAAAAGATTATTGAAAATTAAAGTAAATTAATGAATTATATTTATTATAAACTGAAATAAATATTTCATGTGTGATGTTCACTTTAAATTATACAAAAAAAGCGTTTCTCTATACCATGCAAGTTTCCAGTTGTTTTTTTATGTAAAAGGTAGAATGTCCATCAATTAAAAAGTTGGCAGTAACTTCACACACACTGATTGGCTAGATTGTATAAGAGTTTCTTTGCCGTGGCCACTGGTCAGGTCATTGATACTGAATTAGCATGATCTGAAACTGACATTCATGAAAAAAGTCAAATTCTGCTTTTTTCTTTAATTCAAGCCTGAACTTACCTTATAAGCTATTTCATCAAAATTGACACCTGCTAGCTCAACAATCTTTCCAAGCTGGAATACTGGACACAGAGGGTCTGTTTCAGGATCATAATTACAGATAGTCAAGTATGTTTTGTTATTGGACTGGATGTTTCTCCTGTTTGGAAAAACAAAAATAATATACTTTTAAAGGCAAAAACCAGAGCTTATCACCTGCAACTGCTATTGAAACCTCTAAGAGGTAAACTTGCTGTTTAAGCTGATTCTTGTGATTCAGGGATGCATGCTTCATATAACAGGGGATGCAATTTGTTTGACAGCACAAATTTCTGTTATCAATGTAATAACAATGAGATGATTTTCTCAAAGTTTATTTGCTGTTCATAAAAAAAAATTCAAGTGTATTAACTGCCCTATATTTACAGCATGTATGTATCGGGCTATTACATTTTCCTAATAAAGCTGAAATCAAGGCTGCCAATACAATCACTGTCACAATTTTCATGTTGGAAGAATCTCCGATAAAATATTTATATACGGTTTATAACAGGGAATTTTAAATAAATATATATTTTTTTCAAAAATCTCCTTTCAGAATTATAATTTTTAATATGATTGTTACAAAAATGACGCTTGGCAAAAAAAAAAAATTGTCTGTTTGGAGGACATGAGCTTAACTGGCAATGAATAGTCTGAACAAAAAAGGGGCAATGACCGGTACCTATGGTTCAAAGCATAAACGTTTAATGCCGTGTGCTACAAGGACAATATTTATTTTCCAAAGAGAAAATTTAAATTATTTAATAGCTTGTTTCACTCAGTGTTACTGTACCTTGTTTTTTCAACACGTTTGTTTTCTATTGTAATTGAGAGGGGTCAAGGGTTTGCGGTGAGGTTTTGTGGAAATTACTATTTTAAGTTGCGGTATTGTGGTTTTACAAAACAAAGCAGTTTGCAGTACTTAGAAATTTTCGGGTAATTTCAATGCAGTTTGCAGTTTTCTTACGTTATTCTGTGTGGTGCTTATACGTAATTCCACGGTTTTGCGGTTTTGATCGTACCCCTCCTACGTCCCCCTCACTATTATTGCTAATATGTTTGCCATGCATTATCTGTGGAAAATGTATGTAATGAAATTTTGAGAATGTCCAACAAAAACCATGTGCTTGCAAAACAAAATTGTTCTTCAAGGCAGTCACATAGCCTGAATTTCAGACACTTAAAGTCGCTTACTCCCTCAGTTATCTGAAATTCAAGCAAGGCAGTCACGTAGTGTAGCGACATCTAAATTGCATGTGCACTGTAGTATGTTGGTTTGGCAACGACAGGCAAAGTTGAAACTTCTACAGATACGGTTCTGGGACTATTGTAATTTCTGGCCAAGAATTAAAGCACGCAAATGTCATAAGGAATTTACCACATTAAAGACGAAATTTTAAAAATACCAGCTAGTGTTTTGAATTTATGCAAATTTGTGACATTTTAATTGAATGTTTACATAGTAAAAGTGACAAATAATATTTGTGTTTGCATTTTCCCAGATTGTGATTTTTAATGTTTAATACGACAAACAATTAAAAAATCTTTATTACTAGTAAAACTAAATCAACACTAAAAGCAATATAGATATATTAAGAATGCATAGAAATAGCAAAGAAATTAATCTGACTGGCTAAACTCAATTCAAGAATTATCATAACAGAACATGTTTCCTGTAATATGATATTTGAACGGCCATTCATCACAAACTCAAACACTTTAAAATAAAGGAACATAATATCCTATTTAACCTTATTAAAAAGCCCTGAGAACGAACAGTGTCAAATTCCTCCTTGTCATAACAATGCTGTATAAAACAGAGAATGGGAGGTAGCAGGTATCAAACCCAGTTTCTTTGGCCCCTAAGATTACACTTCAACACACACGTACAAGAACAATAGCAATGACCTTACCATCATTCTTACGCTGATGCCGGCATAAAGCGTTCTAGCTATAAGCCAGTAAGCTCAAAAAAAGAAGTATAAATTAAACTGTAATATTATTACTTACGTTGATTCACCAAACTTGGGAAACTGCACATGGTTTTTAATGAGTAGGCTGAAATTCTTGGCAGCCTCAAGAAGAGGAACATTATAACTAGTGCAAATAGGAAAGAACAACATCTCACACTGGTGATCAAGTA
The DNA here is from genome assembly GCA_964035525.1 of Porites cylindrica. Taxonomy (NCBI): domain Eukaryota; kingdom Metazoa; phylum Cnidaria; class Anthozoa; order Scleractinia; family Poritidae; genus Porites; species Porites cylindrica. The sequence continues at coordinate 13,928,698 of OZ037785.1, forward strand.
AACCTCTTTTTGCAAATTTGAAAATTCTTGATGTTTTTAGTACCTGCTACTCGCTCCAAGTTCTTTCATGTACCTATATCATAATGACACTTTACCTTATAATAAATTGTTTTTACTCAAATCTTTCAAACCGGAAATCAGATTAATCAATATTCAACAAGATACTCTGACTTTTACCGACCTCAAACCTGTAGAACAAGGGGTTAGTATCAAAAAATTTTTGATCCTGTTTCAAGGTCCTAGCTAGAATATGGAATTCATTACCGAATAATATAATATCATAATAATAATAATAATAATATATTCAAGCGTTTGATCAAACCATTTTTAAGGGTCAGACAAGATACAACCTAAACACCTTAACACCTTATATCTATATTTTTCTCTAAGCACACTTACATACTTAAAATACACATCTTTTTTCATTATTTCTAAATGCCGCCTAGTATGTAAATTGCCTGTGCGGGAAAATCTCTATTCCTCATAAGCTCTGCTTCTCGGAGATTTCCCCGCCACAGTCACTCCTTCCGAGTTGTATGCTCATTTTAAATTTAATATTAATTAACTATTTATTATCTTTTCTATTCTACTTGTAATTTATTCGGTGTGGCAAAATAATAAAATCAAAATAAATAAAATCAAAAACATTTAGCATTAGGTTTATGATTTTCTCATAGATACAGGATGAAATTTCAAGCATACTATTTTAACTCTCCAACTGATTTTTCCAGCAAGTGTTGGTCCATAGGGAACCAGAACCTTAGTACTCCCAACTCAAATGGCCGGTATGCTGGTTTAAAATTGTTGATGATATTAATATTTATGTATTTATGTATTTAGATTTTCAAGGTATTTAAACTATCTGATTTTCTCTTCCTGCCTTGGTTAGTCCTGCTATTTGTGGGTAGAGCAGTTTGTAAATTAGCCAGTAAAATTTTGAAATAAACTCGAAACTGGTTGAAATCCATGCCAATTACTAAAAATATATATACTGCTACAGCATTTAATGACAGGATAATCCATAATGATGTAGTGGTAAGATATGCACGAAACTGAAAAGATGGTAAAAAAGCTACATTAACATATATATTTTACATAATTATTTATTTAAAAAAATGCAAGACTTACCTTAAATTAAAGCCTGGCATTGGAAGTTCTTCAATCTCCACTGGGCACCAGGAATAAATCTCACAAACTTTCTCTCCTTTTTCATTCTTTACACATTTTCCCGTCTTGAAACCTTGTAATTGTTAACAAGAATTTAAAAGCTTTTATTTTAAGAGTTTAAAAAGAGTCAGAGTTCTTTATATAGCTGGAATAACATCTGGTTTGAGCTTGAATAAGTAAAGAGAAGAAGAAAAAATTTTGACCATACATAGTACTACAGTCATACATGTTATGTTGGCACAGTGTTTACCAGCTCTTAATAAGTAAAACTCAAAAATAATGATGTGTGCTGGCCTGCCTTAGCAACAAAATCAGGTGTCGTACACTGTATTAAAGGCTACATACCGTACATATCTTTGACACTACTCCATCACAGAACAAAACACATAAAAAAACATAAGGTGAAAAATATTGAAAAAAAAGGGTCCCATGCAATAGACTCAAGTCAAATTATGCATTTTAAGAATCAAGCGCTTTATGAAATTAGGTTAGTTGGGTTTTTTCCCCAGCTGAACAACTAATATGTCCACCAAAAATACAGAAGAACCGAGAGCCATCATAGACTAATTTCCCAAAAGGAGCCATTTCACTAACAATAAATTATATCAATTCACTGGTAACCAGTGTGTATTAATTTTAGTGACTAATAAGTTCACAACACATTTCATTTACCACATGTAACCAACTCTTGGCTCAATTTAGACATTTGGATCACAAAATGCTAAAATTAAAGATATATGCTATTAGTAAAATCCAACTAGTTTTCTATTATCAATGCTGCGTTCTGATTGGTTGAGCTACTACTAGGCTATATGTTATAGCCCACTAGTAGCGCAAAGCGCCGGCTTTTTGGCGGCAAAAAAGGCTTAAGTCTAGCAGTAACTGGCTAAAGTTGTTTTGTCTTGATATTTTTGACCAACTAGTTGGATTTTACTAAAACAATAATATTATTCCTGTCGCCCTCATGGCCTCCGAGTCAATAGCCCATTTGGCCTTCAGCCTCTAGATCTCTGGCTATTGACTAAGAGCCCATTCCGGCTCGAAGAATAATTGTTAAATATTTTATCAATATATTGTATTATTATAAGTGCATACCATGGCCATTTATCACAGGTTCTAGTGGTTTACAATCACTGTCACTTGTACACTGTACCCCTGGCAACTTTGAGCTCTCTGGACAAGTGTTCTGTGTTTGATTTGGTGTGATGATCATATTTGTCATTACAAATACTGCATTATTCTCCTGTTGGCACAAATTAGCAGCAACAACTTAACAGGTAAAGTATCAATAAACTCAGGCAAGTAATATATACATATCAGGACTAAAACTGTTATCTCCCACCCCTGGGTGTGAGGGGGGTACTTTAGGAATTTCTGGGTGGGGATGTGCCACTGGGACCCTGGAACCCTTAACCTATACCAGAGCTGGTTAAGCTGAATTTTGCCACCCTATACTAGAGTAAACTCCCCCGGCCAAGTCCCCCCTATCCTAGAGTAGCTGTTTTCCAGAAACTACTAAGGTCACTAGCACAGTCTAGCCAAAACAAAACCTTATACCACAATCCCTAGTCTAGATAAAATCTTCAACCAACTGATCAGTTTCCTGAAAAATGATACCCTATTCTAGACCCAAATGCTCTGATTTATATACCCTATCCTAGAGTAAACTGCTTGAAAACCATACCCTTCACAGCAGCACATACCTATATAGCCCATATATGGCAGTACCCCCCCCCCCCCGGCTCCCACCCCTGCCCTTAAGGAATTCCCCACACCACCATCTTTCATTTTTTATAAACAATATTTTGTATACAAAAAAAAAAAAAAAAACTCCTACTCTTGTAAAAATTTTTTAGCGATCGCGCCGCGATCGTGGTGTGATCGCTGTTAAAATCGCGTAGCGTTTTTGGCCAGATTTCGCGGCGCGATCGCTGCGTTATTGGGAGCGATCGCGGCGCGATTGCTGTCATCAATCGCTTAGCATTTTTGGCTGGATTTCGCGGCGCGATGAGAGCGATCGCTCAGCGATCGCTGTTGTCGATCGCTTAGCATTTTTGGCCTGATTTCGCGGCGCGATGAGAATGATCGCTGAGCGATTGCTGTGCGATCGCTGTCATCAATCGCTTAGCGTTTTTGGCCGGATTTCGCGGCGTGTTGAGAGCGATCGTGCCGCGATCGCTGTCATTAATCGCTTAGCGTTTTTGGCCAAATTTCGTGGCGAGATGGAAGTGATCACTAGCGTTTTTGGCCGAAGTTCGCGGCGCGATTGGAGCGATCGCGCCGCGATCGCTGTCATCGATCGCAGATGGTTTTCGGCCGGATTTCTCGTTGCGATCACGGTCCGGACGAAAAAGACATAAATGAGTACTTCTTATCTCAGAAGAAGAGCAGTGAGCTGAAATTTGTCCTGTAATTTGCATAACATTTTGCTAACTTGTGACAAACGGAGAGCTTCTGAGCTTTGCAGAAAATCGTGCATCATAGAAAATGACCGCTCCGTTTGAAAGCCCCTGGTCCGGCCAGTGGTTCCGGCCACTTTGGCCACTTTAATTGGCAGCCGACATCAAAAGTGCGTAAAAAGAAACCTTCCAAGCACCATCTGATCTAAATTCCTGGGCCGAGTTGTTCAAAGCTGGGTTAAGATAACCCAGGGTTAGTGCGAGATTTGAATTCAGATTTGAAAGCTTAAAAAGCATTTCAGTTTTAATTCTTTTTGTCTACTAGTTGATGATTGGAAGCTCTAAAAATAACAGAGAAAATTACGCGACAAAATGCTTTGAACGCCAGAAAAAGAAACCCGGGTTAAATTTAACCCAGGGTTAAGCGCTAATCGGCTTTCGAACAACTGGACCCTGTATATTTTTTATAGGCTGCTCACTTAAAATTCGAAACCAAACTGAGATTTCTGTGTAAAGAGCTAACGTTTGGTCTTGACTTTGCTAAATGCTACAGCTCCCAAATGAAATATAAGTTTCATTTTATGGCCCTCTATATCACTGCTTAATAAATAAAGTGCAGTGTTACTGGGAAATTTTCAAACAGGCTTTCCCTTTTCAATCACTATTTGGCTAGTTTGGCCGGACCAAGGACATAGTACGCAAAATTTATTTTGGAATATTATTTAAACTTTGGTTTTAAAATTCAACCAGTCGACCGAATTTTTTTTTTGCAAGTTGAAAGAACATTTCTTGTATGCTGTGTACACCTAAAATTAGCTTTCTTAACACTTAAATTGCATATACTTGAACTAAAAATGCATCCAAGTAATTTAAGGTGCCATAAAAAAAGCAAAAATAACAGAACAAAATTCACCTATGACAATCGAGCTTCAGAAGGCAAACAGATCAATAAAAAATCGGAGAGTTTCGTTTGTAGTTTAACCTTATTTTCTTCCCGAAAATTACGTACATCACAAATTAAAACGGGCCGGAACTTATCCAAACTTATCTAGGAAAGATCGAAGCTACTCAGTCTGCAAGCAGGGTAGTATAAATCATGTCAAGATAAAGCTAAATCTTCAACTTAAATGGGTCTAAATAGGGAATGAATTTTCAAAAGAAAGGTCTTATGTGAGAGGTCAGTGAATCGTGTTTTTTATTTTTAGCTACGTGTGAGCAGAGTAAAACGTTTTATATCATGAAGTATTGAGATAATGAAACCGCCTATATGCATTGGTTTCTTTTCTTTTGATCCACTTGTCCATGTCTTCAGATAGGTTCATCCTATTAGGGATAAAAATATTTTTTCTTTTTTCCTCACGCTAATGATATGTTTCATGTTCATTTACCGTGCTTAAATATTCTCACTGAAATTCTCCATACTTCTTTATTAAGCCAATTTAATGTGACGTCCCACATGTTTTGTCTTCAGCCTAAACGTTAACTTTGAAATTTACATAATGTACAAACTGAGTACTCACAACTGTTGTCTTTGCCAGATTAATTGTTGCTGCAGAATATTCAAGAGGCCATCATAGCTCTTGGTATATTGCCATGTTTAAGTGAAATAATATTCTCGTCAGCCTGCAGCAAACACTGTCCCCATTGAAACAGATGATAATCTACTTTTGTTTCTATCATTTACCGCAATGTGCTTTTAAAATTTATTGGGCTGAGCACACCACACTTCTGAATAACAATTATTCCAGTTCAGGTTCAGGCTTAATATACCCTTAAAGATTTTGGCATTTTAGACCAATAAAACGTTTTCTCTTGATTACTTAGCAATATTGTCTTATACATTGTTGCTACTCATGGAACGTAAATGTGGTCGCCATTAAAAATGCAATTTAACTGAGTTCACAACAAAAAGTAGCCGATGTGCTGATGGTGGTCAGGAACAGCAGAGTTTGACGCATGCTCTGTCGCACTCTCTGGCATAGCCTTAAAGCACATTTCAGTGTGTTGATGCATAACGGCTTTTACCTGTGGATTGGCAGCCATGGGGGTGCGGCTCTCTGTCTAGGGGTCAGTTGGTCACAGGGCAGGCCATCTGATATTACACAATGGTGCAATTTCCCACAATTGACTTCGCAAAATTTGAGGAAAATCACATAATTCGTAAAAAAATGCTAAATTAAAGCACCGGTAAAGTAAACAATGAATTCTAACTTTAATAAAACACTTTCCCAATCTTGATGTTATTTAAGGTGATTTATCACTAATGAAAGCCTTGTAAGACAGTACATCTGAAACCTTTGATCGTGGTATCTAGGCAGCCATTTGATTTGAGAGACAAGCAGTGTGGTCAGTGGTGTAACGGAGTCATGTACTATTAAACAAGCGTCCTTTTTCTTTCTTTGTAATTGTTTTCTTTTCCGGGTCAAGATAATTGGACAAATTTAACAATTTTTCATCGCACCCTATCACAAGGCCTGACAGGGGAGGTCCCAAACATTCCAGGCACTCATCTTCCATTCATTGCAAGTCAGTTGTTATGGTTAGATCTAAAAGTTTGTACCTCAGGAAGGACAACAAAATCTGATGAGTCCCACACATGAACACCTCCATACAGTGGAAATTCTGGGCCACTCCTTGTTAAGTTGGTGAGTGATAAGCCTTTCACTTTGGTAGTTACAGAACTGTATGGTTCCTGAAATTCTTGATATCCTTTTTTATAAACAATCACATACCTTAAAAACAAAATTACTGCAAGGATTAAATACCTGAAGGTCTATTTAAACCAAACAAAAGAAATTACTAACATCAAAGATCGAATCATTTCCTACATGCTGCACGAATTGTTGTAAATGTAACATATTATGGCTATCTGAGGGGGGCATTGGGATTTTCGGTTTTGGCTATTTTTTGGATCGGTTTTTCAGTTTTTGTTGCAAAAGACTTTCGTTTTTTGGTTTTGGTGGTCATTGCGGTTTGCGGATTTTTCGTTTTTTAGCATCTGGTTTTCGTGAAAAATACTAGCGGTTTTTCAGTTTTGGTACCCGATGTGGTTTTTGGTTTTTGGAAGGGCAGAGAGTTTCAATAATCGACTGCTTTTTTGAGTATCTGTTTATTACCACATTAAACCTTAGAGCAAGTTCCTGCTGCCATGTAAAACTGAAAAGGAACTAATTGTACCGGTTAGCTTCCTCAGTGTCGACTCAGCTCAGTGCAATCGCATGTTAGACAATCGAGTCTCCAAACTTTCAGGTGTTAGTTATCAAATGGAAATGTTCGATTGAAGATTTTCGATTGAAGTTTCCAGAGCTATAGCTTTTTGCGACTGCAAAATTGCAATTCTAAAGAGGACTTGTGTTCAAATTCTCCTAAGTTAACTAGGCTCCATATAACTAGCGGCTTTTCGGAAATTGAGCCGCAAAGTCTGGGCTCGAGAGAGCGGCAGAAACAAAGCCTATGATTTAAGCAGACACAAAAAGATACGAAGGCTTCAGACAAAGTCCATGACATTCACAAATACTTTGGTGAAATTAGTGTTAGTTTAGTTTGCTCTGTATGCCCCACTTGTCACCATTGTATCGGTTTTTGACGGTTTTGTATGCGGTTTTCGGTTTTGGCCGAATTTTTTTGCCGTTTTGCAGTTTTGGATGATTTTTTTCTTCGGTTTTGCGGTTTCTAATATACCCCAATGCCCCCCTCCTATCTATATCTTGCCTCCAACAAAAACAATTGATGATTCTTGCAAATTGGCCAGTGGTCATTATTAAAAAAGAAATATAAAAGAAATAAATAAAAGAAGTCGTATAATATTTATAAATTACAGGCAGTTTGTAAATGCCATGTTCAACTCTCCTTTTCCTGGGGTAGCTAATTGAACGAAACTGAACCAAACTCAATCGCAACTGGCCTAATTGGTTAGATTTAGAACTTTTCGGTGAGTTTGATTATTCTTCAGACGATTGCGCGACCTATAAACAGGGCCTTACACTTCACTTTGTTGGTCAGTGGCCAAAGTACAGGCACCAGTTCATGTTGCAAATGTCCAAGTTTAGTCAGAGTTGGACCCCTATTATCTTGCCTAATAACAAACTTTTCTCCGACACCAACGGCAAAAGAGCATTCGTGTGCAAGCCTTTAACCCTTGCTGTGACATCTTTGTGTACTCGAGTTTGAAATTGAAGCCAATACTTGAACACAACACCTTTCTTGAAACCAGAAGAAACTGGCTTTATGTTCGATTGTTTGAGTGTTTGATTGGCAAACTTTTTGGGATCAAAATAGCAAATATGCAAATGATACCTAACTTCAGATATTTCCCAGTGTCTATCCCAGTTTGGTCACTGTAAATTTTATAGAACATGGCTAGGCTACTTCTTTTTTCATCTTTCTTCAAAGGTGTTCCACTGAAATTCCTGTCGGATTTGCATATTGAAGCAGCTGATTGAATATCTACTGATCCTACAGCTGAAGCTCATCGAGTACCTTAAAACGTCAGCAGTTCTATGCAGTCTTTTATCTGCTTTTGCAAGGACTGGACTGACTTACACGTTAGGGAAGGACCATTAGAAAACTTATGGGGAGGGTGGGGAATTTTCGAGCCGCAGGAATTTTTTTTCGTTATCAATTTCCTTGCGTGATTTTTTTTTAGGTCGTAGCATGAATATTTTTGTAGGGTGCCGTGCATGAATTTTTTCATTTAATTTTCCCTTGCGCGAATATTTTTTTGTACTTCGCCCGCCCGCCATAAGTTTTCTAATGGTCCGTCCCTTACTTCCAGTCGAAGGTCAAGAAAGGTAGCTTGTTGCGTTACCTTCTGTATGTTTGCTATTAATTTCGAAACTAAAACATGGCAATACTCACCCTATAATGTAAACAATGATCGCCAACTGTATTAGTCGATTGATCAGTCCAACCTTTTTGCTTTTGATATGCACTATCTTTGCTGTATCATACCTCAAAAGGGCTGAGAGAACTGTTTCACAAATGCCCCTACAAGACACCATTTGTTCCAAATTTGATCGTGACGTGAACTAAACTTTTACCACGAACATTTTATCGACCGAACTAATTGCCAGCGTGCAGACGTCTCCTATTTCCTTTGTCTGCACGCAGGCAACCCAACTAACTGCCCCTGGGTCTCCGCATCCTCGGTGACCCAGGGGCAGATAAAGGGGGCGAGGGAAAGTCTAAACGGGCGGAAAAATATATACGGAACGAAATTTTCCGCCCGTTTAGACTTTCCCTCGTCCCCACTATCTGCCCCTGGGTCTCCGAGGATGGGGTCTCCGAGGATAGAGTGGGGGTCACTCACGTTGTGTAAGCCAATCACCAAACCCGAATTCTCACGAGGTCGAGCAGTTCATACCAGACATAGTCTGCCAACCTTTCTGCGTCATTTCTCGAGTAAAGAACTTTATTTTTTCATGAGCGAAGGAAAGAGAAGAAAAAACAATTTGTCTTCCAAGCTCGATGAACTTTTAGAGCAAATGCAGTCACCTGATTTGAGCAGAAGCATTTCAAAATATGCCGACGTCGATGCAAGCTCGAACAAAACATCTGAGGCCAATGTTCTAGGAAGATGGATTTCCTCCGTGGATGATTCAGCGAGGGAATCACAGGCTCAATCTTCTGCTGGGAGCGGAACAGTTCAGAATATTTCTGGAATTCAGTCTTTTGATGGAAATGAGATGTTGACGAACACCACTTTACAAACAGCTGACGAGAGTGCTTCCAAACCGAAGGAATTATCTAATGAAACACAACCTTCTGGTGCAAACAGAGCACATATTGACCATGATATGGAAATGCAATCTTGTAGTGTGAACACAGTGGTTAAAAATGCTACCATACAATTTGTATCAGATGAAGAAACAACCATGGTGATCGATTCATCAAATGAAGCACAGCCTTCTGGTGTAAACACGTTGGATGATCATAGCAATGAAATTCAATGTTCTGATACAGAAAAGATGGTCGAGAATTCCACTGTAACAGGTGAAAAAACAACCATGTTAATTTCTCTATCAAGTAAAGCAGAGTCCTCTAGTGTGAAGAGATTGGATGATGATGGCAATAACATAATTCAATTATTTTCTGTTGAAGACCAGGAAGTGAACACTGCCACCATACCAAATGGAAAAACAACAAGTCTGAGTGATTCATCAATAGAAGCAGAGACATCTGATGTAAACATGGTGGATGATAATAGCAATGTCGTTCAATGTTCTAGTGCAGATAAGATGACTGAGAGTACCACTGTACTAGATGGAAAAACAACCATGTTCAATGATTTATCAACAGATGAGGAGCCATCTGGTATAAACATAGTGGATGATAATAGCAATAAAATTCAATCTTGTAGTGGAGATAAGACGATTATCACTGTTCCAGATGAAATGACTTTTGTGCCAAGGGGTTCAACAAATGAAATACAACCTTCTTTTGTAAGCAGTGTAGATAACAATGGCACTGAAACAGAATCCTCCCATGTGAACAAGATAGTTGAAAATACCACTGTATTAGGAGAAACAGCAATACCAAAACAGTTTTTAAATGAAATACAACCATCTACATGTATTCATGAAAATGTAGTGGGTTATAATGCCACTGAATTACAATCTTGTAGTTTGAAGGAAGTGGCTGAGAATGCAACTATGCAATGTGAAAGCACATCTACTCAGAATTCATTAAATCAGATCCAAGCTTCTGATGTGAACAGAGTGGGTGATATTGGCACTGAATTGCAATCTTCTTGTGTGAGCAATGTGACTGAGAATGCTTCTGTGTCAGATATAAGGGTCTCAAACTCAAATATGTCATCAAATGAAACACAACCTTTTCATCTGAACAGTGTCGAAAATAATGGCAGTGAGATACAAGGTCGTAAATTGGACATGGAAACTGAGGAAACAGCAACCTTAGAAGAGTCAGCTATCAAAAAGAATGATCTTATAAATCAAAGCCAATCTTGCAGTGTGAACATTACTTCTGAGAATACCTCAGTAATGGCGGATCTTTCAAGTAAAAGTTGCAATTTTGATGATCCTGAAAATGAACCTGGAACTAATAATTCTGAGGAAGACAAAGTATTCAGTACACAAGAGATGCATACTTCTGCCCTAAACCTGGACAATACTGAAGACAACCAAACAAGGCATTCTGGTCTGATAGACCTGGAAGAGAAAACTGATGTATCTGTAAGCACAGAGAAGAGAATGTTAGAGAAAACAGTGACCACTCTAGAGAGCATCTCTGACACGTCACTAGCTAATTGTGATGAACCAAGCGATTCCACTGTAACTTCAAACTGCAGTATGACAGATGAAGCAGTGTCAACTGTAACTGACGTCATGTCATTGTCAGAAGGAGATGAGTCATCTGTTTCATGTGTTACCCTAGGGGAAATAGAATCTACCCTCAATTGCATCTCTGATGCTTCTGAAGCAGGCAGTAAAGATCCAGAAGCTATCCTCTGTGATATGATAGTTGAAACAGCTTGCTCGTGTGTAGTAATGGAGCGTTCAGATGAACCTCTTCGTGTGATTGATGCTTCAGTCAGGGCTTTGAATAGTCAAGTCTCAAAAGGCAGGTTTGAAGACTTATGTTTAACTGAAGATCTGAGCCAACCATCGAGAAAGAAAATAAAACTGAGTAGGTGTGTTAACATCCCGCTAAAGGATCTGCTTGATGGCTTGCATACTAGATTGTGTGAAAGTAGTTGCACATCAAAACACAATCCATTTGTACTGGCAGCCGGTGTTGCAGATGATTGCAAACTGAGAACCTGTCTGGAGAACCACTTAAAATTATCTTTAAAAAATGGCTGGAAATCATCCATAGGCATTAAAGACCCCTGCTCACAGCTCCGCCAGCTTGTCATTCTCACTGCTATATTGTTTGGTAAACTTGACTTGTTAGAATCCATGTTAAAAGCGCAGCTAAGTCACTCGCAGTACTTTGCTCATTCTGCCAAAGAATTGCCCATCATACTACTCTTTAAAAACTTGCATCGTTTCAAGCCTTCTTCTAATTTTGATGAGAAGGTTACTGTATTCAAAAAGGTGTTGAAGCTTTTTGCCAAGTATGATGGTGATGTTCTTCTGTTGCAAGATGAACTCAGTGATGAAACTGTTCTTCATGTGTGTGCTAAAAAAATCAGGGAGCTCACCTGTAAAATCAAAGCTAAAGAATCTTTTGCTCCTGATAGTCCAGAACTTCAACAGTTGCTTGATCAAAGAGAATTATATGATCGATTTTGTGAAGAATTGATTCATGTGCTTCAAAAGCTTGCTGTTGAAGGACCACTGCATCACAGCCAAGTGCTAAACTTTTTTGATGTCAGAAACAAAGCTGGAGAGACAATTTTTGAGATTCTTCAAGAAGAAAAATTGAAAAGAATGGGATGTAATGATGGTGCAAGCAACGCCTCCTCATCTGCTGCAGAAGATGAAAACACTGATAATGCTGTGGAACAGGTCAGAAATGAAGAAGAGCATATTGCACAGGGTAAAATGGTGGAAGAGGTAATTACTGGTGCTCAAACAGGGCCTGTGTTACAGACAAATGATTTCCAAGGTGATTCAATAGGCCAAAGTGCCAGCATGTCCGTGCACGTTGTTCAATCATCTGGTACCACTGCCTCTTCAACTAACTGTTCTTTCCCTCAAATCTCCACTGGATGTGAAGATGAATCCATGCCTTCTACATTGTCAACCTCCATGTCATCAGTTCAATCTGCCACAGTGCAACAAGTGTCAACACGTCATTCAACCTTGCAAATGAGTACAGAAACCTCAGCAGGATCAAGTGAAACTGACTCAGCAGGTATCTCTTTTCAGTCAATAGAGACCTTTAGATTCCAGGACGAGAGTGACTATAAGTACGAGATTTGACTTAAAGTTTTTTTGACATATTCTCAAAAAACAAACACCTTGGAAAGCTCTGTTGAACTTTTTTCGCCAGAAAAGATAGCACTGTCATCTTTATTGAAGGAGGTTAAGCTCTCTCCCAATGGCAAAATGATAAAAATTCTAACAATTGCAAACTTCTCTCTGTCTCTATGACATTCTTGCTAAAACTTGTAATAGAATGAGAATGGCTATCGTGTTTTCCTGCCAAAATGACACTTGTTCATGCACAAGTACTACTTGGTATCAGGAAAATCTCGTTTTTCATACTTGTTTTAGAATCTAAGGGTCTCTAATATTAGAGAGATTTAGAGTCATGTAATACGGCAAACAGCAAACGTCAGATTTAGTTGAGAATTTCTCAAAATAGAGAATGAGCTGATAGAAACAGCTCAAAACAATAATATTTACACCGCTTATTAACTGAGAGTGAGGTCAATACATCAAGGCTGGTATGATGCCCGAAAGGGAGAGGTTAATAAGTTGTTTATTATATGGTCTTTTCATTATGGATCTGAGCATGCAGTCAATTAACTGGTCAGCGGATAATTTAAAAAACATGTCTCCTGCAATACAGTCAGGTGACACTAGTCAGCGGATACCCTTTTTGACAACTGTCAATTGACCATAACGTGCATGGATGTCCATAAGGACGTCGACTATCAAGTTAAACACAGATTATATATGCCCTGGACACCAAGCTACTAATGCCCAGTCATTACAAGAAAACAGCCAATCAGAGTGCGGATACTATAGTAGCCATACAATGATTATTCATAAAACTGGTGTGAAACTTCTTATTTTTGTGTAGAAGTACATGTAATGAAGAGTAAGCGACAAGTGAAGGGAAACTTGCGAAAGTGGTACAAATTCATGTGATTGCCATTTGCCATAAACTTTACTCTAAATCTCTCTATTACTGAAATTCTTGTATTGTTTTGTGGTTATGAAATGTTTTGAGCATTGTACAGTAAAAACCTGCATATAAGAACCTAGTGATTTAAGAATCTACAGGCTGCAATTTGGCAAAAATATAAGAACCTGTTCAGCCTGGCAAAGAAAAATAGGTTCTTACCCAAAAAGTCACTCCAATTTTGATGGTCAAAATTCCGGATGTTAACTGTGTTAGAAACCTCTGACAAAAAGTAACCGTTTATATATGTGTCCTTTGATTTACATTTGTTTGGATTTTCATGAGAAATAGTAGTACAATATTTCTGCCAGTGGTTACACTACGACCACCTCTGAAAACTATGAACCTATTGAGAACCTATAATCAGCCTGAATTGTGAAAAACTACCCTAAAATGTAAGAACCTGTTCAGCCTGACCTCAAAAATTCTAGGTTCTTATATGCGGGTTTTTACTGTACCAATTGAAAGATATAATGAGTTCTAATTTCAAACTAAAAACCAGTCACTGATGGGAGGTGCTATACCAGGTTATATACAATAATATTGCCTTGTTTCTTGGTGTGTCTCTCTTCAAAGAAAGTTTCCTAATTTCTTGACTAATTTGTTCCAAAAAAACTTTAATGTGTGAAATGTTTCAATTATTTGTCATATCTCTTGAATCTTGCCCCTTCAAACATACACTACGGGGAGTTTAACCCATTCGCCCGTGGAAATTTGGCTGGAAAATGGGTTTTGAAGCAGGGCAAGTGGTTTTCTGGTCACTGGCGTGCTATTATGTGCTAAAACGTACCGTAAACCAATTTACAGGTCATACAATTCACAACATTCTGATCCAGGTGTAAAATATTAGCTGTATAGAAAGCAAAATTTCAAGATAGTCTTTGGGTTTAAAAGTGACGCAGAAGTCTTGACTTTTCCTTTTCGCTTTCTCTCCTCCCCTCTTTTTTCTTGACTCATTTTTTATTTCTTTTGCTGGGCACTTAGTAGGCTTTATTTTGGTGGGCAGTACAGGCGGCTCAGGGGCGAGTGGGTTGAAATCTGTATATTTATATGTTGAAGTGTGTATGTGACGGGTAAAATTTGATTTCAGGTTAAATTTTTTTTAAACTAGGTTGATTCTCAATTTCCTTTATCTTCTAGGGCTAGGAGACATTTCATTAACCTGAAATCAAATTTGACCTGTAACATATATATTTTATATGTTAAACATTTTGTGGCAAGGTGTTGATTTAATTTGTTGTTTTTTTTAATGTTTCCACCTTTCATTATTTTTAGATGAAGGGCAGTCACTAAGTCAAGAAGAGGAAGAATTTCATATTCATGTTCCAAAGTTGCCGGTGGGAGGTAGGGAACATTATTACGGTGGCCCACAAGTACAACAGCAAGAGTTGATTTTATTTTGCTGTAACATTTCATTTTGCTGTGAATTTATTTTGCTTGGTTATCAACACAAATTTGTTTTGTGGTAAATTTTACTTTGCTTTTGCACTGGTAGGTCACTGTATGTTATAAATTAATATTTCTTGTCCTATGCTATTCTTTCTTTTTGGGAGCAGTTTCGTGCATATGATCCAAAATCTGGGCTTTTCAGTTCTGATCAAATACAGTGGTATTATATGCATTTCATTGCTTACCTGTACAGTCTTGTAAAAATGAGGAAGGGGTTGGCAAATGCATTCATTTCATTGAGGATACATTATACTGGGGTCAATGTAACAGCATCAGTGCCAAAAAATATTATGTTTTATATTAATGCATTTGTTCCAAAGGGGTTGTGTATATTATGATTTCGCTATGTAAGAAAGAATGAGATGCATCTTACATCAATTATAATGTCCCACCTCCCACCCTTTCGTCTCCTGCCTCCTAATAACCTGACACCCCCTTTTATCCCAGGTTCCCTTCCCCATGTCCTTCCCCACAAGCAATAAACTTTTCATGTCAGTGCATTGTACTGGGCTCCCTTCAGTATTTTCTTAGAGCACACTCTAAACCCCTCCTACCCCCTATTATTCCAGGTTCCCAGCCTCCTGTCCTCCCCCACAAGCAATAAACGTTTCATGTCAGTGCTTTGCACTAGGCTCCCTTCAGTTTTTCCTTAGAGCACTCCCTAAAACCCTCCCAAGCCCTATTATACCGGTTTCCCTCCCCCATGTCCTCTCAACAAGCAATAAACTTTTCATGCCAGTATATTGCACTGGGCTCCCTTCCGTTTTTCCTTAGATTACACGCCAAACCCTTCCTACCCCCTATTATCCCATGTTTCCACCCTCTTGTTCTCCCACAAGCAATACACGTTTCATGTCAGTGCATTGCTCCCACTTCATCACTTTTTACTCTCTTTTTTTTTTTTTTTTTTTTTTTTTTTTTTTTTTAAAACAACAAATTTTATTGAAAATTGGAAAATAACTAATTACATTACTTTCCCACCCGCAAATAGCTTATGAACTAATCGAGGCGGGGGGAGCTGAAGACATATTACAAAACCCCCCCTTGTATGCTTCTCTCCCTCCTAATATTAAGCCCACATACCCATATTTTTTCAAGCAGTATGATGACTTTGAGATGCAAATCAACATTGGAAAAGGGGTGAACATGGCAAGCATTACCACAAACTTGATGATTATGGTGGTAGTAATTTTTGGCCTGTAGAGATACCCTTTTCATTTAGCATAAGCCCTGTTGAGGATAGTTTGGAGATGAAAACCAAGTTATTTGTTAAGAGATTGTGTTACTTTGTTACAAAAAAGCAAAAAGAATTCATAATGCAATAGGTTCTCTCTTGTTTCCAGGAAAGTATCACACTTTTTTGTGCACGCCCAAATGCAATGTGCAACATCATGAATTAATCCAGCTTCTTTGTGCTACACCTGATCATGGCAGCCTAATTACTCCAGCTGTTGAAAATGAATCCTGCTCAAACTTCAGAGCCTATCTCCAAGAAACTGCTTGGGATCTCAACGCGATTGTTCCCGATCAACTGCCAAAACTGTGTTATTCCGTCATCCATCTTGCTTGCTTATTGGGAAAGTGTAAAGCTTTAGAAGTGCTCTCAGACTTTGGCTTCCGTCCTCTTATTCGCACATCCATTACCGAGGAAACGCCTTTACATATGGCATTGCATTTGCTTGAACACCAGCCATTGGGAAGCCTCTTTTTGTGCAATGCCATTGTGAACATCGTAAAGACGCTGAATAGACACAGCCATGCCATATCATTATTCTCAGCAAAGGACTACAGAGGGAATACTGTCCTTCATTCATTGACCAAGATGCTCTCTCCAACCAAATCATGTTCTGAAACGACAACCATTGTGTACCTGTTCAGAGTGTTTGTGCACTTCTTGTTAAGGGGGCAACAGTCCTCTCCAACTGTAACCCAACAGATTCTGTCAAACTCTTTAAAGGATTACAACAAAGCTGGAGAAAGTGTGGAGGTTCTATTGCAAAACACAGTAGTTGGTGAACAACTATGGAAGTATCTCGCAGGTCTTATGGAAGGAAGGGAAGCCTCAGTAGGTGCCTCAAATGGTGAGTGTTTATGACGCACCTGTTGCCCAGCCGAGTACTCTTAATTCCAAGTGACAAGGATGATTGAATGGATGCAAATATCAAACCCACAAAAATCCCCAGGGCTTTGAACAAAACCCCCAAAAACCCTTGGACTAAAAATTCCCCCTCCCCCCAGCCAGTTGCCGCTATTCTGCCTTCTGATTGGGCAGAAAAACACAAAGTTTTCTGGCACCAATCAGAAGGCAGAACGGCGGCGACCGTTTGGAACTGGTCTGGTAAGACCAGGGGCTCTTCTCGCTGTTCTTTACTTTTCTTCGTGCCATATTTTTCCGCCCATTTAGACTTTCCTTCGCCCCCACTATCTGTCCCTGGGTCTCCGAGGATGGGTCAGAATGTGGTACAAGAAACAATTTATCACTGTATTCTAAACCTTTTCCACATGAAAATCTGTGAAGACAAAACAATTTCTGAACTTTTGACTTACCTATATGAATGTGGGGTTTTTTCCAAATATTTTCTTCATTTTGAACCGTTTCAAAGTGGTGAAAAATTTTGTTAAAGCTGCTCTTGCAAAGCTGTAGTGACCTCGTGTTTCGCTTGTGGACATGTAATTGTGAAATATTGTTGAGAAATAAGTGTGCATACACCTTTGGTCGTCATCCTATTCACCATCAAAATAGAGTTTGGGCAAGGAGTATTAAAGGCTATAAATTCACAAATTTGTCAACGTAGCCTATTTATACTGTATAGTATTATGATACATGTTCATATATTGAAATTACTGTAGTGTGGGAAGAAATATTGTGGTTCACAAAATTATGTATATGTTGTAGTTAATTTTTTATCTCAGGTAATTTTTGTTTTTCTTTTGTTTCCACTTCATTAACATACATCACCATACCCAAAACCAAAAGACAAACAAAAATTACCTGAGGTAAAAAGTTAACTACAACATGTACATGTGTGTATTGTTATAGCCCTAGATTGCGACATGATTGACTTTTCTGTTTGATGACCATTTGTAAAAACTTCTCCAGTTATCAAACAAAATGAAACAAAATGAAACTCAACTTTTTGGGAATTCCTGTGGAAAATTACTTGGAGAAACAGAACATTATTTGTGTAAGAACGGTCCTTTTTTTGAGAGGACTTGTTTTCAGTGCAATTTTGCGTCCCCTTTGCGTTTCTCCGCCAAACAGTGCATCTCTCATGTGCGTATCTATGTCATGGAAAACCTTGTATAAGCGAAAGTAGCACCACAGGGTACGTCAGCTGGGTAATACTTGGAACTGCATTTTTTTTAAAATAATCTTAACGAGGAAACAAACTGACAGAGTAAAGTCGGTAAAATTAGTTTTCAAGTTAACTGTATCATTGCAGCCCTATCATCATCTTACTCTGTGCATTGTTTATCATCAGATGACTGTGATCAGCCAATGCCTGCCGATGCTGATGAACCTGAAAGCCTTATTGACTTCATCATTTCACAGGGTGACAATATGGTTAAATGCTTTGAACACAAAAAGTGTGTGGAAGGTTACCACAGAGAATATCAAATGAAGCTACAATCTCTTCAAGGCAAGGTTTTGAGCTTGAGAAAGGAACTGAAAGAAGCCAAAAAGGAGGAGGCAAACATCGCCAAGAATGTTCGTAAAAATGAGTCCATAATTAAGTCATCAATTGACTGGAGCAAGGCGAGAATGCAGTCAGTTATAGAAAAGAGGAACTGGCAGAGGCAGCAGGTTTCCTTTTATGATCGCAGGTTGGAGTTACTTGAAAAACTAAAACAGGATATTGAGCAGTGGGAATTATCGCAATGAAAAGTAACGAAGTTGAAGCTCATTATATTTTACAAAATGTAACCTGAGGCTAATGTTGTGTTCAGTTGAGGCTCATATTATTTTACAAAATATAGCCGGAGACTAGTGTTGTGTTCAGTTGAAGCTCATATTATCTTACAAAATATAGCCTGAGGCTAGTGTTGTGTTCATTAGTGACAGCAACACAATACAGTTGAAACTCCACTAATTATAACGCCACCCTCTCTACAGCGGCCACTTTTGTTGGCGGACAGTCCATGCAACAGCCACCTCTCTACAGCGGCCTCTTTTCTTAGCGGACAGTCCATACATTGACTATTGTTTAAACTTGTCTACAACGGCCCCTTTCTTCTGTCCCCAAGGTGGTAGACTTCCAGCAGTTTCTCTTTTTCTTCCAATTTAGCAAGGGGAGTGCAAGCACGCGCGAGCGCCACGACGCGAGAAACGAAGGTTGCAGCTCGCCTTCCTGTATAGCGCTTTCCATCATGAGCGTAGTCATTTCCGTGTCTCCCGCGTTTCGCACGACAGACTAAGAAAAAAGAGAGACTGCTCGTAGTCTAATCAACGAAACGGGAGTAATTAGTGACCCCACATGAAAATGAAAAAAATGTAGTCTTTTTCTGATATCACCATGTTTGTTCCTCTGACAAGGGAAGCATTGAAGTCCCCTAAAATAGTTTGTTGACATTACTGTAGTATAATAAAGAACAGGTCTATATGAAAATTTTTGAAGGCATTTCGTCACCATGGAGAGAGGTAACCTGCGGTGCAGGCGTTCGAAAGGGAAGGGGAAGGGAATTAGGGCGCGAGACCGCGCGCGAGGGAGGATGGAGTAGGGTTCCTTTCCTTTAAAGGCCCAAATAAGCTGCGCGAGGCGTGATTGGGCTCAATAGGGTTGTGCGTGATCTACTATCTGCATAACGCTTCATGCGTGATTTTCCTTTTGGATTTCCCTGATTGGTGAAGATCATTTAAAACTAGATGCACAGCGCAGAGGTATTAAAAAAGAGATAGTCATGACATCATTTTTGGGTCCTTTTTCTCGTTCCTCAGGCTCGTGATCTCTTGTCCAAATCGTATTTATGACCTCTACTTTCAGATCAGTGAATTCTGGTTAATATAGTTAATATTTGAACATCCGTTAACGGGCGATCCTACCCGAAATTGCTGTAAAGGACACTAAAAACAATTTATTAGAGCTAATTCATTCAAAGGGGTTGAGATACTGCCATGTTAAACTTAATGCGTGATGGCTAATTCTTTCCCCCGTAGATGCGTGATGGCCTAAAAAATAGTCAGTGTAACAAGATAAAACAATGATAATATTTATTTGGATCTATATACGACCTGGTACATAGACTGTTTCCCAGATAATTTAAAGTTACAATCTTCTGTGATGCGCGGATAGGTATTCTCCTACCCCCGGCCACCTTTGTCACCCTTCTTTAGTTTCGTGCCTTAAGAATTTTGCAGTCTTTTTCAACAGACTGCGACAACAGTCCGTATTTTTGCGTATTCAAGTACGCACAAACAGTCAGACGAAAGGTGGACTGGAGCGAGGCCAGGAACCCATAACTCAAGGCGTTTTTACGGACCGGTTTATTTTTAGACACATTTTGGGGCACCTTTTTCCTCGAAAATGGAATCTCTGTCACGTGTATGGACGCATTCGAAGTATAAGATATCAAAATGGAAAACGTAGCGTCATTAAAAGGCAAAAATCATCATTTGTAGGTCTGTAGGTTTTGCTGACTGGTTTTTGGGGCCTTGTATTGAAGATGTTCTAAATTGGCGCCAAAACCGTTCTAAAAATAAACTGGTCTGTAAAAACGCCCTTGAGTACATGGAAGTTGCTCGCTCCACGTTATGAGCTCCGGCCCTGGTGAGGCGTCGAGCGAGGCTGAAAACTGAGAGAGAGACTGGGGAGTGCTCTCGCCTCACACAGGCGACACATGGGCGCAACGACCGACACAGGCGTGAGGGTCGCGCGCTTGAGAGAAAAAAACCGACTGTTTTGCAGTCTATGATTTCAATGACCGGCGAATGACCAGCTCATTTCTGATGGTTTGCAGAGCGCCTTCCATTTCCTTCATTTTGCAAAAACGCTAGGTGATCTCCTGAGCTCCCAGAAAACAGTTTCGCGTGAAGACACACTGACAAAGTCTACGTTGGATCCCCTGTGCTTGGACGGTTCTTTCTTCGTGCACAATTTGCTCTATTACCGCACCCTTTGATGCCGCGAAGCGGACGGATAATCGTCTCGTCACGCAGCGCTTCTTTTGTCCATGGAGGAGCGTTGCGTGACGAAACAAAGAACAGCTACTCACGACAAGGTGATAAGCCTCATAAGCTGTAGTTGTAATGTTACAGTTTCATTAACCTGCAAGCAGGCGGTCCTTCTCTGCCTTTCCCCCATGGTCCCCCGAAAAAAAGGAACGCCTGGTCGTACATAATAGTTTTTCACGCACATATCCTCCCAAGATAAAGTTTCAGTTTGCTCAAGGAAAACCTTGGTGTGCTTATTAAATGTTTACCACCTCTCATCTTTTAATATTGCAAAGGATCTGGGTTGTCATGTTGCGCCGAAAAGTCTATCTTAATAATTTATCAGAAGATCCCCCCTCCCGATCAGCTGTCGATAGGTCTCCGAGGTCACCCGAAGTTGACCTAACCGATCAATTTTCTGCCCTATCCGGCGTTCGAGCGTGACCACTTGTTTTGAGAGCAATCCGATCGAAGGCGAAATATTTTGTCTGTCTCTCACACGAGAGTAGTTAGCGTTTAACGAAGGTAAGTGTATGATGACACTTTGTTTCGTCCCTCCTAGATCCCTCTTTGTACTTTCATCTCAAGCTTTATACTTTTCGCGAAGCAGCGCAGTTTTTTCGCATGTATAATTTGACAGTAATATTTAGCATTTTTAGGTTTGGAATCGTCCACAAAAATGCATTGTTGGGTTTTGGCAAACAGCGAGACAATGTGCATTCATTTTTCAATTAAGGGTAATGAGACTGAACTTGAAAGGACAGTGAAGGGATCGAAATTGTCGGCAAGTAGAAGGGGAAGCATTGTCAATTTTGACTGCGCGTCACCGCTCGAGTATCTGATATTTATGGTCTCCACTTCGTGTCTAAAACTCAAAGTTCAGGAATAAAATCGAGGACGCAGTTATTAGTCATCTAATTTCATTTTTTTCTCACCGCAGTGCGTAAAGATGGTAAGTTTTGACGACAGAAATCCCCCCAGAAATCCCGTTCGATTCATATTTCTTCGTCTATGAGTCGTTTCCCGCGCCCGGGCGGTGTACATTCCCGTAGTACCTTGCGGGTAAAGTGGCTTTCGTTCTCCGTGGAATCAACTGAAGATCGTTTCTTTATTTCAAAATCCCTCGTGAGTTTGACGCGTTTTTTTCTCCGTCGTTTGCGGATTATTTAGTTGAGGTGTGGTGAAAATCATTTCGATTTTTGGAACAGACAAGCTGGCACCCGTGTCGGGGAATTGCGAAACTGGAGATCGTTGAAATGGACAGTGGCCTGGAAGATTGAACTATATTGTTACATCAAAATTTTGCCGTTGTTAAATTAAAAAATGAGCCATACGCCGTTGTGCTCGAAAGATTGTAATATCAAACACCACGATGTTGTTACTTCGCTTCAAGCTGTCGCCCCCAGATTTAACTCGTCTGGCTCGAATGACTCTTTTCCCGGCCCTGTTCGGGCCACGCGTGGAAACAACAAGGAGGACTTCAAAAAACATGTCCAAAAGCTTGTTTCTGAAGGATGGTCCAAAGATAAGGAAGTTCCTGAACCATTTCAACTTTTAAAGCTTCCTCTTCTGCACTTAGCGAGTATGTTTGGAAAGCACGAGGTTGTGGAATGGTTATTGAATGAAGAAGGTTACGATGCAAAACTTCAAACGTCTATTTCAGGCGAAACGGCTTTGCATCTTGTTGCTCGCCACCTTTACACGGCATTGTCTCCATCTGGATCTCGCCTTGAAAACATGAGCATCACTGCCAAAGTGGCTAATTTTGAGAGAGTTGTTTCCCTCTTGATCGAGAAAGAAGTAAGCCTTTTCTGGGCCAAGGATGAAGTGAACCGTGAAACCCCTTTTCACATTTTAGCCAAGCAACTACTGCAAGCTTCCTCAGGCTTTGTCGACGGGGAACTGGAAAAGGAGGATCTATGTTTGTCATTTTTTTCAAACAGTCTTGATGTGACCCTGAAACTTATGCTGGCCGAGGAGAAAACAAGGCTAAACAGAAGAGATGTAAAACACGCTCTAAGCATAAAAAACTCTGAGGGTAATACTGCTTTGCATTACCTGGCTCAGGCATTTAGGCATGGGTTTCTGGTGCTTAGATTCTTGGTCAAGTCCTTAGGTAACAATGACCTGCTGAAAATCAAAAATTCAAGCGGGCTTTCAGCGATTGATATTGTTAATCAAGTTTACCCTGGCCATGAAAAAGACTTGCTTATTGATGAGGAAGGTAGGTGTACTGCTCCTAATTCCTAGATTTACAGTATTAATATTTCTATTTCAAACGGATCATAAAACTATGCTGAAGTTGCTGAAAGCTTGTTGAAGGCAAACAAGTTGAGTGGGGTGTGAAAGAAAACGCCCCATCTCATAGCAATCGGAGGCAGGCAAAGTTAGGTAAGTGCATGGTGTTGTGATTTGCAAAAACCTTGACGCAAAAGAAAAACCAAAAATCCCATCATCTTGTAGTTTCCTGGTGGTAAAGGACATTTCTCCCTTGTACTATGGCACATACATGTAAGTCTAGAGGCCAGTACTCAAGGGCAGATTTAGGGGTGGGCCCTGCCCCCCCTCCCCTTTTTTGTGGTTTATTAAATATTTCAGCGCTACATGTTCAATATGGAATCCAGGCATTTGCTAAATTTAAGCATCCAGAAAGCACTAGATTGCACCTCAGAAAACTTCAATTGCAAAAGTTTTCCCGGAGGAACATGTGCCCGAAACTCCCTAGAAAAGGGCGCCGGTCGCAGTGCTGATGGGCACTATCATGCCCATATTGCCACCGTATCTCTAGGCCCCCGTCTATCACAAAATCCTCTGTCTGCCCCTGGTACTGAACTTACATCCACAACAGGAACAAACACGACTGACCTACATGCAATATTATAGGCAGCTGCTGACCAAAGTATCTACCAGCAGTTGTATCGAGTGAGTTATTGATTTAAAGGATTGATAGATTAATGGTGCTTCTGTAAATGTGGGTCTCAGAGAACCGAACAGCTACAACATTGCAAAGAGTTTACAAATATTATTAAGACAATAACCACGGATTAAAATTTAGTAAATAAGAGTGATAAGATAGAACTAGATAGATAAGAGCAATGTTGATTGCATAACTAAAAAGGAGTAGAAATTGTTGTTGTGTGTTGGGGTTGTGGTTGGTGATAGTGCGGGTTCCTAATAGGCTCTTTCAGAATCTGGCATTTACTTGGCTAGGGTTCTGGATTTCAGGTTAAAGGAAAGCAAGATTCAGGATTGCAATATGAATAATTATGAACAGGACTGTGTGATTTTATGGTTTAACGTTAGTTTGGTCCAGACTATGAGATTAAAGAACACTGTTAGTCGAGCTATTGAAGCACCCGTTTCTGGACTGTCTTGAAGCTGAATGGATTCTGGAATTTGTTTACTTGTCAAAGTCTGTTTACACTGGAGGTCAAGCTCGGTCTGTACAAGACTGTTTTCTCCCCATAAAAAGAGGTTGTTATGATGGTATCATGGACAGTCTGCTATATTTTCATCTTGTTTATGTTTCTCTCTCTGTTTTAGTGAAGAAAAGAGCTTATAAAGTTGTCAGCAAAAGTTATCAGAACACGGCAGGCAAGCAAATGAATCTTTTAGAGGTTCTTCATACCAGCGGCCCAAATGTTACATCAAGTAATTCAGCGGCAAAGAGTGTAGTTGGTGTTGAAACAGCCACTGCTAATAGCTCTGTCAACAGATGTGCAATACACACAGAGTTGTTCCCAGGTTTGTGCTCTGCTGATTGCTGTGAAACCATGGATGCCGTTGGCACCCTTGTAAATACCCATACACCTCTTTGTCCAACTGGCTGTGATCTGCGCCATCATTTGTTAACAAGTGCTGTCTTCAGTTCCTCGGTCATGTTCCGTGCATACAGTGACCACTGTGT
Organism: Porites cylindrica; assembly: GCA_964035525.1. Taxonomy (NCBI): domain Eukaryota; kingdom Metazoa; phylum Cnidaria; class Anthozoa; order Scleractinia; family Poritidae; genus Porites; species Porites cylindrica. Next base: position 13,953,584 of record OZ037785.1, read on the forward strand.
GCCAGTGACCTTTAAGCTATGCATTCAAGCTTGTTTAAATGCAGGGTGGGAACGTGACATGATTGTTCCAGATCCACTGAGTTGCTTGCAGTACCCATTGTTGCACTTAATCTGCTTGAGTGGAAACTGCATTGCTGCTACCAAAGTCATCGAGGAAATGAAGTTCAGTTATTCTGTGTCTCATCAAAGTAAAGAGACACCTCTCCATGTCGCTGCTCGGTATTTTCCGGTTGCCTATGCAGATGGCAAATTCACAAGTTCCCACAAGATAATTGCCAAGTTTCAGGGCATCCTTGACTTATTTACTGATGACAAAAATGACATGTTATTCATGGCTGATGCTAATGGAGATACAGTGCTGCACGTATTGGCTGATTGCTTAAGTACAACATCAGCTCTTGTCAGCGGAAGCCGTGGCTTAAGTGGAAGCCATCGGAAGATTTTGGTCACACAGAAACGCTGCTATTTTGAAGCCATTAAGCTTTTCCTAGAGACAATTGCTGATCTCATATTGAGAGAAAAAATTTCCAAGGAGGTGATTGGAAAATTTGTCTATGACAAAAATAACAACTCTAGAACATTCTTGGATCTTCTAGATGCATGTCCTGACAAAGTGATGCTTCAGGTTTTCAGTCTCCAAGCCAGGGAGCTGCTGCCGTTTTGTTTTGAACAGTCTAAATCACAAAGCCGCAGCTGTCAAATACAGTCTTTTGAGATAGAAGGTTTGTTGCTTTCGCAAGTGTTGACTTCAATGTGAAGTGTGCAATTGATCACAGCCAGTTAATTAAGCTTATCTTTTATAAGTGTACAGTACATGTACACTCACCACCTCCCCTGACAGGTGTGGGAACTTCCATAACCTCTGGCCAGAATAGTTTTTACATCCCAAAACTCAGCAAGGACAATCTGTAAAATAAAAGCTTACTCAACAATGAGATAAGGTTGTACTTGCATTTGGTGAGTGGGAGAGCTCATATTTCAACCATGGTTTGAGTAAAGTGTATTGCACCTATCCTTAGAGGAATGTTATTCTTTGTATTGAGCAGTAAGGTTATATTGCTCTAAAACAAGATCTGGCCCTTTATTTTCCTCCTTTTACTAATACATGTAGTTTTTGTAGAACAAAAGGAAGCTCTCTGTTGAGTTGCTCTGAGTAAATGTGGGAGAAATAATATTTATTCTTCTTGACATGTAATGAGAGTTATGGCTTTCAAGCCAGCAATTCAAGATTTTGTATCCTTCCTGTTCAGAGCATCTTCTTTACTGGTCCTTTACATTACAGCATTTTGTAAATCTGATTGTCCGTGAGAAGTTGCCTAATGGGCAGGGCTCTTGGCAAGATATCTTGAAATTAAATTGTTAGCTAAGTCTAGCAAGCAATAGCCCTGGGCAAGCAAAATATGAGAGCTGCTTACCCAAAGGTAAGCTGGAATAGCCCAGCTATGTTTGATATATTAAAATTCTAACATGACTCCGAGGCTTTCAGGGCAAAATTTTTCACGGCTTTATTATCTCGCAATTCCCAGAAAAGACTTGAGCACAAAGAAAACCAAACCAAATATAGAAAAATGACCAGAAAGCCTCAGAGTCATGTTAGAATTTAATATATCGCACATGGACTATTAAAGTTTTTTTTGTTCATTACGTTTCTCTTCTAACAACAAAAATAACAATAAAATACATGAAGTTTTGTTGCACATCATTTGCCTTTCATTGTACTGATCATTAGTCATTCAGTCCATTGTTTGAGACACTTTCACAATTGTTTAAATGAGGGGAATGTGTTGCTTCTGTTCTTACAAATTTATCAAACAATGTATAAATCTCCCTACTGTCTCATGTCTGAGTGAAGAACCTGGCAGGAAAAGAAGTGTGCAATTTATCCATCTATTAATATTATTATGTTGTCACCTTTCAGAAGGTGGTTGTCCTGTGCAAGATCTTGTCTCATCACCATCAAGTCTGCCTTCAGCTATGGAGGTCAGGAACACCAATATACTGCAATATCAGCCTGTTTCACCTCAAGTGATTCCAGTTGAGTCTCCTCCCCTTACTGGTGTGGTACACAACCCTATGTCACCTACACGACCACAAGCTCAGGTCCAAAGCATTCAGTTTTCAGGACAACCTGCATTGACAGGTATGTTGTAGGCAGATACATACACAGAATATATCTATCACATGTGTTGTTTGAGTTTGAGGGGGGGGGGGGGGCTAGTGCAGATTGAAAGTGTATGACATTTTAAAACTGATCTTCAGTCCAGAATATCCCTAACGTTAGGGACGGGGCAAACTGGTCATGCAACACTGTTCAATCAATGAGAAGGCGCATTTTTGTTTATCAAAACATCAACCAGGTGCTCAAAAATTTTTCACAATGGTGGAGGGAGGCAGACAGAACATTGTTATTTCGTCTTCCTTTTAAGAGATGCTGACAGTACTCGTCTAGGTTTCACATTATTTCAAAGAAACCATTTGATGTAAGAGAATAAGAGTATTATTCATTGCTAGGAATCATTGGGGTGTTTGAATATTCCAGACTGATCGCATAGGTCGTGGCTTCAGTGGCATGGCTTGCAAGATTTTTGATAGAAGCAAACTGGTCCTGAGTAAAAATAGCCATAGAGAGTGTATGAAAATTTCTTGAAATCGTACAAAACAGGAATGGTACCACCTATTAACTTCTACAGGATGAGAATCAAAGATCAAGTCATCATAACAAGAATTAAAAAGTAGTTCAAAGTTAATAATTTTTCTTGTTTCGTGTTGCCAGCACACATGGAGTTCATGCATCTGGTGCTTTCTTTGCTTGTTGTGGTACCTGCAAGGTTAAAATCCAACCCAGATTATCGGTGTTCTATAAGCAGCGAAATACATCTTTTACAGTTGAAATTTGCCTTCTTTCTTTGATTTTTTTTAAACTGTGGATGAACGTTTGGAGAATCCAACAGTAAATAAATCTTTTCAGATTCGGTGAATTTCAGAAACAAGGCAGTTAGTATCTACCTTGGAGTTGCGCTTATGATGATCTTTAATTTTATCCCCACAAATTCGGCAAAGAGAGGCGAGGTGTTAGACGAGATGTTGAACTGCTGACCAGCATTGCTTCAAGGTTAACTTCGCCTAAATTACATTTAGTCACATAATATTATTTTAACTAGTACCTTTAGCACAAGTTTCATTTTTTTTTTTTTTAAAAAGTTGATTATTATTTTTTGTTATCGATTTATTAATTTTATTATCGCTATTTGGGTTTTTTTTTTCAAGAGTTTTTAAAGGTCTCAATTCCCATCACTTGGAATCCACAGTGTTCCCCACCCAACCCTCACCCTCCATTCCCTGGGGATTTGTTGAACTTTAAGTCATATTTTGAGCTGCAAAGCTATGAATATTATGTCATAGTTAAACGTCATTCTGATCACAAACTATCTCCAATTGATCACTCCTAGAGAACATTTTGCAAAATGAAGTTTGGTATTAATTTTTTTTTTCTGGAATTTTGTTATTTGATGTTCTTGGCTGCAAATGGTTAAGCTCAATACAAACTCATCGACTCCTCCATCTTGACAGGTAACCCTTCCCAGCAAATCTCCGCTGTTGCACCTCCTGCACAGCACATACCAGTGATCTTCATCAAGGACGAGCCCCTTGATTTGCAGCCTGATGCCCAATGCTTTTATTCTGTCAACAACCAGGTTGTTGGCTTCCCACAGGGACAGAAGAGGTCCATCTTTCATCCTGCCTCTACTGTTACAACCATAGGTCCCAACCGTTTATCAGTGCAAGCAACTGGAAGAGGTGTTGGTCAGCAAATGCTCCCACTGGTTCCCCAGTCTTTTAGAGTAACTCCCGTGGAAATAGTCAATGCACACCAGACTCCTGTCCCCACCCACTCTACAGGATCAGGATCATTGCAAAATACACGGTCTGTAGACAGTACTTCACAGAATATAAGAGGGAGTATTGATGATGCCTCCAGAGATCACTTTCTGCTACAATCAATGGATAGGAATAGGATAGAAAACTCAACCATTGAAGAATCACTTCAACTAAATGCAGACACAAGCACATCTTATACCATAGGTTAGTTTCTCGCACCTGGGTTCTAGCCAAACTGATTCCTCCCTATAATTATTATTTAAATTGTGTGGTTCCAGAAAATATCCATCCCCCCTGCCCCACGGAAGTTCATTAGAAATTCCAAAGGGGAGGGGAGTGGTTCAAAAGCAGTAATTTCCAAGGGGTTGGGGGTTGGGGTTCCATGGGGAAACTACTCTTCCAAAGGGTGATGAACCAATTACAAAACATTCAATGAAAGCAACGTATGATCGATCTGAAGCACAAAAACATACTTATGTACGTTGTTTTGAAACAAAAGTCAGTATTCCTGGCCATTGAGATGAGGTTAACATCATTAGCTTTAAAGTTCCAGTTATCTGAGTTTAAGGTATCGAGGTTCTACTATATGTCTTTTGTTTTATGTGATATAAAGTTCAACCTTTTTTTTGTGATGTCTGACCAAAATTTTGTTTTGTCCACCAACATTGTGTCTTAATAGGACATATGTCCTTTCAAGAGAAAAATATTATTAGCAGCCCTGGATAGTCAAAGTTGCTTGAAATGCAACATCCGACAGAATCAAATCTAAAACTTAATTTGCTTTGCAAGTTTTGAGAAACAGTATACTGCGGACAGTATTTCACCAAAATCTGACCCTGTCATGTTTTATAAGCGTAGAACCACAGGCATGTTAAAAATTAATACACCTGTAAGGCTGTGCTCTAAGGAAAATTTCAGGGAGCCCTTCGGGCTCCCAAGCATTTTAGTTAAGGTCCCCAGACCCCAAAGTTGGTCGCCCAAATAAAAATTTCGGGGAGCCCTTTGGGCTCCCAAGCATTCCAGCTGGGTTGCCCAGGCCTCTCAAGTTGGTCGCCCAAGTACATCTGATGAGGAAGTATCTTGTACGCACACGAATCTTACTGGCCTGGTGATCACCAAACTCGGTAATTTTTGCTTTTCGGTTCGACAAAAACCTGCATGTTGTCTTATGAAACCCATCAAAGTTTTTGTGCCATTCAGGTTTAAAACCAGAAACGTGAGCAATGCCACTGATTTGTTTAGGTTTTAAAGAGGAAAAAGTAAAAAATTTCAGCAGGTTTACGTAAGTTTCATTAAGATTTTTGAGTCAAACATAGGAAAACTGTGCTTTTTATCAGTAATACTATACTTGAAAATAAATTTTCAAAAGGTGAATCAATGGGGCATGAAATATAATGTAATGGAGTTTTATACTTGGCAGATCGAACTCAAGTTGCCATGAAAAATTCCATGAAACAGTGAAACTGCCGCGGCCCCAAACCTATTGTTTGAGTCCTCTTTAATTTTCTTTTCTATATTAGTGAATCTTTTAGGATAATTGAGCTTTTCGTGGGTACGGTGGAAGCGTAAACCAGCTCTTATTTCTGTTTTTATTTATTTTTTTTAGCCGCTAACTTCAGCCTATATATGCATGCATGCAAATTTAGTTTTCGATACGTAAAATGCCAAGACAACATGGAACTGCCCTGTTTCTAAACAACAATAAAAACGATCAGAACGATCATAATCTTTTCTTTTTATATTTCGTTATTTTATGTAAAGGGAAGAAAACAATCATAAGTTATGTTTAGCCAAGCAGACACAGCAGCCAAAAACCGTAAAAACATTACATTTGCATACTGGTCAATACAGCAACTTTTATTGTCGTTTTATGCAAAAATAAATTGCTCCGCGTTGCCAGCCGTGCTCTACGTCTGTCAGAAAAGTATTGACAGTTTCTCCTAAAAACTGTACTTGATGAACCATTCTATCTGAAACAAAAAATTTTAAAACTACTTTAGAGATGGTACAAATCGAAATCCGTGCTGCTTGTCACGTTCAAAGTGATGGATTATGTTACTTGTGAAATCATGCAGAATGACCTTTGAACATCGACGCGCGCCCGTTTCTTTTGTACAACATTCGTAAAGACATTTTCTGTAGGGTTTAGTAAACTCTGACTCAACAAGCCAACACTAGTATGTTAAATTTTTCTGCCCGATTAACTGAACACTGCATCAGAAGCAAGAGTGCCCGGCCGGGCGACTGGGAACTTTTGTTCAGTTGCCCAAAGCTAAATGTTAGTCGCCTCAGGCGATCGGGCGCCGTTAGAGCACAGCCTTGCATCTGGCAATTTTGTGTAATGAGGTGATTTATAGGGTTCGCATGGGAACGGAAACAATTCGAAAAAACTCGCCTCATCTTAGTCCATCTTGGGGCGGGGGGGGGGGGGGGGGGTGTAAAATGAGCGCCCTGTCGACCTCAAGTGTATCAGTTATTATTACTGTCACGAGTTATTGATGTAAAATATGGTTGCTTTACCTTTACCTTTTTACCTCTACTGAAGTGGATGTAAATAATTTAATATGCACTATGTCACCAACACTGGGGTAGTGTGTACCACTCAAGTTGAACAAAAATTAATTAGTTGTCCCAAAATCTTGTGGGCCATGCAATGCATATCAATGTTGCAAAGTAACATGGTACAGACTGTAACTCAGGTGATCAAAATTGGTGACTTGCAAAATGTTCACAGATCTTCAGAAGTAAAACTCCAGTGTTGTTGGATTCAAGACTCTCTGATCAACAAGAAAGTGCAATTCAAACCTTAAATGTATTAAATATTCTCTTCACTCTTCAGCAACCAACATAAATTCTAGTAATCGGGGCTTTCTTGACCCCATTATCTTAACCATTTTAATATAATGGTGTTTAACAGGGTTTTTTTTACGTCAAAAAAATGCAATGCAAATTCACACTTAATGGCAGATGATCTCTTTCCTTTCAGATAAATGGCACACTCCCATGTGCAATTCAAAGTGCATCATTGAACACCATCATCTTGTCCTAACACTGTGCGGTCACTCAAACAGAACCAACTACAGAAAAAATAGATTTCATCAATCCCAGTACACCAGATCCAATTTTGCCCACTGCATAAGGAAGAACCTTATTGAGGGTTTCAACAAGAATGCTGATGTTTTAGATGGATTAGAGAAATTGCAATTACCCCTTGTTCACCTTGCCGGCATTTTTTTCAAGTATTGTGCCATAGAAACTTTGTCATATTTTGGTTTTGATTTGAATGTGCTTTCACAAAAAACTGGTGATTTTCCCTTGCATTCAGTTTTGAGACACAACTATGAAGGTATGAAGGTCTACAAGGGCACAACCTTCATGAACACTACCTATGGAGAGAAGGTATTTACGAAGGTGTTGAATTCTCTCACAAATGGGCTTAATGCTGTCGAGGTACTGTCACAACAAGACCGAAATGGTGACACACCCTTTCTAGTCGCAGCCAAGTGTGTGATTGACACATCTGTTCATGACACTATGCAACAGGTCACTGCAGCAGCAGAAATTCCTGATTCTACTCAGGAATGCGGTGGGAGCAATTCTCCGATGGGCAAATCATTGACCAACTCTTCAGGAGTCTGCAATGCTATGAAAGCGAACAAACAACAACACCGAGCTGATTTTCACATGGGTTGTATCGGAGTCATGATTCAAAAACTTCACGAGTCCAGTATAGTAAATCACAAAGTAGACCTAACTCTTGCGAAGAAAGTTCTGATGGTAAAGAACAACTGTGGAGAAACATTTCTACAAGTTTTGTGCAAAGAGCATCACATTGCAGCAGCTTGTATCTCCAAGGTACTGTCCAAATTTCCACTGGGCATTTTAATTGACTGTGCAAAAGAATGCATTCCTGAGTCCTGTTGGCCAGATTGCGTCCGTTCTGAACGACGTTCAGTCAAGCAAAGGGAAATTGCAAATTTTGCTTACACAAGTGGAACTGTCAACTCTGCTCTGGAAACCACTCCAACTTCAAAGAGAAAAGGAGGTACAGTACTTCTCAGTTGCTTTTGCATTTTAGCCGGAGAAAACAGCTGACATGTTGTGACGCCACTACTGGTTTTTCCACGAAATGACATCTGGGAAACGAATGCAGAAATTTCATACTGATAATGCATGTACCCAGATCTGGGTATTGCTTCTGAGTGGCTGAAAATTTGCTTCAGCCAATAAGAAACACTAACCATCTGGGTAGTGATGCATTATTAGTACAGAATTTCTGCAATTATTTCTCAGATGTCATTTTGTGGGGAAACCAGTGGTGGCGTCGCAGCATGTCAGCTGTTTTCTCAGGCTAAATTGTATTCCTGTTTCCTTGATTTTAACCTTTTTGCTCCCAAGAGTGCCTTAAGTTACAACTTAGAAAACACCAGCCTACAATACAGCCTGTTTTCATTACTCTCTGCTGCTGGGGACATTTTTTCAACAACAACAATCTTTATTGTGTTCTTGATACAAAAGAAGGAGTAAAGTAATTTAAAGGAAATAATTGCAAAAAAAGAGAACACAGCCACTCAGAAATAGCAAAAGCTAATTGTACTAGGTGGCTGGGCCAAGAGGGAAAAAAAAAACATTTAAATAGTAAGTAGATATTTGAGTTGTAATAAATAAACAAATGCATACATGGTAGAGAGCAATGAGAGGGGGCTGTATTAACAGACTCAGAAAACACCCTAAACACCACTGAAGATGTGAAAACACCTTGTCAATTTGCTGCTGAAAATGTCTCATAGTCACACTAAAAGATTTTATCAACATGCTGGCCTAGAATCACTAGAATCAGTGGTATCAGGAATCAGCTCAAATTTTGCAATTGATCACAAAATAATTGGATTAACCCAAGCAATCAATCATTGATTATCCAAAAACTTGTCATAGATTCATTCAGTGCTTTACTTTGTCACATTATTTTGACTGAGGATTTTGTTATAGATGCCCAGCCTTCAAAGCCAGAGTCACCAAGGTGGTCTTCAGATGCAAGAATGACACAGCCTTCACCAACTACATCCACAGTAGATTCTGCAATGGATAGTGCTCCATGGTCCTATTCTACACCCCTTTCAGCCACACCTTTACACAAGGAAGAACTTGGATCGGTTAGCCCTCTTGATGCCATGCTTTCTCCAGTGTTAGCAAATCCATCACAGGCAACACTGCGACCGAACACTAAACGCAAGATCATTGACGCGTTAAAAGAGGATTACTCTGAGAGGTTAGAATTGGCTGTAAAGGGAAGGAATGAGGTTGAAGAAGATATCCTCAAACACAAAAAGAAGACCAGGGAGTTAACAGAAATAATGTCAAAGAAGAGGGAGGTCATGCGAAAGATGGAGAGAGAGCTCCAAGAATTGCAGAAAGAAATATGGCATGAGAACCAGGCTGTTCAAGCTTTGGAAAATAGTTTGGAGCAGTTCACCAAAGAAGAGGATGAAATGCAGAAAAACCTGGCTGTTCTACAAGGTGTTGATCCCGAACCAGCAGCCAAACAAAGCAAAAGCTCTGATCAAGAGAGTACCCTTTGAAAAGGTGCATTTTTATACAGATGCTAGAAACAGGGTTGTTTTATCATATTTTTAAGGACTGTTTGTATGGGGATTCCTTTTGCCAAAACCAATGGAGCTGAAACAAGTTGTAGTCTGAATATTGAACAAATGTTTGGTGTCCCATTGATTAACAGCTATGACAGCTAGATACTTGGAGGAGCATTTTATCCCCATCTTTGATAAGAATATAAAAGCTTATGCTTAAGGAATAGAACTTAAAGATGGCTTATGCCTTATGAGTTAGTTCCCTGATCTGGGGTTCATAACAGCCAGGGTATAACTTAAAGGTTGGAACACACTAGGTGACATGTTGCTGAGACAGATTTTCACAAAAGTTCTCCAGTACCCCATAGCAATTTGTTGCTGCAACTTGTCACTTTGTGTGTTCCGCCCTTAAGTCAGCACTGCCCACTTTCTCTCAGTTTCCTATAGGTAGATTTCACTTTAAACTCCAAACCCCCAAAAGCTTTAAACACATAGTAATGTGCATCCCAACCCACCAATCATGGAGCACCATCCGTGATTCTTAGTAACCTGCTACTTTCCAACTTTCTGATTGGCTGATGGTGACTGAATTTTCTTGGCGAATCATAAAGTACTTTTTATTACATTATTTTCAAATGTGTACCAGGCAGAATCATCTTAGTTATAAGTTGGATCCAGATTGATGCCTCCTTGCATTCCCTTAATTAATACGTTGAGGCAGAATTTGATAAAAGATCAAAGCAATTTCCTTAGGTGATCATTTTGTTGATTCTGATAACCTTTTCTCTTTTTCTGTGTATGAATATTCTGAGGACAAAATTGCTGCTGGCCTCTCTTGCGATGTATATGTAAATAGTTGATGAAAGAGGGCCCACTTTCAATTCATAGTAACAGAAAATTCACTTCCAACTTGATGAACAAGCCCACAGTCAAAAATCAGTTTAATTTTCAAAACACTTATTCATGGGCCTAGTAACATTTTCAACTTCCCTCAATGCTCAAGTGCACATCTCTCCAAAGTTTATGGGAGGCTTTATGTAACAGGCATAGTTTACACTTACTTCAAAATTTGTGACCTGCTCAAAAACTGGATTCCTTGAATTTTCAAAAGCTTTCTTAAATTGTAAAGAGCTTATAATGAAGGTTTTGAGAAAATACTGTAAATTTTTATGTTTAAGGTATTATGATGTCCATTTCTCATTTTATATAACGAAGAGGCTGCATTGTTTTGTTTTTAAACCAAGCAAAACACTTTTAGGTAAAACTATATACCATACTCAAAATAATGATAATGTAAAGGTATGTCACATACCATTTATTAGCCACGAGTGAGGTCATTACAGGGAAATCTCAGACTGAGGCCTTGTGAGGTCAATACACCAAGGCCAAGGTCTGAGATTTTGCTGCAATGACCAGACAGATGAGGTTATCAAGTTATTTGTTATATGGCGGCCTTTTAGGTGCTATTCTTAAAAAAAGAATACAGTAGAACCCTGTTAATACGGTCACCAACAGGCCCAAAACTTTGACCGTATTAACGAAGGTTTTTTACAAGAAGATGTATAGCTGTTTTGCTAGGCGGCCAAAAAAAGTGGCCGTAATAATGAGGTGACTGTATTACTGAAGTTGCCGTAAGTCGGGGTTTCACTGTACAATAAAAAAATCTTGCTGTTGCTGTGGCTCTGTTCATCACTTGTGCTAAAGAAGGGTCGGTATGCCAGTAATTTTTTTTGTTTCCTCCCTGCGCTCGTAGCTTTTACTCACAACTCAAAAAGCCAAGTCAAGAAAAATTTTCATAATACCCGGCCATTACAAGAAAACCTTGCCTGCTCCGCAGCCAGTCAGAGTGTGCATACTATTGTAGCCATATAATAAATAAATAAATTATTGATCAAGGTTAGTTATAGAGTTTAATGAAAATATATTACATCAGTTTCTATTAATAATCATGTCCGTGTTATTAGAGACCCTCTTTTACATACTGCTATGAATGGGTGTTTGAGACATCTTAACTATGCTCTTACCTGGAAATTTGTTCTGTGCGGCAATTTATCTTTCCTAACTATGTAGCTTATTACAGTGTAATTTTTTTACTGCAGGACCTGCTTTTATGAAATTGAGATAGTTGAACCCAGGGTTAAGATAAATTTTCACAAAGCTCTCTTGTGCAGTAAAATCTAACTTGACCTTTATTAATAGTGTTGAGTCTTGACTCCAAGATCCAACTATGATAACAAAGTGATTTTTCCAACCAATCTGCCGGAACATAAAATAATTAATGTACCGTATTTATTCGAATAGGTGCCCAACCTCGAATTAGCACCCACCTCGAATAAGCACCCATCCTAAAAGCAGAAAAAGTTAATAAGTGCCCAGCCCACCACACCTTCTTCCCACTCCCACTCAAACTCAAATTAGTGACCACCCCTAAAATTGAATAAATACTAATAAGAGACTTCCTCGAAGACGGAGTTTTCTTCAAAGTATTTTACAGGAACCTTGCTTTGTTACATCTTTGCGTTCTGTTATTACCATTTATTGTTTTGTTGGAAAATACACATACTACACTTGCTAAAGTTGTTGAAAATTTAATAAGCACCCAGCCTCGAATAAGCGCCCACTCTCAAGGTCCAAAAATTTAATAAGCACCCAGGGCGGTTAATCGAATAAATACCGTAGTCGTTACCAGAAACTGACTCCAATCCTGGGCTAGTGCTAATTGGCTGTTCTGGAACTGCGTCTCAGTAATGTTGTTGATTAGCTTTTAGTGGCAACTCAATGATTTTTTTTAACTACTTTACCTTATAAGTGAGTCTAATTCATTTTTTATTTTTATGACTGAAGTACAGTCCTTGAAACATAAATGAACTTGTTGGGTAAAAAACGAAATGTCTGTCTTAATATTAATTTTGTTCATCAATAAATGTGAAGTTTGAAAGACTGAGACATTTATAGCAACAAAAAACCTTGTGAGCTTTAAAGGCCTTACCACTGTATTGAAGTTTTTTGTTTGTTTGTTATTGCCCTCCATGACCTTAGTGTAAAATATATATTTTTACATTACCTCTACTTTTAGTACACATAAGGTACACATGGTGCTCTGCTGGAGAGCTCCTCAAAAAATAGGAATCCTGATCCTGTGCGCCAGCTCAATGATAAAACAACGAGGGGAACGTAGTTTTGCATCTAGGGTTGAATTGGAATAATCAGGGATTATGGATATAGCCTGTGTAGCTGGTGGTATTGTGTCGGTGCACGATTAAAGTTTTGATGGCGGAGCTGTGATCCAAAAAAAGGAGTGGGGATGAAGTGTTTGAAATCTCACTCTACTGGTACACAATACCGCCGGCTACACAGGCTAGGATTATGGGAAAAAAATCGACCCTACAGCAGAGTGAAAATTATGAAGTAAAATATACCCCTCTTCCAGAGATAAAGTTAAAGAGTGGTTTTTATACCCTGTTCCAGAATCAGAGAGGAAAAAAGCATACCATGTTGAGCGGAAAATACCCATGTTGCTCATAATTATATTCAAAAAAATTATATGGGAGTACCCCCTCCTGTTATCACTTCTATAATAAATATTGTGATAAAATATTTCAGAATTGATATCCAGCAGTGTAACACTTAAAAATCAAAGTAAAGTGTCATTCATCTGTTAGTATGAACCAAGGTTTGTTTGATGTGCTTGTTTAGAGCAAACACAAACTTTATTTAATACAAATTCAAAGGAACTTAAAATATTGTCTCTTAAGTTATCCTTATAAAATAAAATTCTAAACAGCTCTGATACATTTCAAAAAGTCTGCCAATAATAATACTTAAGTACTCAAAAGATCATCTTTGAAATAACGAGTTATTTACCTATTCACTGGTTATACTGTTATGGTAACAAAAGCAACCATAACAACGCATTAGGGACCTTAAGCAAAGACGTTTTTGAGCGACGCACGTTAACCGGAAGTGAGGTCTTCTCCCTTTTTATATGCCTTGACGCTAACAAACTTGTATTGCTGAGTTTCTTTTCTCTTTTAAAGACGATTTACCCAAGAGTTTCAACCAAACCGCTCCCCAATGATGCAAAGAGTCCACTTCCGGTTGACGTCCGTCGCTCAAAAACGCTGTTGCTTAAGCTCCCTATTGTGTTGAAATAACCTCCATTCAAGGCCAAGCAAAGGCTACTGATTGATGTTGTTTGTCGGTGGTCATTAAACCTGCGTGCTTCAGCTTGACAAAATCATTTATGATGGCCAGCAAGTTTTCATCAAAGTGATGGCTGTCAATTCCTGAACCATAGCAGTACACGCGAGATCGGCCTAATCGGGTAGGTCTTACCTCACTGGAGGTGGCTTGAACTAATGAACAAAGCATTTTCCTACAACCAGGGCACCCTCTTATCTTTGCATCATCAATTTTGAATTTCCTTAGAAAGTTACCAGTAATATCATCAAAATGACGCGTGCACCAATCTACTTGATCATAGTGCTTCCCTGGTTCACTAAAAGCTGACAGCAAACACTCGACTAATCCCAGGAACTGAGGGTACAGGGAATCAAGGAAGACTTCTAGCCGTATGATTCTTTCTGACAAGACATACTGAAGGGTATCTTTTTCAAGATCTCGAAAATCTACAGCTTCCAGCATTGTCTTCAGTTTCATATTTTTGAGGAGGTTATCACAACATCCCTGGCGGATATTGTCTAGGTGATAACGGTCTGCCAACAGCAATAACTTCATCACATTTTCTTTTGTTTTTTGCACATCAGTAAGGAACTTGACACATGGTTTGAAGATAAGCTTAACTTGGTACTCATCACTTAACTTGAGAAGGTACTCCACATTGTGCACTGAAAAAGACAAACCAACTTTAACAACTTCCCTACCAAGGACGTATATGTAGGTCCTGTGCGAGGTCACTCCAAGACCCAGGACTTATAATATGCTTCCTAAGACAAATGAAATATTATCACTAAAAGTTCACTTGTTTGAGTTGCCTTGAAAAAACGAACTCTGGTCTTTTAGAAAGGTAGCCAGTTGCTGGGTGTATTTTGCTCTGGTAGGCAAGGGGTTAAATGGGTGACAGCTAATTAGTAAATAATACATGTACTGTGAAATGCAATAAGCCTACCAAAAGGCCCCTTAAATAAACGAAAGAACCCATTTCAAAATATGGGAACTGGGTATGACAAGCCTGGGTGCTTTGATAAAACAATCAATAAAACTATTAACAATAAAATTCAAGGCCTAAAAATATTTACTAGAAAAATGCTGACTTTTCAGTGTCAATTCCATTAAAGCAACCAAAAAAACTAAGTAAAATAAAATTAAAAGCCAAAAACTATTTACTTACAAAGCCGACTTTTTAATGTCCTTTTAAACAAGTCCTTAACTCCCAAGTTAATAGTTATGAGGACTTCCACCTCAGCCAAACCTTACACTAGAGTAGTTACAAAAGTCAAAATTAAAGTAATAATAAATTAATACTACTGCTGAAAAGGAACTTACTAGTAATTTCTACTGGTTCTTGGATGTGCTGATAGTAAATGTGCTGCAGAAAGTCCAGAATTTCATTTGCCTTTTTCCCAGGCAAAGGAATTTCACTGGATGTTGCTTCTTTAAATTGACCAGTAAACATGGCTTTGAATACTGGGGAGTTCATAGAAAGTATTAAGCGATGGACATGAAACTTCTCCTGTTCCACCACCAGTACCAGATCGCTGTCTTCCCATGGGTCACAAAATCTATGTTTTCCATTCTGTCCCTCTGAACAAAAATTAATGCAGAAAAAAATACTTCAGTACCATGTAAAACCATTCAACTACTTTGCACATTATAGCGGAGCTCTTGAGCGCGAAGTGCACATAGTGGAGCACCATGGGTAAGAAAAATAATGTGGTAAACTACCCATCCGAGAAAATTTGGTAATCACCTGACCGTACACTGACCGACTGACCTCTCGAGAGTCTGTCCGCTCCACAGGCATACCAATGTAAAATAATTCAATCAAAAGGTGTGGCAACCGAAATGCAACTCAAGGTTTTATTTGGATAGCAATCGCATGGCCGCCCGGACTTTAAGAAAGAAAAAACAACAACAAAGTTGTGTCTTTTTCAATGTCATTTTTGACATTTCCATTCATGTGGATAACAAAGAAAGAGCTAGAATGAGTGATTGAAAACAAAAGAGACGAATTTTCTAAGAAGAAAAACATGAAAATTCAAAGCGGCTGTGAGACAATGAGAAAAGCAGCCAGCAAGGAGCAAGGTGAAAATGAGGGGCAGTGAAAAATAAAAGCGAACATGAACACAGGAGACAAAATATTGGGTCAGCAGATACAATAATTCCTCCATAAAAATAATCTGTAACTAGGAAGTTTGACAATTTAGTCCTACAAAGCAGCGTTGTAGATTTGCAAAACTATGGCAAAGAAAGACAAAAAGTGTGCTACGTGCAAATTTGTTTTTTTGCTAATTAGAAAAAAAAGTGTGCTGCACATGCAATTTGTTTTTTTGCTAATTAGATCTATTGATCTTGATGCCATTTTCATTGCCGTCCCCATTTAGCATTACATGATTTAATTTCTTTTGTTTATAAGTATTATTAACCAGAGCTTCACTTTTATAGCCCTGGCTAAATCTAAAAATTAAATTTTATATGGCTTACTTCATATAAACAGGTCGTGAATTCATCAAGGCCAAGGAAATATGAGTTTTATTTGCATGTATGTATGGGATGAGAGAGAGCACCTTTCAACATTTTGGGTCAAATTCTCCACTGTTTGGCGATAACCCGGCCGGGAGTGGGGGCGGGGGGGGGGGGCGATAGGCAATTTTGGAACTGACTGTTCCATGGACAGGTACATAAATGATCAGTCGATATCACAATCTCATGATACACTATCCACACACTCGTAATCAGAGAGAACACCTGTGGAGTCTAGAATGGGGGGTTACTCTCTTTCGGAACCGTTAGAGAGGCGTGTTGCGTGACATCCTTTTCCTTTGGGGAGTCAGCGTTGCGTGACATCCACGGAGATTACAAATGTAAGCGGTGGCAAATGAGCGCTTGGAAGCCAATACATTTTGTATTTTTTAAAGAGGGTTTAACTTTGTTTTCGTACCATTTGGCCTATGACATATCTTTAAAAAAACGCGGATCGTATGGGTATGCGAACTCTAGCTGGCGATTTCAAATGAACCCGATCAACGAGAATAGGGCACAATCGTCGCTGAATTGTGGAAATTTCTTTTGTATCCCTTACATTTCCTAAATAAATGCGTCTAACGTTTTTTAGCCTGCTTCACAGCCACTCAGTGGTTATGCTTTATAGGACGCCTCCAACTCAGGTTAACATTGAGTTTCCTTTGATTATTAAAAGCACATTCCAGAATACAAGATTATACAAGGAGAATAGCACAATGCGGGTGAGGACTTACCAGCTTGTTGGCGGCTCGTCTCTTGGTCAGTTTTAACAGTTGATCTTTCAGTAGTTTTCACAGGAATATTATTACAAGCCATGGCAAAAAATACGGTCAAAACTACCACGACTATGTAAGCTTAAATATGCGGCCGGGTACAAGAATGGAGTCGATCTAAGGAACGTTCCCGCCGCTTCAAGCGCAGGCGTGATCGATCAAAGGTTAATACGACAAAACCGCAGCCTGATAGTGATTGGAGAAAAGCTGGGGTGTTTTGACATCCCAGAGGAAAATCTATAGTTTGATTGTTTTTAGAGAAAAGTTGCCATGGGCAAAAATGCGTGGTTTCTCGTTGACTGCGTACTCCTTTTAGTCTTTCAGCCAACCTTTAATTATTCTGCTCCTTTTCTCCCATTGTGGTCTCTCCCGCGCTTCTCCTCCCGGAAATGACTGCTTCGGAGGTTTCGGCGGCACGTGAAAACAAAGAAAACGTTTTCCCGCCAACGAACCCCCAAGACCCCACTCTCCCCTGGGGTACTTCTGGGAATTCTTAGTAGGGGTGTGCAGCCCAGTTTTCCTAAACCCGTTTTCAGACCTGGCCCGTAAAATTCATACCCGTTTTCAGACCTGGCATCTAAGTAATTATGTCATCATTACTTTTACTGATTCGGTGTTTAGACAATGGCAAAATTTGCAATAAATTCACACTGTAGTTATAAGAAAAATTTAGCCGTTAAGTCACTTTGTGTTATTATTAAAGAAAAATTTAGCCATTAATTAACGGCTAAATTTTCATAAACATTTATACAAACGAGAAATTTAGCCATTAATTAACGGCTAAATAATTCCCATATATATATGTATGAAGACAGCTAAACTTAGCCGTTATTTAACGGCTATTTCCCATTATATAAGTATCATGCATTTTTAGCCGTTAATTAACGGCGAAATATTTGCCGTACATATAAGAATGCGGCTAAACTTACTTAACCGTTATTTAACTGCTAACTATTTCCCAGTATAAAAGTATCATGCATTTTTAGCCGTTAATTAACGGCTAAATATTTCCGATATATATATAAATACAGCTAAACTTAGCCGTTATTTAACGGCTAACCATTTCCCACTATATAAGTGTCATACCTTTTTAGCCGTTAATTAATGGCTAAATATTTTTACTATATAAGTATCATGCATTTTTAGCCGTTAATTAACGGCTAAATATTTCCGATATATATATATGAATACAGCTAAACTTAGCCGTTATTTAACGGCTAACTATTTCCCATTACATAAGTATCATGCATTTTTTAGCCGTTAAATAACGGCTAAATATTTCCGAAGTATATAAGGATACAGCTAAACTTAGCCGTTATTTAACGGCTAACTATTTCCCATTACATAAGTATCATGCATTTTTAGCCGTTAATTAATGGCTAAATAATTTCTATAAGAAGGAAAATATTTAGCCGTTAATTAATGGCTAAATTCTCGGTTTGTAGAATATACAAAGTGACTTTACGGCTAAATTTTTCTTATAACTACAGTGTGAATTTATTGCAAATTTTGCATTTATATATACATCCCAAAAACAGGAGCCTAGGCTCTTGGCAAAAACTATACCCTTTGGGGCGGCACATACGTATATGACTTCAGTATAAGGGAGTACCCCCCGGGTCTTTCCGAGTCTGTGCCAACTTGTACATACATTTTGTGGCAGTTACAAACAATATAAGAATAGATGTTTTGTCTCTTCGAGGGAGATACGCGTCCCTTCCCGTTCTTTCCTGCACCCATGTCTTGCAAGCGCCTGCTACGCAGGCTATATCAAAGCATTCTCGATCCACTTTTCTGATTTCATTTTACATGGACAGAGACAAAAAATTTCATTACTGTTGAAATTTTCAGTAAACTTTTTTTTGAGAACGAACACTTCATGACCACATACATGATGAATGCTCGTCCGTTTGCTCTCCATCAGCCGTAAAGACCGCAGGCTCTAGCTTGGGGCGCCTTTGGGCGCCTCAGGTCGGTTCTTACTTCATGTAAGCGCCATGTATATGAGTCGATCTGTCAATCCTTTCCATCGACAAAACGGTTCAACAATATCACTGCTGCAGGTTCATACTATGACATCAGAATTGCCTTCAAACCTTAACCTTTTGATGAGTGTTATGAACGACGAATCAAAATGTCACACTCCTTTTTGTGCTAAAGATTGTACCGTTGACCATCATAACTTAATCAAGGCCTTGTGTATCGAGAAAAACAGGAAAGAAAATTCTCGTTTTTCTTCAAAGTCTCATGTTCTTCTCAGGCAGTGTATTCAGTTGTGCGAACAGAACGGCTGGGATCGTAACAGCGCAATTCCTGATGATCTTCCCGAGCTGAGGCAGCCTTTGCTGTACTTAACTTGTGCATTTGGAAAGCACCGAGTTCTAGAAACTCTACTCAAACTTGAGTTTGATGTCTCTGTCGTGACAAAAGATGGCAAAAATTGTTTACACGCGCTTGTTGACCACTTCTACCGTGTTGGTAACTTAAAGCAATGCGGTGGTTTTATGGCCATTGACAAGAGACTAGATGTCTTTGAAACTATTGTAAGTACATTATGTGTTCGAGAGCCAAACATTTTCTCGATGAAAGAAAATATAAACGGTAGAACTCCTTTGCATACTGCAGCGGAAAGCGTTGTGTGTACAACCAAGCAGTCACGTGTGGATGGAGCGCGCTGCGATCGCTTTAAACGAGCGAAATATTTTCAGCGTTGTCTAGAAATTATGCTCGAACGTATTCTTGATCTTAAACGCAATTCTTTGCTCCCTCATGATAAACTTATGGAAGCCATCGCAGCTCAGAACGATGAAGGAAACACCATCTTACACATCTTAGCAAAGAGCTCATCCCTTCCTGGCTGGGAATCCATCCAGTACATATTGACAAATTTTGGCGATACCGAATTTCCGTTCATCAAGAACAAGCACTCGCGAACGGCGTTTGAGATACTCTCGAGTACAAACACAACTGTTGCGAGAAAGTTGTTCTATCCAAACGACTTTGGCATTATGGAAGAGAAAAGAGGTAAGTTTGAGTTTGCTTTGTTATGAATGTCTTTTCAAAGAACTTTCAAGCGGCAACTTTACCCTCAACAGTACCCTGCAAACAAAGTATCCTTCGATCTTCCTAGATAAGATAGGAAGAGGAAGGAGCCTCTGCCGACCAGTCTCGTTCCCAGAGGCCGCAATCCTTTTATACGGTGACGGGGATCACCCCATCCGCTGGACAAAAGTAATGGAGGCTCTGGGGCGAGATTGTCTGCCGACTGCCTCGACAATTCATATTGAGCATGCCCCAAATTCAAATGTAACCAAATCTCTTAGCCTTGCTTTCAAACTAACGACCGCGCGACTTCTTAAAGTTGCGATTCAAAACAAATGCAAATAAGCTTTTAAAATCTTGGAAACTTGAATTCTAGTCAGAGTCTCATGATCGTATTTTAAATTAATGTTATTAATTGTTATTAAGTTTTGGGGGGTATTTATTATATACATAAAAAAATTTATAATCTAGTTAGCTGACACTGGTGAAGCCAAGAGAGTGCTCTAAAATGAAGAAGCGGTAATATCAGCAGTTATATAGACAACTCAATATGAGCTCATATTGGGTAGTCTATCTGCTGATACATAAAAAATTATGTACAAGAAGACTGATGGAACTGGCTTAAATCTTGTGCATTTATTGCTATTGAGAGTTTCAGACAGCTACCAAAAGTAATGGTTACATTTAAAGATATAGGGAAAACAGAAAAATAAATAAATTAATACTAGGCATGGTGCATCATACTGCTAATTAAGTGATTGTTATAAAGGTCATGTTAAATTTGCAACAAAATCTAATAATCAAAAAAATCTAATAATCAAATTAGGGCCATGTTCAGTAGAAATTTCTTTGAGTGTCTGCTACTAGAGGTTAGTTCAAATTTGACATAAGCTTTGACATGATGCTCAAGATGCGTAAGTTTCAAGAGGAATACTTGCATGTGCACTGCAATCAATCATAACAGGGATTAGAGGAGCAATGACTTAAGTACTAACACAGCTACAAAAACAATTAACTAGAATACTACCACAGTTAACCACACTTTATCTTCTTGGCTAAATTTCGTCATTTGGATCATGTTTACCCCAAAGCTACTACGTAGCATCCTAACAAGATTGGCAAAGAAAATGGAAAACTTTTAGTCAATTCACCCCGACAGTCTCCCGCAAACAATTTTGTCTTTGCCATTTCGCTTTGTCTCTTGATGTTGAAAAGTGAGTCCAGAAGACAATGTTTCAAGTTACCAAACGTTATACTGAACAGGAAAACCTAATAACTTGCGTAAATTGGATGCATGTAATTTTTTTCTTCTTTGCAATGACTGGATGCCTGCAAGTGTGCACGCACAGTCAGTGGTAGTCAACACAGCACATGAGTAACCGATGTTCTTATAGAATTCAGATTTTACAAGCACAAAAACACGTGTGGAATTTGTGAAGTCTCAAAGTATTTTACAAGAAAACAAGTCTGGTGACCCCCTATTTTTATTGCTTTGAAATTTTTTTAGAGTAATTGAAAGGAACCATTAGAGAAAAAATGAAAAAACTCTAGCGAAGGAAATTTCTACTGAATAAAAATGCTATATTTTCTGCTTTTGCAAAAAATCTGCTCTGGAGAATTTTTTTTAAATATCACTGTGCAGTTTCCTTTTCTAATGCGAAAAGTTGTTGTCCAAATTAAGGTTGGGGTCACCAGCTTAGCTTTCTAGTTATCAGTTCTGTAAGCTAAAACGTGGGGCCAAACAATCCTTAAGATATGTTGCCAGGGTAACTGCTATAGACAAAAATAATGGTTGTTTTAAGTCAGGCATTCATTGTATAATCTAAATCTACAAAAGTGCTGTTGTGGCTTTGATTTGCTTTTTATTTTAAAGTAAAAGCTGTCAAAAAGTGAGGGTAACTGGCATGAGCCACCTTAAAAAATTAGTTCCTGCAAAACAGTATAGTTCAAGAACCCTGTTTAAATCAAATCCCCATTCACAAGTCATGCTTAATTCCAAAAACCCTTTCACATGCACATAAAAATAAATTGTTTTACGATGCATGGACAATGACAAGTCAAGAAAAGAGTCAAGTGTCAAGTGTCTTTTACTGAACCCTTGGGCTAGCACTATTTGAAGGTACTGGTTTATACATTAACAGTTGTTTTCAAACAATTTTATTAAGCCCTTACTAACTGAGTGCAAGCTGCGCCAATTGCTTGGTCATATTGACCAAACGTTATGGCAGTATAGGACGTTACTGCATTCAGCTTATTCCGTATGTAGAGGGTCTGTCCAAAATCCAGTTGAGCCAAGGGGCAATTTTTCTCCCAGCAATAAACTACCCCTCCAAAACACATATTAAGCTATGGTACTATTTTGTGTTTGCCCTAGACTCTGTTGTCACTTCACCACTTAACTCTGACCCACATCAAAACTCTGAGGTATCTGTATCTGGGGAGAGTTCAAGCACACCTTGCTCAGAGTCAAGAAACGGCTGTAATCAAAGGGTAGCAGTCAAAGATGTATGGAGTAAAGCAGGGCAAGTCAAAGGAACCCTTACCAAGGGAATGCAGCATGGCTCAACACTTACATGTAAATCACTTGAATCTGTTGTTCTTTCTCTTCATAACACAGCTAAGGGTACCAAAGAAATGTCCTCGCCAAATGCAGATGAATGTGATAGTCACTTACACGATGCTGTAAGAATACAGTTATCACCAGAATGTTCTGCCATTAATTGCATACATCCCACAATTTTGCAAAATGGTGACCAGTCCCATACTGGTAGTGATGAAGGTGTAGTGTTACCAGTCTTATCAAGTGAAGGTCCTTACCCTGTTTTCCTGCCTAATTTTCAAACATGTGGGTCAGAAACAAATGGAACCATATCTCCACTACAAGAAGACATTAAGCAGGAAGTAGCCTTAAACCTATCCCCAAGTGATGTTCCTTCATCATCTCCAAACAATGTGGAGGTTGAGGTTCATGGTAGTGCGTCACCATCAGCCTTAGACTCTTGGACACAGAGGCATGAGATTGACGAAACTACAGTTACAGCTGCTGCGTCAAATGGACTATCCTATGCCGAGTGTACAACTGAAAGTGCCGCTGAAAATGAATATGGCACTTCTAACGCTAGCGATCCAGAAAAAGCGGAGGCAGAAGGAGGGATTATAAAGGCATCATCCAAAGGGGACAGTGCTTTTTTTGATTTTCTATTGACACAGGAAAGGGAATTTAACCCGGCAATGAAGTTTCAAATTGTGGAGCTTATTAAAAGTGAGTATGGAAAGAAAATGGCAGTCTTCGATTCGGAATTATCTCAAACAGAGATAGAAAAAAGACGCTTAGAAGCAGAAATTCAAAGTTCCCGGATGAAATTGCAACAGAAAGAGGAGGAGAAATTGAGGCTGTTCACTGATATTGACAATCTCCAAAAGAGCATTGCTGTCGCAGTGGAACGACAAAAAATGCTGGCTGAGCAAGCCAAGAAATTAAAAGAAGAATCTAAAGTTGTTAAGCGGAAAATTTCCTCATGCGAGGAGGTTGAAAGAGGACTTTGTTGTAGTCCAGCTATTAAAATGAACAAGTTGGCAGAAAGGTAAAAAAAAGTATAATACATTTTATTGCCATGTAGGGTGTTTGATTAGAAGAAGTTTATTGAGGGCAATCTTGCTTTTTCATTTGATAATTCTGTAACCCAGGGGTGGGTACTCCCATAATTCTAATAAATGTGTGCCACCCAGGTTCTTAAACTCTGACCCTTTTTTAAGGACAAAACAAACGAAAACTGATACCCTATTTAAGCCCCAAACTGGGAAAATGAGACCTAATTCAAGATATAAAAATACTTAGGATTTAATGGCAACACACAAATCTTCCTTAAATCGGTTTCCTAATATTCTAAGGTAAAAGTCAGTACAAACAGATGATTTGTTTCTCGTGTTGGCATTTACACTCCTGATTTTTAGCTGATATAATAACGGCACAGTCTCTCTCCTCGCAGAGGCCTCAACGTGGGAAGGCTGGGAGAAAGAAAAGGTGAGCGGAGGAGAGTAACGGTACTCTTTCTAATGTTTACACTGGGATCAAAGCACCAACAAGGGCAAAAATGATACCCTATTTAGGGATGGAGACCCTCAAACACCATACCTTATCAGGCAACACATACCTATCCAGCCCACATATGGGAGTACCCATCACACCCCGGGTATGTAACCAACATGTACATGTATTATTAACATTGGAAGTGTCCAAAAATTTTAAAGCATTTTGTGAGGTAAATGGCAGATTTGTGTGTTGATGAGGGTCGTGAAGGGGGGTACCAAATCCCAGTTCCCAGCCTAAATTTGGCCCAAATCCCAGTTCCCAGGCTAATTTTTGCCAGAATCCCAGTTACCAGTTTACAGTTTAAATCCAACAAAACTTTAGAGTTTTCGGTGTGTATAACGGCGTTATTTGCATTGACGTACTTGATTTCTAGTACCATTTTGCGAGAAACCTTTTCCGAAGCCATTTTTATCTTCCCTTCACAATATCTTCCCGCCATATGCAAACTTGCAGAACTTGTCCGCTGACCAGGAAAACTGACAGAACGTAACTATGCAACCGTGTAAGCCTGGTAGCTAGACCGCGGGCGCGAAGGCGAAAAATACTGATTTCATGGTCTCTACTGAGGAGTGCAAGGTCTATTGCTACGAAATTTTATTTTTCTATTTCAAAATATTGGAGCAAAGACCACTGAAGAAAAGAAATCCCATTCCCATTTTATAATTGTTCATCCCATTCCCTGTGGCTAAATCCCAGTCCCAGTGAGTAAATCCCATTTTCCCAATCCAAAATAAGGCTAATCCCAGTTCCCATTTTACCCCTTCACGACCCTCGTTGATCACTGATGTTTCATGTAAGGAGCCAGGAATTTATTAATCTATTGAGAAAAGGAACACTTAAAGAAGAAAATCGAAATAGAACACTTAAGAAATGCAAAAAGTACTGGCATTCACTACTGCTTGTCCTTGACCAAGGGAATGAATTCCTTATTGAGGATGCCGCCTTCGCCAAACCTAGTAACTTACAAAAAATAAAAGGCTCCTCTTCCAAGTTCTTTGCTACTGCTTCAAAAACATTCATGCTGATTGCAGTATATTAATAATTTATTGTTCACTTAATGGGATGGTATATGGCAGAAATTTTGAGATCATCATAGATATATTTTCCATAATGCTTTGTATCTTGACTTGATGACAAAACTTTTTTTTTTAATTTAACTTGAATGAAAAATATTTTTTCTCTGTCAAGGATTTTGATCCTTTTATGGATTAGCTATAAATATAACAAACATATAAATTTTATGTAATTTATTATGGTTATCAAATTTTGATATATTTAGCTTTATTTATGCGTGTAAAGAATGTATTATATGTGCTGAAAATCAAAAAGCCACCTTACAAAACAAAAGTTCTTTTTTGGCTCAGTCCCACTTTTCATGGTAATCGTGGTAAGCTGTGGTAAACTATAGCCATCCCTTAAATACAGCCGCCTCTCATCACTCCTTAACACTAGGGACATTGGTCTCCGAAATTCCATACTGATTGTTTTTGGGCCAAACAAGTGACGGGGTCTCTCTTGGAGGTGGCTGTTTTTCTAGGCAGGGTGTCAAGCGAATACAAAGTAAAGTAATATAATATTACTTAACCGTGTAAAGACTGCCCAAGAGTGGGATCCAGGGAGGGGTGGGTGGATGGAGGGCTTAGTGTGGTTCAATAGTGACAGGAAAACACAATTATGGAAAAAGGTTTTTTGATATATTAGTACTACAATCAGATACGAGAAAAGCCCATACTTTGGCTCTTTAATGTTCTCCTAATTTTTTTAGCTTTAAACGCAAATTTCTCTGTCGCTAAATGCCCCTAGTGGTAGGGTACGGTGAAAGCCGTATTTGCAGGATAAGCACATAACTACCAAATGACTCCTCCCATCTGATTAGGGTGCCCACACACCCCCAATCTTCCACCTGGATATGACATTGAGTGTTTGCAAACAAACATTTTTTTTCCAGCAATGCTATTTTTAACAACCTAAAATATATTTTTTCATTACTGACTTAATTCGTTTTTTGATAGTCTTTATTGTGATCCAAGCAGTTGTATCCCAGAGATGTAAGATGATATGTAAACTGTTTGTATGGTACATAATATATGTATACGAACATGTAACTAAGCAGGCTCATGCCACAAAGAACAGTAATAAAACTCCATTTGATCACTCTGTACTGATATTATATTTTACTGTATTTCCCTCCTCTGTTCTTTGTCTGCATGTCAAATTATCATTTCTTTCGCACATTTGTAATGTTTTACATACGAGGATCCCTACCGAGGCAAACGTAGTTACACTCAAGTTAAATGTTTCCCGTGATAATCGCCACTACTAGTTTGATTAGCAAATCGAATCACAAACCGCATCTGCCCAAAATTGCTTTAATATAACAAAATCCGTCCACAGGTTTGAGATTTCTTCGTTTATAAAACTTTTCGTAGAACTCTGAGTAATCAGCACTAAAAATGATGAACTCGATACCATTCACCTCCCCAGCTCTACGATGGACAGAGATGGGACGATCGGCTCTAAGTGCGTTTGCGTTTAATATGGAGAGTCAAGCAAAAATGACTGACCAGTGACAGTGACACCTTTAGGTGCCTGTTTATAAAAGTGTCGTTCAAGAGAGATATGTGCCCTGAAACGTTTCTGCCTATTTTCTTGTTCTGTCCTTATCACTGAGACTTGTAGCAAAACGCGGCGCAAATTTTGAATTTTCCTGCATTAAGGCACAGGGAGGGTGAAAGAACAAAATTGGGTATAATCTGATGGTAGCGTAGCGTAACGTTATCATACCTAATGAAAATGGGCCCTACGTGAGGATTGATGTAATAATATATAGGAGAAACCGCAACTGCAGGAAGAGCGGTTTCTGATGAATTTAACAAAGAGTTCCACAGCCGGGAAGACCTCCACATACTGAGGGAATGACTAGGTAAGAAAATTACCTTTAATGGTTTTTAATGACAGCGTTGTATTAACACAAGTTAGAAGTAACATTTTAAGTATTTTTGCAGTTTGGAAATATTGTTCTTTCATATACAAAACAACACAAAGAACGAGTCCTGAGAGATCGAGTAACAAATTATTTACGCGTACTTTTTCTAGTTCTTTCACATTTGTTTAAGGGAAGTGTATTTGAACTTGGGTAAATTAATCCGTTTACCAAGAATTTATTTGCAAACTCAAGATATAAAAATACATACAATTTGTCAGACCTTAAGTGAGGTAAGAAAATGCTCAATCAAATCGACTCTTCTTCGAGTTACCCAACAGTTGTTTCATAGTTTGTTCACAGCGGGTCACTTTGCGCTTCAAGGCTTTTCGCCGCTTGCTTAATTCCTGCTTCTCACTGGTGAACCCTTCAAGTGCATTCTTGTTTTTGACAATTTCACTTTTCACATACTCTAATTCCTTCTGCAGTTGTGCGACTTTCTCTGTTTGTTGATCAATGGTCGTTTCTGTTTGCCTTATTTGCGCTGCGAGCTTGGGAATCGTACTCTCTATGTCGTTAAGCTTGTTACTGTATTGCGTCATGACCACGTTCACAACGTCCTTTTTGCTAGAGGAGTCAAGCTCAAGGCCCTCGGTTATAAGGAACTCTAGGAAGGAGTTGTCTGTGATGCACTTTAAAATGGTGCTTCTATCATCTGAGCCCCCCTGACTAACGTCCAGTGACTCGAGAGAGTCGGAGTGGATGGACTCTGTACTTGCAGATACGAGTGATGTTAATGACTTAGACTCCTGTGCTTGAGTTTTATCGTAAGAAACATTGGAGTGGTTTTGTGGGGCCGGGCTTGGTGTATCTATCATATAATATGCCGCGTACTGCTGGGTGTATTCTCCTGTTTGTGTACTTTGGTTCAGTGGTGGATCAAACAAGTCACTCGGTATTGTTCCACAGACAGCCATCTCCTGCGTCGGATAATCACCAGAGTTGCCCCTTTGGGTTTGGTTTGCCTGAGGTACTTCAAGCGAAGTCTTCTGATTGGATGGCTCGTGTCCGTCCTTTCGAGACATCGGTGCGTCAAGGTCAACAACATCACCAATGGGTACATGAGCACCGCGTGACTCTGCTACGTTATCCTCGGACGCTTCATTTTCAAAGCTGTTTTCTTGTACATTGCCACTTACCTTACCAGAGGCGTCCGCGATATTTTCAGCGACAGTATGACCTTCTTTGTCACTTTTGCGCGACGCTGACTCTTCAGAGTTGATAGCCATTCGCTCCTCGTTGGGAGGTTCGCCACCTATGGAACCTTGTTGACTGCTGCTAGGAGACCCTGAGTCAGAATCAAAAGAGGAGGTGGTACTAAATGGAGCTGTTGGATCTGACTGATCTTTCGCAGTGTGTTTATCGGCAGTATCGAGCTTTTCAATATGTTTGCGTGTAGCATCGTCCTGTTCTCCCTTTTCCACCGAGTTGTTATACTTAGAAGTTGTAGTTGTTTCCGTCACATACATCACCTCTGCGTTCACCGGTGCGCTGATAAGGCTGTCAAACGGTGAAACACTGACGACATTAGACTTGTGAGAAAGGCTAAGAAACGAAGGAACTTCAATTTGAGAGGCCTTTCCCAGTGTGCAATCAATCGAAACAGTCAGCAGGTCGTGTGTTCCGGGGTTTGCCAACGGAACCGTGTCTTGTTCCTGCTCAGCAAAGCCATCCGTGGTCTCTTCAGAGTTGGCAATCACCTCACTCGAGCTGTTCTCTTCTGCTTCTATTGAGTGGGGAACCTGTGGCATGTCCGTATCAGAGATGACAATCAAAGGTATTTCCTGGTGGGCTGTAGTGCCAGTGAGTGTAGATATCTCTTTAGATTCCCCTGACGTGCTAGGCGAGGGTGAGTCACCCTCCGATGTTTCAGAGTCGTCGGAACTGACTAAAATTGAACTGTCGCCTACAAACAAAATAGAACAGAGTTGAAAATCGCGTGAAACTAATGACGAGGCTATTCTCAAGCCAGCTATTTCAAACTGACAAAAAAGGCGGAGAGCTCCCTCTAAATCCGCCCATGTACAGTAAATCCTCCTTCTTGATATGGGCAGGCACAACGGAATAGATTCCCTGCTAGGAGAGGCCTCTGCTAGCAGGGAACGAACAGACTGGAGGACCTACTAGAGTGTGTCCTAGCTTACATAAAAGCTGCGAAAGGAAACTTCCAACTGTACGGTATCAGCTCTGTAATGCGGTGACTGGAGTGATTGAGTTTGTCCGTTTGCGAAGGCGACGGCGACGTCTACGAAAATGTCACTTAAAAGTGTGTTCGCGCTGCTTCAAACTTTATCGCGTGTATTCTATCTCGTTCATTTCGACAAATGTTGGCGAATTTTTCGGGAGTTAATCTCTAAACTGTATCAGAGTTCAGGAAAAGAAAAAGAGGGTCGTGTTGTCTTGTGTTTCCCGTCCTCCACAGAACGAAAAATTAGGTAGTTTCACGTCGTATTTGTGCAGCGAGGGCAATGAAATGTACAAAAAAGCGTGATGCACGTGCAAAGTTGTTGTTTTGCCAATCTAAACCTAGTGCTTTTTTGTCCTTCTCGTTGCCGTTGCTGTTACCGTTGCCGTGGTCTTCGCTTAAGCAGCCTAATATGTAGGGGATAAACCTTGAACCCATTCATAGGCGATATCAGACCGATACCATGAACTACTGATTCTTGTCTGCAGCTGAAAGCTAGTGAACAGTGCATCTTTGCTATACCGGATGGGTCTGTTAAAAAAGTCTCTAAGTGTAGCTCAGTAAATGAAACAGTGCGAAAGTTTCAAGTGCTTTCCTATGAAAAACTGGTAACTTTGAAATTGAAAATATCAATGTTAAAATAAGTAAAACGCGTGTTAAGCTTGTTCTCTCAATTATGTTTTGCCGGATAGTTATTAGTCCTGGTTAATTACAAGTTCTAAGTTTCCGATAAAAATCCGAAAGCAGTGAAGTTTATAATATGTGAGCTACCAGGCACTGAATGAGTTAGTGTTTTTATAAGATGCACTTCTTGGTGGGGAATTTAAAAATCCTGACCAACTTTCGCCTTGTTACCGAAAGGAACCGAAAGATGGCGTAAACCACATGATACTAGGTTATTTCTTGAGTCAGTAACTGCGTTTTCACTGCTAGTTTAAAGGGTCATTTTAGCTCATCCAATATCGGATTGTACCGTTAAAAAGAATTTACAGGGATTTGCTTCGTAAACGTTCGAAGTTATATTCACAGTCCCTTAACCCATCCAGCTCTGAACAGCCCGGCTCAGGTTTTTAACACCACTTACTTTGTTTCAAGAAGCCAGGAAAGACCTGTATCGCTCTTTTGTGATTGCGCCGCAGAGCGATCTTGGCGACAGTCTCTTTTTCCTTGTTGACTTTAGAGGGCACTTGGCCATCAAAAAATTTGTCCAGAACTTGCTTCATACTTTTGAATCCGAACGCGTAATCCCGCGCCAATATATGGAAAATGGTATCTCCTTCACCGTTTTCGGCATTCAAGGCTTCTAATATCTCCTCTCGCGTCAACTTTCCGCCCTCTTCTAAAGCCAAGGCCCGATTAATCATACTTTTCAAGCAAAACTGGTAAAAGTTAGCAGTTTTCCCTTGGGGGTCGTTTGACCGATCGTTCCAAATGTTGTCAGCGACAGCGTGAAAAGCTGTGTTCCCGTTGTTGTCTTGAACGAACATAAGTTTGGGGTCTTTTTCAGTTAGACTGATCAAGATCTGCTCAAAAGCCTTCATCCTATTTTTAATCGGCCCTAAAGTGGAAGCCACTTTAAAGCCCCGGTTTTTCAGCGCGCCCGTACGGTAAATGTAATGGGTAGCCCCGTGAAGTGCGGTTTCCCCGTTGAAGTTTACTGCGCGCGCGTCGAAGTTGTCTTGAAGCAGGGCCCGAACGAGCGCTGCCTTACCAAACGAGGACGCCAGATAGATCAGCGGGCACCTGAGGTCCTCTAGTGGATCAGGAACTTCACCATTGTGATCCCAGTTCTGGTAGGAGCCGATGCATTCTTTCAGTAGGTCAGGTAGTTCATCAGACTTTTGCGAACTGTCCAAGCAGAGGACTGTAACCAAATCATGGTGTTCGACCTTACAGTTGTTGCCGCAAAGGGGGGTGTGGTACTTTTGTGAAACCATGTTACGTTCCGGAATGCCCGAAATCGAATGTGGGTCGTGCTCGCGCAAGCTACAACAGATAGGTCGCAATATTATTAATTAATGAATCTTTAGCTTTCATGACGTAAAATTTTGAAAAGTAATTAATCATTACACGATATTCATTACCATAAACCACTTTTAAATTACCCATAACACACCTTGTCCCCCTATCCCCCTCCAAAAAAAGCAAAGTTCGATGGCTTTCGCCATCTTTTCATAGCGATAGTTTAAGAAGCTAAAAAATATGGGTGTTTTTAACCACGTCTTAGGGGATTCATTAATGTGGCGCCACTAAAAAGTTATTTTTTTTCGTTAAAAAAAAGCCCGACGGAGTTCTCACTCTTCACTGTACACTGTAGCCTCCCACGCAGGCGTTTTTAGGGGAGCTCGTTTTGTGGGAAGGGATGAAAAACGAGCTCTCCCAAAAACGCGTGCGTGGGAGGCTATGTGCACTGGAGAGAAAGAAAAAACGGTTACAAAAGCTTTTCTTCATACATTCCGCCTCGTCGCGGCTCCATCGCTTTCTTGAAATAGAAAGCTTTCAAGTCAAAAGTAACACCATGTAGCGTTTCAATTGGCCAGTGACTCCTCAATCATCAATGCTGACGGACCCCAAATAATCGCGGTTTAGCGTAGCATGGAGACTGTTTCCAGGTTGTAAACTGGTAAATGCTTCGCCTGACCTATAAACCCTCTTCCGCAGAGACTCCCGCTGGGTATTCCAAGAAAGATAGTAATAATAAAAAGTATTAGGAAAGGCACGGTTTACCCTTCCCATCCTCCCCCGCGCGCTTTCATTTTTCCCTCCCCATACGACACAGAAGGGCCTTTGCGGCGGACAGATGGCTATGAATAATAAAGGGCATGAAGGCTAATGATAACGCAAAAGGAGGTTAGTTATTGAGACACCATGACAGTGTTGATACAAAATGAAAGGAACTTTTATTTACAAAAACAGTACCAAAAGAAATTAATACATGGTTTTAAATAATCCTTTCATGTTTCAAGAACTATAACATCCAGATTAAATGATATCATTACACTTAATTAATCTTAATAATATTAATTTTTGTAGTAATATTTAACGCAAAAAATATTACTTTTATTTAGTCCGTATAAATCAATAAAATTCTCTTCTCCAAAAACAAAACAAACGACACAAAATAGAGGAATTAACCTTCTTTTTTTACCCCCCAAAATAAGAAATATTTCTCACAATGTTTTTGTTAATTTTTCAGAACTCTAAAGACTGACTTCTAGACAGTTTTAAAAAGACTTTCACTAGTCTTTGATTTATAAAATATAACTTCCATAGAAGTCGTAAAAAATATACTCTTTGACGCTACTACTATACACATAAACATTGGCTCAAACTCATGCAAAAAGAACATTAATTGAAGCTACCGGTACCCTCCCTTAAGTCAATTTTGCCCTAAGTGAATAAGGTGTTTATGTTGACTTAGGGGGAGGGGTATGGTGGTCAGTTTCCCAGAATCTTCAAATGATGTCAAAGAACTCGCAATTCCACAGTCCGAAAGCCCTTTGCAGAGGACCCTAAAGTAGCATGTGCTGTGTTTCAAGCAACTTGTGTAGCTTAAGTGCCACCCACTTGCAAATATATAGTTTAAATTTTAAGTCACATGCCAACTCAAAATGCGTACTGTATTATTTTATTCGAAAGAGTGCCAATACTCTTTATATTTTTTCTACTTGTCAATGCACCACTTAAAGAGAGATGACACTAATTTTTTTTTTTTAAAAAACTTCTCATCAGCTACTAACATTAGCATGGAATTGTTCTTGTTTTATGTTTTTTTTATTTGTTCAAAAATAACATTACCATAGAAAGAACAACATTGCTGAAACAGTAAGGAACTACCCCGAGGGGGAGGGGGTGGGAGGCTGTTATTTTACATTTTTTATCCTATAAAAACACAGCAGACATTTGGGGGTGGTGCTTACTTGACGGTGGCACTTTTTAGTAGATCACATATACATCACTGTTGTATGTTTTCTCTCAATGCAAGCTTTCTCTCATAACATCTGCACAGTGTTCTCCTAAATATTAAAGGCTACGCAGGGTACCTGGTTTTATTCACTGGAAAATCATTCCCACCTGGCTTAAAAATCAAAGATTTGACCTAATGGATCAAACCTTACATTGACATTTCTTGCAATTAGTTCATTTTTTAAAATGATTTAATGTTGGACGAAACCTGTGATGCACTCATTTCACTGAATGGCAGCCATGCATCTTGAAATTGTCCTAGAAACACAAAGGCCCTTTGAGGGGCTTACAAGGATTAATAAACAAACTTCCCACACTGTCAATGGGCATAACAAAAACAAGGAGAGAAATGAGAAATGATCATATTGGTTACTGCCTTGCTGTGGCTGGTTATTATTCAGTCTACAGCAGGCTTCATACAAACATATCCTATTATTCAGTTTACAGCAGGCTTCATACAAACACTGTCGAAAATCACAGCCAGAAAACCTCCTGGCCTTCTTAAAATCCTAGGGTAGAACACTACTGCAGTAAAGAAGCTTTAAGGGCCAGGGGCAGTAGCAAAACAAACTGGACAAGCAATTAAACAGTACATCTTCAGATTCAAACTTTCTACTCCCAGATTTAACCCTTCAAGTCATCAATGAATTGGTTCTTTTATTCCTGAGGAGTCACAACGTCAAGTCTAGTCACTCTGACCTGACCTTTTTTAAACTACTACCTGACTCCAGTTGTTGCTCAACCTCCTGACAATACACAACTTTCCTTTTAATCAACAACTTCTCATCGCGTAACGACTCACACTGCAGCCTCAGATCATTAATGCACCTTTGCTTTTCCAACATTTCTTTTTTCAGCAAGTCGAGTTCCTCTTCCAAGGCTTGCTCTCTCTCTTCCTTCTGCCTCAGAGCCATTTCTTCTTCTGATATTAGTTGCCCCAACATTGGAAGTCTACTCTCTATTTCACTCAATTTATTTGAGTACTCTGTCATAACCACACCCACAATGTTCTTCTTTGCTTGGGCATGCAGTCCCAGCCCTTCAGTCTTGACAAACTCTAAAAATGAGCTGTCTGCATCAGTGAGTTTAGTCAAACATTCACTTGAACTGGTAAGGGTAGCTTCCACACATGATTTCTTGATTTCACCTTCCTTTGGCTCCTCACTGGAATACGACTTCTTGACTCTTGCCACACACTCTTCAGAGGACACTGAGCACACCTCATTGTTTATTGTATCTTCTTGGGGGCTGCTTAAGTTACACTCATTGTCTCCACTTGAGAGTGAGAATACCTGATCAATATATGGTATACCTTCATCAGCAACTGAGAGATGACAAAGGGATTGTTCACCACCTTCGGATGAAAATTCAAGAGAAGCCAACCTATGGGCTGGACTGTTGGTGGCCACAAGATTTTCATCAGCACTAATACATTCCTCAGGGTCAATCTCAGTTGATCTCCCTAATGAAAAAGGAAAAGGGGAAAGTTCAGCTCTTATATGATTCTTACTCATTCATTCTTTTTGCGATTACAGTGGAACCCCATCAATACAGTCATCAACGCGCCAAACAACTTTTGCCATATTAACGTGGGTTTTTTCACAAGACTGGATGTACGGTAGTTTTGCCAGGTGACACTGTATTACCGAGGTAGCTGTAAGGTGGGGTTTCACTGTATTGTTATTAAGCTACAAGCAGACACTTTTGTGCGTGTTTGAACATTCTTTAATATACCAAAAGTACTTGTTTGCTGTTTCCTTAGTCTAATAAAACTCCATTTGGTCAGATGAGGTCCCTTGAACCCAGACAACCAATTGGACATTCACGTTCTCTAGTAAAACCTAAACATATAAATCAGACACCCCCCCCCCCCCCCCACCCACCCTTTCCCCGTCCCCTTCTACAAAAAAAATCTGTACCAGGTCGACATGCTAG
Source organism: Porites cylindrica (assembly GCA_964035525.1). Lineage (NCBI taxonomy): Eukaryota > Metazoa > Cnidaria > Anthozoa > Scleractinia > Poritidae > Porites > Porites cylindrica. The sequence continues at coordinate 13,988,727 of OZ037785.1, forward strand.
ATGTTCCCTTAATACAGGCTTTTTTTGGTAAAAACATTGATGTCCAATAAGGCTAATCTAAGTGGGATGCACCCATGTCAGAATAGCTTAATATTAGGTCAGGTCATTTTGCAACCCGACAAGGCATGGGACGTGAAGTGCTGTCCAAAAGCTTGGGCCAGCGGAGCAACCTGTTGGGCCAGATGTTTTAATATTACAAGTGGCTGCTACTACCAAAAGAATGGCAATGAAACAAAGTCTACCTGTATAAACCTCATAATTTTTAAGAATTCTCACACATGCCTAGGGGGATTTCAACACACAAGAAAGGTAACAATCTCCTTAGGGCTTCCAACAAAAGCCCCCCAAAATTGATCTCCCAATAAAATCCCATGACAAATTTTCCAGCCTCAAGAATTAACTCAGCAAACAGGAATCTACCTGAGATGGGTAATACACGTAATAGATAAAAAAACATGGAACACTTTCCCATGAACTCTTTGATCACCCCTTCACTTCAAATCTGGAGTATGCTGATCTGAGAAAATATAATGTAAACAAACTGGGTATTCCATAGTGTCTTTCTCTACTGTTCTTTAAGTCGTCATGCATTGCTCCTTCTTCCCCTTCCCCTCCTTCTGGGTAGCTTTGCATGTCGCACAAAGAACAGTTGTGAAAGGGGCCAGAGATTCCTTAGCTACTTCAATACAGATTTTAATGTTAGGCTTGATTCTTTAGTTTAATTTCAAAATAAAAAAATGCAAAACCTGTTTGTACTCCAAGGACAGTTGCATTTCATATAGAGACAAACTGCAGAATAACTTATCCCCATCACTTCATTTTAAAAATAAATGAAGTGACAGGGATAAAGTTTCATAGTGTTATCAAGCTCATGTCTCCTCCCACACATGTAAATGAAGGGGCCTGAAGGTGATGAAGTGACAGGTAATCTACCTTATTATAGGAAATTAACGCTCCATGAAATTAAGGTATTAGAAATTAATGTGACTTAAATTAATGCGAATTTGAATGGAAAACAACTTTCGAATAAAGAAAATTAACGCGGAAGAGGAGGTAGAATTCCATAAAAAGGAAATTAACGCAATTATCTTGGCCCAAATCAAAGGAGAAGATATTGATATCATTTCTGACAGCGACAACGATGAAGATGAACTCGAAATATTGTAAACCTTCGCCTTTGCTTTTGTGAAAGACGAAAAATAAACGGTAAATGGAAACAAAGAGAGCTTGTAGTTAACGTTTTTTAGGTGTCAAGAATGCTTGGACAGGTTCCAAAATTAGGGTTAAAATACTGGAACCGGAAATTAAGAGCGCGGAAATAAACGCTGCACTTAATTAAGGTCGCGGAAATTAACGCTCAACAAAATTAACGCGAATTTTAACGATTCGCGTTAATTTCATGGAGCGTTAATTTCCTATAATAAGGTATATTTACTCAAACTCATTCAAACTAAAAAACAAAACAAAAAATTTAAGGGGTAATTATCTCACCTTCCTGATCTTCACGATTATGCATCAAAAGAGTACTTAACATTTTCGTCGCTTCTCTTGGATTTGTCTCCCACGCGAGAGTCAGGATAGTTTTGCCTTGTTTGTTCCTGTCTTCGGGTAACTTTCCACGGAAGAGCAATTCCCCTCCAAACTTCAAGGCCTCAAAGTATGCACTGTTCCGTGCCAACATATGCATAAACGTGTCTCCTTTGAGATCGGGGGCTTTGACAATGTCCATCACTTCCTTTCTTGTCAATACGGAGCTGTCTTGGAGCGCAACCAAGCGTTCCATCATTAGTTTTGTAGAAAACCGATAAAAATCAACTCTCCACTTGGAAAATGAGCAGGCGGCCACGTGCAACGCTGTTCGCCCATTTTTGCATCTGACAGCTAAAATTTTGGGGTCGTACTCAGTTAATAAATCCACTACTTTTTGAAATGCCTCTTTCCTCCCTTTTCGTCCTTGAAGCGGATTCACTTTGTTCAAATGAAAGTGCTTTACTGCAAAATGCAAGGCCGTTTCGCCATCTTGATTTAACACGCGTGGACTGAAGTCATTTCGCAAAAGCCCTTCCACGACAGCAACCTTACCGAAGGCGCTCGCAAGAAATAGAAGAGGGCACCTCAGAAGCTCCAAGGGATCTGGTATGAAGCAATTGTAGTCCCATCCAGACAATTTTGCCGACTCTATGGCCTGTTTTAAAGCCAACGGTAAATCACCCGGGCGCTCAATTCGTGAGATCGCGCAACGTCCGTCCGTGAACAGCGCTGCAACCAGGTCGTGGTGCAAGAGATTGCAGTTGCCTCTGCAAAGCGGAGTATGATGCTTCAAAGATACTGCGGAAGCCATTTTCCAATTAGAAGTTCGTAAATTCAAAACAGACATACATACAAACAGGCGCACAGCCGATGCAAGGGCCAAACCGTCAACGCCTCTTTTACGCACTATTTACGCACTATGTGTGTGTCTTAGTGTGTGTCCCGCGAACTGACTCGTCCCCAGACCACCCACACGTCACGAGCCACTCCCAAATGGGAAACAATTATTTTAGACAGTTATCAGTTATTAACCCAGTAGCCCAGAGGGCGTTACGTGATCCACAAAGCATGTTTGTCCATCGCGGGGTCCATCGATCTTGGCCGAGTCTGTTGAAGATTGATTTCTTTCTGTTTAGTACAAGGCTTGGTGACTTTAGCATTTTTGAAGTTACAGTTGTTCTCAGTTTGGCTTAGAAGATGTGTTTTTGTCTGTATCTATATCATTAAATTTGTGAATGATCGATTGTTATGCTTTTCCAAGTTATGGGCTCCTGGCCTTTCCTGTGCCTCCGCCAATTCAACAAGCACATAGAAAAACGTGGGTTCCAAAAACGTTGTGCTGCCCCTGTTCAAGCAAATCGAAATTTTCTCTGGCATACTGACTGACCTGACTGCATACCGTAAAATTCTGAAAAAAGCCCCTCCATGTATGAGGCCCGTTTCAAACGTCGTGCTACTGCCATGCCGAACTAAATAGATCGAATTAAATTCGACTTAAGCACGGCAGTAGCGCGACGTTTGAAACCAAGTCGTGCTACTGCCGTGGAGCACGGCAAGCGTTGCCGCGCTACACGGCAATAGCTCGACTTGGTTTCAAACGTCGCGCTATGCCCCCCGGGGGGGGGGGGGGTACTGCCATATATGGGCTATATAGGTATGTGTCGCTGTGAAGGGTATGGTTTTCAAGCAGTTTACTCTAGGATAGGGTATATAAATCAGAGCGTTTGAGTCTAGAATAGGGTATCATTTTTCAGGAAACTGATCAGTTGGTTGAAGATTTTATCTAGACCAGGTACACAGCTACTCTAGGATAGGGGGATTTGGGGAGTTTACTCTAGTATAGGGTAGCAAAATTCAGCTGAACTAGCTCTGGTAAAGGTTAAGGGTTCCAGGCTCCCAGCGGCACATCCCCACCCAGAAATTCCTAAAGTGCCCCCCCCCCCCCCCCCGGGGGCTATGCCGTGCCGAACTCAATTCATAAATTTTAAATACATTAGAATACATTTAAAAGTTTGCTAAAGCGTCTCTTTATTTCTGTGTTTTGTGTTCGGCAACAGCCGTTCTATTCGATTGAATTAAATTCGACGTCTGAAACCGAGTCATGCTAGTGTCGTGTTGCAGTCGACCTACAGTCGAGCCAGCTGAGCACGGCAGTAGCACGACGTTTGAAACTGGCCTAAGCCCCTCCAAACTGGTAAGCCTCCCAAACTCGTATTGCAAAAATTGCCCCTCCGAATATAAGCCCCCGGGGGCTCGTACTTGGAAAATGCCCTCAAATACAGAGTAAAACAAAAGAAAAACGGTAAATTTCCTTCCCACTATTAGCCTGCGAGCAAGCTCTCCTATTTGGGCAAGCGAAGCTAGCCTCGCGAGAACGCGCGAGCGAGGGGCCGCTTCGCCGCTCGCTCGCGCGTTCTCGCGCGGCTCGCTTCGCTCGCCCAAATAGGAGAGCTTGCTCGCAGGCTATCCAACTATAAGCTAGCCCAATCAATTTTGAAACGCAAATTCCCCTAAGTACATAAGCCCCTCCAAATATGAGCTCCCCCCCCAAAAAAAAGCCTCGGGGCTTATTTTACCGCATTTCAGCTGTACATGTAAGTACTTTCCCTGATATAGGCGCGAGCTACTACAGTGCTTCCTCGGGACGGCGAAATCCCTGCGGGGGCAATTAAGTGTATGTAGGGTTTTAACTTTATAAAGGTCAATTCTTGAGCTTCGAGATGAATTACTTAAACAAAAAACAATTTGAGCTCAGTACTTGACCCTGACTCAAATTACGGTAAAATAAATGTTATCGACCGTTTGAGCGAAAAAACTGTGAGTGAAAACTTTTCGATGTCGCAAGCGAACTAATTCCTTTTCTAACAGGTTAAAGAAGGATGACAAATTAAAGGAATGAATCTTGAATCATATAAATATTGGCATTCAAAATTCCCCTCTCTCAAAAGGTGATCCCACTGTTTACCAGCAGAATGAGTGCCAGACTGAAAAGTCCACTAAATTACCAATACAATTTTTTTAAAATTTTTTCAAAACGATTTTTTATATATTTTATTTAAAATTGTTTTTTAATTGTTTTTTTGTCTTAAAAAAATTGTATTAAATTCTTTTTAAAATGAACGCTAGTAAGCAGCGCAAAGCAACGCGAGTAATCGGTTTCGTCTGATCACACAGACTTCATCAGGGAGTATAACAAGAAAGAGCTAAGCTGACTAACTTTATACCTAATGATTAAGACAAAATCACGTTCCTGGAAAATAATAATTTATTCCAATATTGATTTAGACCATTTTGCTTTAAGGTTTTTTTCTAGGTATACTTTAATTCCTCGCGAAAGCGAGTTTATAGTTTTGACGCGCGCGGATCTAGATGACAATCAGTTACACACACCGCGCCGATTGTGTGGGCCGCGCCGTACGCCAGATACTAATAGTGAGCCTGGGTTACCTGTGGTGCAAGTGGCCGATAGATGAGAATGTTGTTGCGAAGAGGAGAAAATATATAGTTAAAATCAAATGAAGTCTAAACTTCGGAAATATTTCTCCCTTTTTGCTTTTGCGGTGGTAATTTTCATCGTATTTGCGATATGGACAGCGTTTGATCATCGTAGGAGAGGTTTAAAGCTGGTAAAGTCGCACTCACAAACACTGGAAACACCACATCTTTTTGATATTCAACGGAAGCACCCGACCAGTGAGCAAAAAAGCATCCTTATTCTAGCTTACACCGACTTCTTCGAGCAGAAAAAGTGGATATGGAGTAACGATAGTGGCGTCTGTACCTTGGACCACGCGAAGGGGAAATGTCTTCTTACTTACAACAAAGAGCGGTTTAGGGAGAGCGACTTGGTCCTGTTTCACGCTAGAAATATGCCAGACGGATTCTTTCTGCAATGGCTCTCACAAACCAGACCTACTTCACAGCATTGGGTTTACGCTTCGTGGGAAAGTCCAAACAATTCTCCTGACCCTTCGCTCCTCGACGATTTGTTCAATTTGATATGGAGCTACAGAAGCGATGCGGATCTGTGGAGCCCGTATGGACGTTATGAGAAAATATATCCAAATGATGCAATAAACCCTAAAAATCCTGGTGTTCATGACCACACTAAAGGAAAATCAAAACTTGTGGCATGGTTAGCTTCGAACTGCGTTTATCCACTTGTGCGAAAGCCTTTTGTTCATGAGTTACGACGGTATATCGACGTTCATGTATTTGGCGATTGTTCCAGCGAATTTGGCCAAAATAGAACTTGCTCAGATTCTGTCGAGTGTCTTAAAGAATACAAATTTTACCTCTCACTTGAGAATGCACTATGTGAAGATTACATCACTGAAAAGTATTGGGGACGCTTAGGTAAGAATTGTTATTTTTTAGAGTATATACTCAAAGTAATTTGGGTTACCAGTAATTTGTACGCATTTCATGAATTATGTCCAAGACCCAATAAACACGTAAACCCACAAATGTAAAAACCTAACCAAGAATCCAGAACCACAAATCCGTGTATGCTTGCCACAAGTCGATCTCACCAGTTTCCTTGCGAGCAGAGTGACCTTTCTGACAGGTTTTTAGGCCGCGAAGAGGCCGAGAAAGCGACGAAGACGCGAGGACGAAGGACTTCTTTTGAAAGCCTGATAAAACCCGTTGACCCGTGAAAACCAATAACTCAAGGGCCCAGAACTAAAACCCAACAACTAACAACCCTCTGGCTACATTCCCAGAAACCAATGTGCAATGTTATTTCCGTTATTTTGTTTGTTGGATAATACTGTTGATGTATCTAGAAAGTGCTGTACACGGGAGTTAGAACCACAGAATAGAGAATATAATTCGCGGTGTTGTTTGGACAGCAAAACAATCCATATTTTTGCGTATTCAAGTACGCGCGAGCCGTCAAACAAAAGGTCTGGAACGAGACTGAAACAGAGAGCGAGACTGGGGAGAGACGCCTTACGGGCGTGTGCGTGTGAGGCTCACGCGCTTCGCGCGCGCAAGACTCTTACGCCACGCTTTTCCGATTTCTTTACTGATTTTGTGAAAAAAACGACTGTTTTGCAGTCTAAGGCCCAGTTCAGACGACGTGCTTCTGCCGTGCCGAACTAAATTCAGGAATTAAGTTCGACAAAAGCACCGCAGAAGCACGGCGTCTGAATCAAACTTTTGAATTAAGTTCGGCAGGCAATTAAGTTCGACAAGCGCTGCCGTTCTACACGGCTCTGGCACGGCAGCGATTCAGACGTCGTGCTTCTGCCGTGCTAAACAAAATTCATAAATCATATTAATGTATTTTGGCGAGATTGCGTTCCCACGGGGAGTTGGGAGAAGAATTGTTACGAGGCATCAGTAAATGCTAAATTTGGTTCGACTCTGGCACGACGTCTGAATCAAAGTTGTTTTCCTGCACACCTGGCGACTTTGATAGCCACTCAGTGTTGGGAGTTTGTGATGCGTCTGTGTTGGCACGAGTGGTGTGCAAACGAATGCAACAACTCCCACCAATGTTGGGACCTGCAGTGCATCATGGGAAGGGTACAACCCATAAGAATTTAGAGACCATGTGTAATGTGCTTGCGTGGCCCCAATAATGTTGGAAGAGCTGTGCAAACGGATCCAAAATTGTTGCGCTACGCTTCGGCGATCACGGAAATGTTGGAAGTTGTTGGGTCAAAAGTTTGACCGGTTTCAAACTTTGCGAAAAACACGCAACAACATGCAACAGGGTGTGCCAACGGACGCAACATGTAACATTCAACAATGTTGGGAGTTGTTGACCAACAATGTTGCGTCCGTTTGCACGGGGCTTTAGGCAAGCGAACGCTGTTCGCTTGCCTTAAGCCCCGCGCAAACCGAATGTACGTGGGACCTTTCATGCTTTGCCTCTATTTTATTTGTGAGCGTAAATTTTACGCACGTACGCACCTAGAAGTTACCCGATAGTGGAAATCCATCCCAAGGGATACAATTTTTATTCTTCAAACTCCTAGGATTCCTGGTGTGATAGCCCAATCATAATATCATAGACTTCTAACTTCTGAACTCCTATTTCTTATCTATCAATTTTTGTGTTTCAGGTATTGAAAATGTTGTTCCTGTCGTGTTGGGAGGAGCAAATTATACCAAACTGGCCATCCCTGGGTCGTATATCAATGTAATGAACTTTAAAACTGTGAAAGAGCTAGCGAAATACCTTCATTATTTGGACAGAAACGCTACGGCGTACAATGAGTATTTCGCGTGGCGAAAAAAATTTAAAGTCACTGCCAATGACATAGACTTTTCCCTGTGTGATATTTGCAAATCGTACTTTTTGAAGACTCAGCTTGAAAAGAAAGTGTATAAAGATATGGCAGAATATTGGGTAGCAATGGGTAGATGTAATGAAAAAGATTATCGCATTAGAAATATGATCTCTTAGTGGAATCAAGAACGGCGATGACATTTATGGAGCAATTTCAGTAAAATTTGTCAAAGGCTTCTTAGACCTCGCCATCGGAACAGTACCCTGCATCGCAGTTGTTATCTAACCACAGGGCACCCACACAATGTCTGTGTGTAACCGATTGTTATTTTGTAGTAAGTGTATTGGATTTACCGTTTGCTTCACCTGTAGCGATATATCGCTAAGTATGTAAATAAATCAAAAAGTAAATGTTGAATTACCTTACCTGTGGTATATCGTCGTCCTTTTGCCTCAAAAGCGGTTTTTGAGCGATTTTGAAGGATTTTGGCAAAAGGACTTTATTTAATATTGATTTATAGACAAACTTAGCGATATATCGCCATAGGTGAAGCAAACGGTAAATACAGTACATTTACTATAAAATCATTAACAATCGGTTACGCACACAGATTGTGTGGGCTGCCTGTGATCTAACCCCGGTTTTAAAACGTCTGCGAAGGAGCACCTCCTTATATGGACTGGCGAACTACTGGAAGTGCGTTTAGAATTTCCTTTCAACCTGATTGGCAAAACGGCAGTGGCCGTTTTCACACTAGAGACGGACGCGGAAATCCATCTTCAAAATCTGTCAAAATTGACGGGAAAACAGATGGATAAAGTCAGGCGGATTGTCCATCCAAAATTAACACCGTTCCATTTTCAAATTAAGCGTATTAGTCTGTCTGACGCGAATTATCCAACTTAACAGATAATCCGTCTCTAGTGTGAATACGGTCAATGGCTTATTTAACAGGCAAATTATGGATCGTCCTCCGATTCTGGTACACAGGTGGGGCCCCAGAACAAAGATGTCGGCGCTGTTTCGCAGACAGACTTAACCAGACTTTAGTAGGGACTTTAAGATAGGTCACTACGGTCGCCTGCGACGGTTGGATAGATGTCACGTCACGCAAAACACGCGTGACCTTTTACCGTCGTCCTTCTGGGACGGTATGTTTTGGCCCGGTTTCTCGTCGTGCAGACAACGGTATACTTAATGTCACTTTTCTTCTAAAACTGAGTAGCCAATGGGTTAAATATGCATTGGCTTGTGTTTACATTGATTTACCTATCGGTGAAATGAAAAAAAAAAAGCGAAACTGTCTGAGTTCATTCATAACTTAGCTCGCGGCCAGTGTCGTCCGCAATGGCAGAGGAAAATTGCCGAAAAGAAAGGTAAGGCCCAGTTCAAACGTTGATCTTTTCATGTACCTAACTTAATACCTATTTAGGTCTACCCAAATGGTTGGAGGTTGATTCAGACGTCGAACTTAAAGTGTAGTCGAATTCGATTCATTTTCACGATTCAATGGTCTAGAATGCTTTAAACAAGTGAAAATAAATTTTAGTAATTTGTGCATTAGTTTCAGCACATGAGAAGTTCGACGTTTCAACAGGGCCTAACAGTGATGATTGTAGCCGTCTTTGTTATAAGTTAAAACTGTATTTTTATCAGGAAAAGATTTCTTTAACTCAAAAGGTGTTGGCTTAGGAAAGGACTCAAATAAAAACATAGACTAGTTTTGAAAACTAGCTAACTTTAATTTGTACCCTTATTCTTCTGATTGGTATTCTTCGTATAAAATAAGAAACCCTTCTTCAGTAATTGAGCCTTCTGCGAGAGAAATTGCAAACGAGTTTCGCACATGACTTCACCGTCCTCTGTTTTGTTGTCCGATCTTAAATTGAAAATTTTCGCGGCTTCTTACCGTCATGGCCCCAGGCCGCCCGTATACGCATCCAACCGTCCCAGCCTACTGTAGTGACCTATCTTAAAGTCCCAAGTTTCGTCTGCAGTGCAGGCTACATAACAGAGGAACAGTCATCTAAACACGTCCGCTGTATGGTGTATTATTGTAGCAGCTTGGCACAACTTAAAGAGGGAATTGCTCTTTGACGGTCGTCAAAGCATTTGAGCTGCAATGGAATTACTTTATCCAAGCAACTGTATATGGTGCCATGGCTGCCAAGAGAGTCGCGGACAGATCAGAATGTGTGACGATTGAGTTTGTTTGTTAAGGAGTATTTTCCATTAGCTAAAAAATACTCTGAAACTCCAAGAATTCACATAATTAATGAAACAGAGGCAACAAGAGAATTTTTCGCTTTTTGCTTAACTTCCATGAAAGAGGATAATGAGAAGTATAACAAAAAAATATTTTATGTATTTATTCGACTGACTGAAGAGGGACTGCTCGCAGTCGAGCGGACCCCCAATTAAGCGGACACCCTCTATTAAGCGGGCCCTAAGCCGGGTCCCGAAACGAACGTCTTATATTTCCCTTTATAACCACAGGTGGCCCAAGGTCGAAATATAAGCATGGGCGAACATCGGCATTGTTGCATATCATTCGGAATGTAAGGATTTGTATGGAAAAAAACCTATCGGTTCCGTAACCTACGAAAATCAAAGGATTTCAATAAAAAACAGCTTACCTTACATAAAATGTGTGTTACGTCTCTCGTGTGTGGTTCATGGTCCGATTTATGGCCGATTTATGGGTTGTACTCTTGTTATGAAGCAAGAGTGTAGCGTGATTGTGAGATGGCGTGATTTTATAATTCCTTTGATTTTGTTATTAATAGTTTCACTCGTCTGTCAGAGCGACAGAGAACTTGATGACAGATCGCATTAAAAACTAAAGCTTATAGATTCAAGAAAGTCACGATTTTGTGTAGTCAGGGGCACCCAACGACAATTTTCGGAAAAATATCTGTTCGGAAGACGATTTGAGATCTAGAATTTTCGGAACATTTGTTGTCAAATTTCTTGCTTGCCTGCTTCTCCTAGGATTTTCGAACATCTATAAAATGGTATAATTGTCTATTTTTGACGGATTTTTACCCTAAAAAGGTCACCTAGAATTTTCGGGAGCCTTTTTTCTCGCTGAAATTTTCGAAAAGGTAACTTTTGATCCCTAGAATTTTCGGATCACTAGACTTTCAGCTAGGAAATCCGAACAGATGGAAAATTTTTAGGGGATAAAGATATGCCTATATCTACCGTTTAAATACCAAAATACGTTTAACAATGCTATGTTTAAGTGGTTTTGAACTATATTCTCGTTGGGTGCCCCTGTGTAGTGTGTGAGCGAGCCATTGTACTGTGAGGATCGAAGCTGTGAAATAAACCCTGTTTTGCTTTAAAACTGTGATATCGTGAAGAACGGCCCTTCGGCATTCACGACACTCTCTCTATATAAAAAACCGTTTACAGTACAACCCATAAACCGCCATAAATCGGCCCATGGACCACACAGGAGAAACGTAACACAGATTTTATATAAGGTAAGCCGTTTTTTATTGAAATCCTTTAATTTTCGTAGGTTGCGGAAACGGTAGGTTTTTTTTTCCATATAAATCCTTATATTTCGAATGTTATACAACAATGTCGATGTTCGCCGATGCTTATATTTCGAGCTTGAGTTACCTGTGTTATAACGAACCCCTGTTAAGCGGACTATTAAGCGGATGCGGACACTAAAATAAGTTGTATTTGGCTAATTTCTATTGTTAAAAACCTCTATTAAGCGGACACCGGACTGAATTGACAATAGTAGTATTGGATTACGTCCTTGAAATACGTACTGAAGTCAGTTAATGTTTTTGCATTTACAGACAAATTAAAGTAGGTAATGAGAGGTACTGAACTTGAACTCTGGATGGCTGCTTTAACAGCATGCAGCTTTATCACAGTACAGATCAACCGTTGAAGGTTGATCGTTAACAAACATTGAGCAATTTTTACAACCTCTATTAAGCGGACACTTGCATTTGGGAAGGTCTCGATACGAAGTATATGGACAACTATATGATGGCTTGACATGAAGTACTTCCCGTTTTCTTTTTTAGTTAGGGACAGCCTCGCTCCAGGCTTTTCTCGGGTTTGATGATGACGTTTCAACTCAATCTCAACTTCGGCCGCTGTTGTTCTTTTGCTGGCCGATAGTTTTGAGTCCTTTATATACAACAAAATGTAGCTTCTTTGACTCGTTTCTGGTCCTTTCTAATAACTCCTACGCAGTTTAGCGGAACAGTTCGTTGGTGGGCAATCTGATTCAGATTGACTCTACGGCTATTACATCATGGCTGGAAACAGCGAGGAAATGGAATTGAAGGATTCCGCAGCTCCTGGATCGCCACAGCAAAATTACGACTCTTTAAAGGAACTCAATGCTAACAATGGTAAGCATAACAATTTTCTTCGTTCCCTGTTGTTGCAGGTTAAGCCTAAACGTGATACGGCTTCGTCGAAGGATAAAATCATTTGCTGCCAATAACTGCTTTAGTGAATGCTTACGGTGTATTTTAATATAGACAGAAACAAACCTAAACTTAAACTTAAATAAAGGCTAACCTTATTATTCGATAACAATCAATGACAATACTTACTAGTTAAATATCGGAAATCGGATATTAAAAAATGGATAATAAGATTTGTTGAGAGTAATCGGTGATTACGATTTTTCAATTAGCGATGATAACCTTTGGTCTTTATATTCGACTAAAATAAGCCACCTTCAAATTCATGTTTTTGCATGTTTTGTAATCAGATGGTAAACTAATGGTCATAGCACTGATTGGAGTCCAATTTGGTTGGTAATCATACAAGTGATAATAAAATAGGACAACCACACAGCAGGAGTCCAATTTCTTTTATCATGGGTATGATTGCAGACTGAATTGGACAACACAAAGTTCTGTTACCAGTTGATCAACATAGGCTTGTTTAACGTGCATGAGCTATTTTGAATGCTTCAGTTTAACTGTACCAAAGATCTACTCTTTTAATTCTAAACTTGGACTACTGGTATTTTTTGTGCAAAATTGGATATTGCTGTACATTAATGAAAATGAAAAACGCTGCCCATCCCTGAGTGAATCATCATACTATAGATTCACTTTTCTTTGTCTTTCCTTCGGATATCTGGTGCAATGTTAAAGTACTTTGAATATCAACCCACCAAACATTGCTTAGAGGGAGGACTCGAAGGTTTCAGTTATGTTTCTTTATGGTTTCTTAAGATAATGTGGCTTGTCGAATACCAAATAGCTAGGAAGTGTCACAGTTTTTCATCATTGTTGTAGATGGTTGCATCATTATTATTCATGAGGTTGTCCAGTCTGCTACAAAGCCGTTTTTAGTGTTGTCACGCAACACTCCTCCCCACAAATGGCTGCTGAGAATCAAACCATATTCCTTTCCCGCAGTTAGCCAATAAGAATGCAGCCCCCATTTTCTGGAAGGTATTTGTGCCACGTTTGCGGTACGGTGACTCCTCCAATCACAGCTTTGCTTTTATCGGTGCCCCATGTGAATGACAGAACGATCGAAATCCTCACATGAAAACAAGCAATCAACTAGAGTGGTGTTGTCAGAGTCGAGTCCTATTCAAAATTTATGAGATAAGCAGCAGCAGTAAGTGAGTTGAGCAAATGTGATGCACAATGTAAATGTGCTTATAAAGTTGCTGGGTATAGTTTTGGGAAATCACTCATCGATAATTTTAAGATTACTTTTGTTTGAATCAGTACCCTTGAGAGTTCAGTCACACGTACAGCAACACAATAAGCACATCCGGCACATGAAATTCATCATACCTATGCACGTTAAAAAGAGCCAACCAATCCTGGTAAAAGTCTTGTAGGTCTATCGAACTTCTTTTTTCTCTTGGAACTTTGTTAACCGCTTAAAACAAACTTTTCTGCAAATTAACCTTTTCGTTGCTTGCAGAGACAGAGCCCATCCAAATTCAGCGACAATTGATTGATTTGTTGAAAATTGAGAAGTGTGTTTGTGTCCTAGCGCCCTGCGGCTCACGCAAAGTCAAGTTTCGTAAAGTGCACATTGTAGCATATAGAATGAAAATCAAATTAACATTTCAACAGATGACGTCAGATGTCACTGAGACATCCAGGTTTTGGATGTGTACGTCACATTTTGCTGAATGCTTTTGTGTGAGGTCTTCTGGTCTCCCTTCCCCTTCAAATTTCAAATCTCCTCTCTTACAGCCCCTAGTGAAGGCCAGATACTCAAGCTAGAAACGGGCATAAGAGGCACCTTGAACAACTCTAGCCTGTTGAGTCCATTTTATAACTTGGGCTAGCACTCTCACCTAACTAATTGCCTATAAACAGTATATGAAATGATCTAAACCTACAGTCATGTACAAATCACCTAAAATAGGCCATTTGCATCTAAAAGTCATAATATTATGTGACCTTTCCCATGCTAAAATTTTAGCACACAACATTAAATATTCTCCATCACTTGAAATTTGGAGTACCCATCCTTGGCAGATAGCTACTGGTTGATAATTACAAATAATGACAGCACTATAAAACTGCAACAATTTTACAGACAAAATGTATCATAGAGGCATGCAAAGGCACTGTTACTGCTGGTAAATATTTTAGAGTGATTAAACGTTACCAACGAGGCAGATATTCACAATCAGTGCCAAATTGCTGCAAGTAAAAAAAGGAAGACAAGGGGATTAGTGCATTATGCCGGGCTTCTGATAAATCCGCGAAATCCTGCGAAATTCACAAAAACACGCAAAATACCACGACATTCGGTAGAAATTTCATCAAATACATGTCTGTACAGCAATTTTGAAACTTGTCTCAGCTACTGGGGGCATTTACTTGCTGTAAACGCGCAAATTTATGTTAAAACTTCATCACTGAAATGTGCAAACAACGTTCCGCAACTACCAGGCATTGGTTATGTTGCGAAAAACTGGGCACTAGCCATGATGTTTAAGGCTCTGCTATTGGTTCATTTCTGGGGCGTATTGTTGTTGAAAGAGCAAATGATGACCTCTGATAGAAAAACATTAAAATCGCCGGTCTGATCAGCGCAAAACCAATCAATTTCTAGCGAAAATAACCACAAAATCCGCCGTTTTTTTACCGGTTGCTTTCCGGCCAAGTTTGCCCCCAAAATTGCCGCGGAATTCCCGCGAAATCGGGCGATTTTTGCACGTTTTTGTCCCTAAAAGTCCCGTGAAATTTGACTTTTTTTTCCGCAACCTATCAGAAGCCCTGATTATGGCGTGTAGTAGTCTACTACCTATTCAGGGTGCAAAGGAAGTCATTTTTAAAGCTTGCCATTCAGGCAAACTGAAGTTAGTATAATATACTAGCCCAAACATCATTTCAACTAGCCCCATGAACATTTTGATGAGTAGAATTGATTTCACAGTTCTTCTGTAATTTGAATTCCTCAAAATACTTCACTTGCCCATTGGGCAAATTAAGAACAGAATTCACTAGCCCAATAGCAAAATCCACTAGCCCCAGGCTATCAGACACTACTTTCTATGCATGCTGCTATTTCACAGATTAAGTAAGGTCACTCATTGGGCCTCATCCAGATACAGTCAACTCTCGCCTTGTGGACACCCCGCTATAATGGACAGCAGCTAAATCCCCTCCAAAAATATATTAGAGATGTTTGACTGAAATAAACTCCTGCTGTTACGGACTCTCGCTAAAGAGGACACTAACTCAAAGTCCGTACAGTGTCCTCTATAAAAGGAGTCAGCTGTAATTATTATTTGGATGAGGTCCATGGAGTGACCCTCCCTTCCTTCCTCTGTCTTCTTTTATGTACTTGAAGAAATTTGGCATTGGTTGTTAGGGTGAAGATTTTGCATGTCATAACTTCTTCAAAAGCCTGACTGACAATCTTGAATGTTAGATTACTTACTTTTTTTCTTTATCTCAGAAACTACTGAAAAAACATATACTTTGTCTGATGCTGTAGAGGAAATTGGGATTGGAAAGTTCCAGATTCTCCTCATTCTAATGGCTGGCTTTGTCAATGTAAGTTTTTTAAGCATCATGTCATTTTGCTATTGATTGTGTTTGTTTATTTATTATTAGTATTTACTTAATCAGCGGATAGCAATTTTTGCTCATTTTGATTGGCTCCTGTACATGTAGCTCTGAATATCCTTGGTTATTCACTGTTTTTCGACAAGATCGAATCATTATCATGACATCCCTTGTTTTCATGAAAGTTTCAGTAGACATCATTTTAATGGCAAATGAAGTAGCTTTACTGGCAAATACCAAGAAAGCAATGTAATTGCCTAGTCAGTGCTTACTGTAGGCATGCAAAAATATCTTGAAAATGCACTCAACAAATCCCCTAAAACAATATCAATTAGAATGAAAACAAAACTCTGACCAAGTGACATCTTTTATTGCAAAAAGTATGTTTTCATTTTTTATATCCAGCTGATTTGGTAAGTACTTTAAAAATGACTGAAAATAACTATCCCCCCGTTAGGGTTCAGTGCATTCTGCTAGATAGATCCCCATACTCCAGTCTTTAGGAATCACCTCATGATTCCAGATCTTAGCAAAGAAATCGGTAAGCACCAGAGATGCAGTGGTGGTGTCTGCCTTTAGCAATTCTGCTCGAAGTGAATCAATCCCTGAAGCTTTTCCATTCTTCATTGCTTTCAGGGGATAGTTGTATAAAATTACTATTGCTATATTACTATTGTTCATTACTATTGTTATTATTATTATTATAGGCTTAGTGTTGAGTTTTTTCTCTTGGTTTAATATTTCCTAAAAAGTGCATTTGAGTGGAAACACGAGAACGTCAAACATTCTTGTTACACACATAACAGTATTTTATTTCTAGCATATGATGTTACTGTTGTACAGAAACTGTTATTCAGTTATCTACTTATTTAAATGTTTTAGATGTGTGATTCCTTGGAGCTCTTGCTGCTTTCTATCTTAGCACCAACAATTCATTGCTTGTGGCACTTATCATCTTGGGAAGAGGCTTTTATTACTACTGTAAGTGTTAGAATGACATGATGATAACTCCCAAATGTAGTTCCACTGTTTCTCTACATCGTTAGTTCCTCAATTCCAATAACAAATACATGAGACTTAATATAACTTGAACCAAGTTACCGAGCAGTAGCCTTTCTGTCAGGCTAGAGAAAACTGAAACAAAATTCTTCATTTAATTCAGTGAGCATTGTAATTCTGCTTTGTAAAGACCACAGGTTAAAGCATTCATTCCTTCAGTGCCTGTAACTGACCTTTTGGAACCATGTCCTAGTACCACTTGTGACATCATCACTTTTGTTGGACGTAAGTCAGATGTGACACTTAACTTGTGTTAGGGAAAAGTGGTCTTTCAAACCATACCCAAATGAGCAATTTTCAGACAAAAGACCAGATTAGGGAAAAATGCAAAAAATTTTTCAACAAGACTCTGTTGATTGGGCAAACAACAAGGGTACTTACCATTTGACAGAAAATTCAAAAATTCCGGATGGAAGGTAAATGGTAAGATCACTCTTGGGAAATGCCAACAAAAAATTGAGGTGTACGTTTTGAGGTAGTCCGTTCATTTGAATGGTACGTACCAAATGAAATGTTGCTTACCATTTACTAATTTCTCAGTTCCTTCTTGGTTCCACGCTCACACCACACCAATTTGTCCCTTTTTTGGATACAAACCGTAACAGATGTGGCAATTCTGCAGTAAACTGGAAATTGCTTACCGTTATGCTTTTAGCACCCCAATCGCATTTTTCTGTCAAATGGTAAGCACACCGAGTGTTTCTGTTGTCCATATTAAGAGGGTTTATAGGGGCTGTGTCAAGACTTTCCAGTTCATTTTGTTATTAATACCATCTACACATCCTTGTTCGCTATGAGACTTGAGAACTGACTTGTGAATGACAAAACCACCTCTTTGTGTCAAACAAATATGTCTCCTAAGCATTAAATCAACCCATATAAAACATTACGAAAAAACAAAAATAAAATTCGAAAAAACTGTTAGGTTAAGAAGTTTTCAAAATCCATAAATATTGCAATATCAGCATTAATCTTCTTCGAGTTTGTCCATCCGTGACTCTGTGTTATTTTTGCATGTTGTGTTTTGGGCAATTATTTTTATGTTCTACTTGGGTTGGTGGCAGTTTTCACTGTTTGAATTTTGATGATTAATTTATTTTCGTGACATGACTCCTTTAATTTAGAGAAAATGTTAGGGCTTTCCGCAGGGACAGAGAAAACTTTCCCAATAATGAGGTTTCTATATTAAGCGGGTGTAGTAGTAAGCAGTACTCTTAACTTACATGTTGTTTTTGTTGTTGTTTTAACAGGTTGTCTTTCTTGGTATGGCTGTTGGTGGCCCATTATGGGGTTATCTATCTGATAATTTTGGAAGAAAAAGTGTGAGTGAAGCTTAACATATTTATGTACAACTTCTTTTAGTTTGTGACTTGGACAAGTAATTATTATTATACTAGGGTATCTAAAAGATAGTAATGCTGCCGCACATTCTGTTGATACTGGCATTAGTTAGGCAGTGGGACTTAAAAGAATCGAAAATGACATTGAATGTCCTATTTACATGTTGGAAAGTACTAGAATAATTACTATCAGTCTATATAAAGAACTCGTGGGAACGTTGTTTAAAAATGATCAAGTGGTTATCAACTCTGGTTTACCCACAGTAAATAATTGTAGGAAATGATAGAAATTCAGATTGTTTATCCATATATTTAATATAGGGTGTACTATCTTTTCTCTGGAAACATGATACTTTTCTTGCTGTTTATTGCACTTTATTAAGTAACAGTTATTTAGCTATATATTTATAGAAAACAACAACACAAAAAACAGAAAAAAAAAGAAAGAAGGAAAAAAAGAGTTCGGTAGGACTCGAACCTGGCACCATCGGTTCGACGCGACAACACCTCACCACTACACCACAGAGACTGATTACGTAATTGTGGGAAAAGTCTTTAATATAATTCCTTTTGCGTGAAACTTCCGCCGGCAAGATGATCGCCAGCCGCATTAATCGAGCTATTAACAGCAAAAAAACAATGTAAACGGATATTCCATGACAATGAATGAATGGATTTTGAGATAAATATTAGCGATAAAAAATCACAACGTTTCGACCTCTCCGAGGTCATTTTCAAGTGTATAAATGTTCTCTAAATTAGCATAAATAAGTTAAAAACAAGTTATAATAGATAAAAATGTGGTGAACGCTAAAATGTGATAAAATATGTAAAAATGTAAAAAGTGCTAAAAATATTTATAAAGTCAAAAAACAATGGAAATAAAACAATGTTAACAAGAACTACTCTAAACAAATAATTTGGCGCGAATTGAATCGCACTGTTTGTTAAGCATCGGTTTCAGTTCTTGGATAAAAAACATTTCAAAAATAAGGCAGTCAAATTTGTTCTGACACTTTCTTAAGGTTCTAAAACTTTGTGCGATGTCTTCTGTTGTTAGATTTGCTTGAGTCTGTCAATAAGTCATTTGTATAGTGTGGGTAACTGTTGACTATGATTCAGTGGTGTTTGTTCAATTTTTTGAAGTGTATGTGGCCTTTATTCTCTTCACTTGTATTGTTTGATCAGACAGTGACATAAAGACAAGTTAGGCATTGGTAAGTTAGGTCTTAAAGAAGGGTTAGGAGATTAAAGCAACAGCCACTATCAGGGCAATACAAACACTGCAACGATAGTAAACATTCCAGGTTTCAGTGAAAGTTATTAATTTTTCTCTTTTTTTAATTTCACAGATGATCATTGTAAGTGCCATCTGGATTGGTTATTTTGGTTTCATTAGTTCATTTTCACCTCATTACATATGGATCATTACACTACGCTGCTTTGTTGGCGTTGGAATTGGAGGTATTCCTTCAATGTAAGTGAATATTTTTTATGTTTACATGGTCATTCCAGATACAACCCTATAAGATATAACAATGAGGTGGTTGTATCCACGGGGTTTTAAAAATAATAGAATTACAAATTGTTTTGTACATTTGTGTTGAAAGAGTATAGTCATAAATTATGTTAATGTGAGGTGGTTGTATAAACAGTGTTTTTTTTAAAACAGTGTTCCTCTGTAGTTTGTTTTGGGTGGAGTTCTACACTTGGCCGTTCTAAACTGTTATGCACCATCATTTAAGCAATAGAAAACGTTAAACATATAGACATGAGAGGGGTTGAGAGAATTCGAGACAAAGTCTAGGGTTTGCATAACTGTCAAGAATTCTCCCAACTCTTTGAGTGTTATATCAGGCTATGCAAATACAGGAAAAAAGTTTTCTACTGCTTTTATAAATTAAATTTCCTGAGAAAAAATGCAAAACTCTCTGTTATGGCACTGATTAAAAGAGAAATTCTCACTAGTCGCGAAGTCTTGCATGGCTAATCAGTTCTTGTTTTGTAAAAAACAGGCTTTTGAAAATACGGATTTTTGTGGAGTTCTTTAAATGTAAGGATGGGGCTTAGGGGTGGGGTGGTAGCTAAACTAAATTTCACAAGGGAAAATCTGTTGTATCTTTTTTTTCTTACTTTACCCACAGGTACACACTTCTTATAGAATTTCTACCCATCAATGTGAGATCATATATTATACTTTGTCTTGCTGTAAGTATTTTCCAACTTTCTTTGATAATAGCTTTTGATAATGATGATGACTTGAAGCCATCAAAATGTCAAGTTTCTTTTATTTGACTCTGAAATATTATTATCCTGTGGTTGTAGGATGTTATTTGCACTTACAGCTATTGGTTAGTTGGCATGACTGTGTAATATATGACTGTTTTTTATCAAGTCCCGGAGAGGTCCTTGAATGAAGTTAAAGAAACCCATATGAACTATGATATGGAATGAGACGCCAAATAGCTTAAAAAACATACCAAAGAAGATCTTCAGAAAAAAAACTCAAACAAGCATCATTAGATATTTTGAAAACCATGTAGACAACTATATAGATAATGACAAAATCACGGCTAATCTTAAAGAATATTGACGTTTATGTCTTCTCTTTCTTATATCTAGGTACCTATCATATCATAATTATTTCATTTTTTGTCCTTTTTTACTCTTTTTTTTAAATTTAATTTTGAGCCACATTACATCTTGAAATCTCAGTACTGTTTGTGATGACTCTCACAAAGGCTCTTTTTTTGAGTTTCCCTACATCTTGGTTTTTTGAACTTTTGGTCCCAAACTCCACAAAGACTCAAATTTTTTGAAGCATAGACTCTTATTATTATCATTCACCACCCTTTTATTACTCATATTCTTTTCTTTGTTCATTATTTTGTTACTCATATCCTTCTCTTTCTGTTTTCAGTTCTTTTGGGCTCTTGGATCAATATTTTTGGTCTTTCTTGCTCTTATTGTGATGCCAACTCTTGGATGGAGGTGGTTAACAGCACTTTCCACCATTCCCGTCGTAATTTTTATCTTTTTATGCAAGGTATGAATGGGATTGTTTTGCAGTCTCTGCCATGTGTGTCCATTATAGATAAATGGATTATTAGTTTTATTACATTATTATTGTTATTTCCTTTTATATTTTGTTAGTGTATTATCATTGATTAGTTCTAATAATAAGCAACTTTGGACATATTAAAATTCAGCATGATAGCAAGTCTTAGAGGACACAAACAAAGAAAATGGATAAACCATGATTGTTCATGTTTATTCATTTTCTTTATTTGTGACTCGCTATCATGCTAAATTTTAATATTATCGAAAATGGCCTATTATATTAAATCTCATTCTTTTACTCTGAGGATGTGACTTGAGAACTGGTGGGCCTGAGGTTTTTTTGGTGAGATTTTCCTAGTGAGCTGTTTACTTAAAGTAAATTATAGACAACATAGTACTTCCAACAAGTCCACTCAATTTGTTGGATGAGACGTTGCTGGTGTAAATGCTAGACATACCACAAAACAGGGTCTTTAAAAATCAGGGCCACATTCAAGGTCATTCAATAAAACTTTTAAAGTTTGCATGGCTATTGTTTACAGACTTTAAAACAATACTGTAAATAGACTCATTGCACTTGTAAAAGGTTTTATTCAATTGACACCTTGTAAAGTAATGGAGGCATTGGCTTTACTTTAAGACTGTGTCTTAATTCAATCTGGGCCATGGTACTGTAATTTTAATTTGAGAGAACCCATAGTGACATTTGAAAAGATTAGGGGGTGTAAACAGTGGTTGGTGTGGTATATGTTTCCTGGCACTGTTATGGGCCTGCAGAAGTTTTAATACACCCAGTTAAATGCAATAGTTGATCACAAGGAGCAATAAACTTATTAGTAGCATTCTGCAGGGTTCTTGTTAACATGTCTTTGGCCAGCATTTCTATGGTGTATCGTAGGGCTTGTAGCATTTGTATGGAGTGGAGTATAGTATTAGGCTTCTTCCAGTGGTATCCCAGATTAGCACTTGGGTTTTTCCTCCTGGGCCGAGTTGTTCAAAGCTGTGTTAAGATAACCCAGGGTAAGTGCAAGATGTGAATTCCGATTTGAAAGCTTAAAAAGCATTTCAGTTTCATTTCTTTTCGTCTACAAGTTGATGATGGGAAGATCTAAACATAACAGAGAAAATTATCCCAAAAAATGCTTTTGAACACAAGAAATGGGGAAATGGGGAACACATTTCACTAGGGATATGTGTTTCCCAGGTGGGGGAACACATATCACTAGGGATATGTGTTCCCCAGGTAGGGAAACACATATCACTAGGAATATGTGTTTCCCAGGTGGGGAACACATATCACTAGGGATATGTGTTTCCCAGTTAGGGGAACACATATCACTAGGAATATGTGTTTGCCAGGTGGGGGAACACATATCACTAGGGATATGTGTTTCCCAGGTGGGGGAACACATATCACTAGGGATATGTGTTTCCCAGGTGGGGGAACACATATCACTAGGGATATGTGTTTCCCAGGTGGGGGAACACATTTCACTAGGGATATGTGTTTCCCAGGTAGGGGAACACATATCACTAGGGATATGTGTCTCCCAGGTGGGGGAACACATATCACTAGGGATATGTGTTTTCCAGGTAGGGGAACACATATCACTAGGGATATGTGTTTCCCAGGTGGGGGAACACATATCACTAGGGATATGTGTTTCCCAGGTGGGGGAACACATTTCACTAGGGATATGTGTTTCCCAGGTAGGGGAACACATATCACTAGGGATATGTGTTTCCCAGGTGGGGGAACACATATCACTAGGGATATGTGTTTTCCAGGTAGGGGAACACATATTACTAGGGATATGTGTTTCCCAGGTTGGGGGAACACATATCACTAGGGATATGTTGTATATGAAACTGGGATACATTACATAATATTATTATAATCAATGAAAAAAAAAAGCGATTTGTCATTGCATCGATGGGGTCCATGAGTCTTTGATGTCATTGAATGTGTTGATAATTTCCTTTGTTTTTCTTTGAGTTCATGGACCAGCCCATTCTGAAAACACTCAGTGTTATTTTTTAGTGTGGGCCTACCACGAACAGTGTTTGCATTTGTAAGTTTAACGCGGGACAACATAATTGAACAATATATTAACATGTTTCTCGAAACGCCGCGGCTAAATGTTATCCAAACTGCTTCTTACTGCTGCTTCAAAACATTTCGGATCAAACGACATCCAAATCGTCCCTAATTGGATTATCCACTCAACCTAACAAAATCGACCAATCACAAAATAAGGAAAAGAAAATGGATATATAATAAAGAAAACAGGAAATTCATATGACCTGTTAGGAAACATGCAATTAAAACTGTTTTCTATGATTGCTGCATTTTGATCCTCT
This sequence comes from Porites cylindrica, assembly GCA_964035525.1. Lineage (NCBI taxonomy): Eukaryota > Metazoa > Cnidaria > Anthozoa > Scleractinia > Poritidae > Porites > Porites cylindrica. Next base: position 14,012,361 of record OZ037785.1, read on the forward strand.
CGTCAAAAAAATGTCAGACGCCAATCATCTTAGCTGACCTCTTAGGAAATGAAAGTTCACTTCAACGGGTTCAAAAGGTCATTGTTTGTGATTTGTGATTAGTGGATTTCGATCCGTTTTGTGAGTTTCTGTGTCTGAAGGTTCGTTGCTTGTGATCTTATTGTGACCAAATATTAAACCCGGCGTAATATTCCAAATATTTTTGATAGATTTCATCCCTGGACTTCAGACAAATTTCAATGAGGTAAAAATACTGAAGATTCAGATTAACTTTTGAGATCGTATAAGTGTGATAAAGTGCCGTGCTAGCAGAGCTTTCTTTCCCACATGCCTCTTACCTTGTGCAAGACGTTTGCATGGCAGACATTCGCCTCGCTTCGCTTGTTTACTTGCCTTGCTTACGTTAGCACGTATTTCGTGCCTATTGCACATTTGCGTCAAAACAACCCGTTCCCATTACTCTATTTGGGCCACGCCCAAATAATAATATTGTTTTATTCTCAACTATATTTGTAAAAACAACTGATTTTCAGTTTGTTTTTAATTTTGAGCAGATGCATAAAGTTACCATATTTTGAGAGCATGGCATAATAGCTCATACACCATGATGGCGAAGTCAATCAGAGCTCTAGAATTGCATTATCCAATGATTCAGTTTTTAATTACAATAATTTCTTACTGGCTGAAATAAAACTGTTGTGATTACCCTGCTGACAACTGGCAAAGCAAATACAATATCATATGGCTAATATTGTCTTCATATTAATTTTCAGTGGCTGCCAGAATCTCCGAGGTTCCTTGTTGCTATTGGAGAGAAGGAAAAGGCCGTGGAGGTGTTACAGAGAATGGCAAAACTTAATAAAGCCAAGCTTCCTGAAGGCACTCTTAAAATTGAGACCCAGGTACTATTGCTTTAAATTCATTTGTGAATCTGAGAGAAATTGAGTCTTGCTGTTTGAACTGTAGAAAAGTTGTTATTTGTAAAGTACAACAAAACTCTAGAAAATGGTACTGAAATATATGGGTCATTGTATTCAACAGTGTTGAATATTACCTTTGCAATGGTGACGACGATGGCCACAAGAATATCAAAAAAGCAGTAGGTTTAATCAACAAAATGACAACTTGGCCTGTACATCATATTTTTGGCACGTGTCTTTGCCATCACTACATTTCTATGTTACAGGTCAAATTTGATCTCAGATTAAAACTATTTTACCTATGTTGATTCTTCAATTTCCTTTGTCTGTTAGGACTTGAAGACAAACAAACTTATGAATCAACTTGCAATCTTGGACAAAAAGTGTTGAGAATTTTTCACTTTCTTAACCACAGAATGCCTATCCTGCGGATTTGGCAACGCTATGGCACTCCTCCCCTCACCCCACCCTGGTCAAAGTTCTTTAGTAGGGATCAGAAAAGATCCAGCCGGGCTTCAACAGGTTAAATCAAAATTGACCTAAAATCAAATTTAACCTGTAACATCTTCACTCTGATATTTCTGGAAGCGACATTTTATGGAGAACATAAACACATTAATAAGGAATTTTTTCCAAAACTTGGGTGCAATTCTCAAGAAGTAATTTTTGTATGTACAAGTCAATGCTCTTCACTAGCTGCTAAATTACAGCTTCTGAGGTTCCAGTGTGTACAGAAGAATCCTGTATAGCGCAGCCCCATAACTAAGTCTTACGAATGTGCCAAATCAAAATAATGTTTATGTACTTCATTAAAATTAAATTACATGTGAGTTTGCCCTCCATAGATAAATATTAATATCCCAGAAGATCTTTAAAATATTAATTGTCCTGTGTAAATCATGTTTAACTGTTATCAAAATAATATTCTCATTTTCCTCTTAGATTAATGCAGACCAAGGGAGTTTTCTTGTCCTTTTTAACAGAGAATACAGACTAACAACTCTTCTTCTGTTGTTGACATTGTAAGTTGTTTTCACTGATGGTGGTGAAGCATGCATGAAAAGTATGTTTTTAATTCAGTATCTTGACATTTGTTCGGCATATTTAATGACCAAAAAACCTGAGAAATTATTTTCTTTTTTTTTTTAGTTTTACTAGTGGATTTGTGTACTATGGTGTTGTATTAATGACAACTCAGTTAATGCAGCAAACTCCAGAAAATGGCACATCATGCGATTCAGGTATAGCTAATCTTCCATAGCAAATTTGTAGTAGATTATTTTTTAACACTTTCTCTCCATTGGAAAGTGATATGATCATGACAGAACTATGAACCAGCTGAGGTGTGTGTTGCATGATTTGAAAGGTATTTTTTATGGTATGCTGTAAATCACACGAACACAAATGGGTACCAGATACTGATAAGTGTTTTTTGAAACCCTTTCAATCTTAAAGTCAAAATGCATATTCTTCACACACTCATCTGCGCAATTTGTGTAATCCTTACAAGGAGAATTTGTTTCACAATCATGTCTTGCCTGGTGACAAACTGTTTTTTTCTTAACAGCCAATTTTTTTCTATTTACTATGATGACCAATGCTCATGGTTTGGAGCACAGCCATTGAAATCCACCCAACCGCAGTTATATCGATAAAACAACTGAAAAACCACAGCTTTTTACATGAAACATGCAATTTTCCCATTCCCAACCACCCTTGTTTTCAACAAAACTTAAGGATGAGCCTGATCAGTGTTCATAAAAGATGCAAATATTATTATACTGCTGAACCTTGAAAATAAAAACTAGGAACAGGATGCTCAGAAATGTAATAAAAAGTGTCCAGACAACTGCTGAAAGACACCACAAAACCCAATGTCCCAACGGCCAATGCTATTAAAAATCAGTAAAATAATTATCTGTTATAGATATTTCCTCAATAATGGTGAAACTGCTATAACAACAGTGTTGGGGGACAAATTGTAGTAAATTCAAGCTGTTGCTTATTTGTTTAATTTTCTTTTATACGTTCTTCTTTGTATTAGAGAGTTTATCATTGTCTACCTCAACCTGTGGCTGTAAACTTCTCAGTTATGCAGACTACATTGGCCTTCTATGGACCTCTTTTGCAGAATTTCCTGGTAAGTCACTGAATATTATTGTTGCAGGCCACTGAGTAAACATTGTTCCATAAGGAAAACTCACCCAAAAGGATGCTTTTCATTTTGGTACCAAGAATGCGTGAGTGTAAATTTCCAGATTGTCTTGGGTGCGTGTCAGCTTGTGTGTTGTTCTATTTTACTTCATCAATTCTCTTTTTCACGGGGTATGGAATAATGATAACCCTTTGCATTGAAGGTTACTCTGCACGCTTGTAAAGTCGATGAACAAAATTCAGTTAAGTAGCAGGTGAGGGAGGCATGCATCTCAAAGTCCAAAGAATGTCTGTGTGGGAGTCTACAAATTAAGAGAATTCAACTATTGGCCGTTTTAATGCTAGAGATGTCATTATTGTCTGAGGCATTAAAGTCATCTTTTGGCCAGGGCTGTCGCTAACATTTCAAGTTGCCAGGTACATGTATATACAATTAGTAGGAGGGGAATTTTACAGCAAGGAAGTACTTTGGTTCTATTTGCCTTTTGTTTTCCATGAAAGTAGCCATGACTCATGCTCATAGTAGCCGGGGAAAATCCCCGGCCCCTGGCTCTTAGTGACAGCCCTGTTTGACGATGTAAACATCTAGCATAAAAATGGTAACTAAAGGCAGATGCATTTGGTTCTGAGGACTTAAACGTCTAATAGATGAGTTTAATGTCTCGGATGTTTACAATAATTGTTTCTGATGTAAAAATTGGACCCCGTAAACTGGGACACATGCCCAACTAATCAATTTTATTTTGCCCTGTTTTTTGCTGTTCTTAAGTCTAATGTGGTCTAACATCCATGTGCAACCACCTCTTAGAGGCTTGTAAGCAACCATCTTTATAAAGTACTAGAGTATAATTGGAACCTCTTCCAAGCAACTTCCTGCCATTGGTGTGTAGGTATTTGCTTGCTGGCCGTTTGACTCTCTGTAATTTTTCAGGAATACTGTTCACAATGCTATTTATGGAGAGGCTCGGAAGGAAGAAAACTATTGCTGGAGAGCTTTTATTGACAGCTGCAAGCCTGTCATTGTTGTTTTTCTGTAGAGATAGGTAGGAGATTGTTTTAAACACAAAAAAGCCTAAATTAGTGCCGTGGAACCCTGATATAATGAAGGGCCAAACCTGTTCATCATAACGAGGTTTCATTATATCATGTATTTTACTATTACTGGGGCAAAAAATATAGTTCCTTATACCGAGGACCTTGGTATATACATGTAGATGTTTGTTATATTGAGGTTCCACTCTACATAACAGTAAATTATTTTGCCAAATAAGTGCAACACAGTGACAATGGTAATTTTTGTAAAAAACAAAAAAGATATCTCAGTAAAGATAATGTGAATTATTAAGCTAACAAATACACCGAGGCATCCATTGAAAGAGCTTTCCTTGACCCTTTCCATCCCCAGACTGATCTTCATATCAGGCGCGGATCCCCACCAGTTTACACCATTTTATGGAAATCGGTCAGATTTTTCATAAAAAAATACATTGTTTTCTGGAAAATGGTTTGGATAATGTTTTTTTTTTCAATTTCCAGGCATTATTAATGTACTGTTTGTACTATTTGTCAGCTTAGTCTAATATTCTGAGTTCTCTATTTTCAGGAATCTGACATTAGTTTTTATCTTCATGGTGCGTGGGCTTTCTTTAGGAGTTTTCCAGGGATTCTATGTGTATGCTCCAGAGGTGAGATGTTCTTTGAGTTCAGACTTAACGATAGTATTTCCTTATAAGCCATTTTAAGGCATTCCAATCAGATTGAAGACGGTTTACCTTGCCGGTTTCAAATGTTTCTTGTCTGTTGCATAGGACATGGCAAGGATCTCATGGATATACCCACCACGAGTCCCCAACTACGTAACGTCGAACATATTTTTATAGATGTACCTTCACTCGTTTCCATTCCCCTCAAGTTGCCTTCATCTCCCTGGGGGTGGATGAATGGAAATGAAGGCTATTGTGGATGAATAAATGCCAATACAGGTAGATGAAGTCAACTGCAGGTGTTTGAGGGGAATGGAAACGAGTGAAGGTACATCTAGAAAAACATGTTTGATATTACATAGTTGGGGACTCGTGTTGGGTGTGTTAGGTCTTTCCCTAGGACACGATAGTTACATATCAAGTTTCTAATTATCATTAAATGTTAACTCTCATCTTGACCACTAAAATTGAAACCTGAGATTGTCCCCCAAGCTAGGAGAGTGTTAATGATTTTGGAAACTTGAGATATAACTGTGGCGCGCCAAACATGATTGAACACTGGAAACCAGCAAGGTAAACTGTCTTCAATCTAATTCAAATCCCTTCCAAAACAACTCATTAAGACTTAGGAACACAGGTGGCCTGTGCCATAGCCTTTTTCTGGCTCTCAGATAGCAGGAATGACGCGTTAGTGAAAGGCACACGAAAGTATGAGCTCGTGTGCAGACGTGACTATCTCAGAGGCTGGAACAGACTACCTGCACCACAGATGGAAATTGGCTTCCCGTTAAGTCTGTCTGCGAAACAGCGCCAACATCCTTGTTCTGGGCCCCCATACCACCTGCGCACTAGAATTTGAGTACGCGCCGTTATTGGCCTTTTTAAAAAGTCGTGGTCAATTTGCCAATCAGGTTGAAGGGAAATTCGAAATGCATTTCTGACGAATCAGGAGTCTGGTTCCATTGGCATGGTGGCTCATGGCTGGAAGTTAGAGTTTACCAGCCACGAGGGCCTAACTCTGCCGAGGGGCTGGCTTTACTAAAAGTGGAAACCACTGGACATCCCGGACACCCACCTCCACAAAGTGACAAAGTTGTTAACTCTATAATATGCTTGATTTGAAAAAGCTTTGACTGGCTGTTTTGTTGAATTGTAGGTGTATCCCACAATAGTTCGATCAGTGGGTTTTGGCACATGCGCCTGTATGTCTCGAGTGGGGGCCATGATAACACCATATATAGCTCAGGTGAGGACTGTGTTGCAAAGCAACTTTAGTTTGTATTTGTGAACAAATTGAAAAAATCTTCCTTTTTCACTTTTATTAACCCTTTTACCAAAGCTAAAATTCAACAAAATTTCCCTGTTATAAATTTGTAAAACGCTGACATGTAAAAGTACTGCCAAAGACTGGGTTTCATTTGAATCATGATATTCATACAAAAGGATTTTGTCTAGACTCAGAAGTTGGAAACACCCTATTACAAACTTTGTGCTTGAAATTGTAATTAGTTCATTTTTCTTTCTTATGATTAGGAAAATTTCATCCATTTTCTTGTGCTTTTAAATTGGTTTGAAAAAAAGAAAAGAAGGCAAAACTGCTCTACATTACAGGAAACGTGGCACTAATTGACTAATTCGTGTGTTTTGTAAAAACGGCCAAAACCTCCCTTAAAAATAACCCTGATTTATTGTAATTTATTCAACAGTGACCGAGGGTCCTTGGTACTAATTTCAGTTCCGGATTTGACCCAGAAAGGTGTTACTTATGATCGACTATTGCGTGTGTTTATTTTTTTTTTTGCTGTAGGTACTGGTGAGAGTTTCCATTAATCTCTCTAGTGGCGTTTATATCGCGTTCTGTGTGATGGCTTTTTTCGCAACACTTCTTCTGCCTTATGAAACCAAAGGAAGACCCATGCAGGTAAGCTAAAGAAATATTTAGGGCCTGTTTACATGGAGATGAGGGACCCCAGGTAGGTGATGTAACCCGCTTAGTTGTGGTAACCCGACTGTCCATGTGATCTCTTATTTTAATTTGATCACATTCACATGGTAGGTGGGGTAACCATATAAGAGATTAAATGGACAGGCGGGTTACCCCACGTTAGCGGGTTACCTTACCTACCTGGGGTCTTCCACCTCCATGTTAACAGGTCCTTAGATCACTCTTACTGCTCCAGTGACTTTGGGCTGCTTATATGGAGAAAGGAGGGCCACTTGCTTACCCGAGCTACTCTGGGCGAGCAAATGTTTCCTACATTTTGTTACAAAACCTGGCAAACTGTTTTTAAGTTGGCTCAGTTAGAAGTTTTCGATGGTAGGGTCACCCTCCTGGCCGGACCAACTTTTCTCCATATAAACACTTTGACTTGCCCAGCCAGGTCAAATCGGTCAAGACAAAACACTCAGAGCATGCACGAGCGCTTTCGTCAGCACTCGGCTCGGATGAAGTGGCCAATGTTTTTCTCATATAAATGCTCGCTAAAGTTGACTCGGCTGGAGTGGTGACCCTCTTTCTTGGGACAACTTATTATCCATGGAAACGGGGCCTTACAAAGACCTGGGCCCAGTGCATAAGTGCAAACGTCGGATGAAACAACTAGCATCTGACTATCAGCCCAGTCAAACTCTTTTTTCACGCCAGACATTACCAGTTACGCCTGCTGTTAGGTTTTATGCACCTGGCGACCCTTATCAGAACCGTAATTTTGTTTTTATGCATTTCTCTTTGTAGGAGATGTAACCAGTTATTATTGGAAAGGTGTCACTACAAATTACGATAAGTGTCGCTTAGCCCGTTCACTCCCGAAAGTTACCAAAGTCAAACTTAACAAATCTGAAAAACAAGTTGAACCATGTGAAAGTACTGCCCAAAAGGTTGAACTTTAAACATGGGAATTGCTTATTTTGCACTTAACCAACCTGTTTCGTACTGAATTTGGTCAATTTGGCTATTTTATATGGAAAAAGGCTCCTTTGAAACAAATTGGAAACACAGAGGATCTCATCCATAGACTCCAAAGTTAGAACCAACTTACAAGACTTTCACTCTGGAAGTGAAGGGTTAATGTTGGGAAACCTCTTACGGTTACTTTATTTATATATTTCATTAGATTTACAGTCAAGACAGGTCAAGCGTACCCCCAAGATTCCATTAATGAATTGGTTATTTGAAAAATGAATCTGGTAGTCGTTCCCGTAACTAGTGTCAAATTCAAATCGGCATTCGTGCATGCCTAATGGGTGTGAATATTTTATGAGAACTTCTCTGTATCGGGTGAGAGAGTAATAAATTTATTAATGGGACCTTGGGGGGTACGCTTGACCTGGCTTGAGTGTAATGGGGCTAGAGTACGCTATTTTTGTGCATTTTCAACACTTACCCAAACGGTCACAGAATTGGCTGAAATATCTTATAGCTCCCTGAAACTGTAGAATACCAGAGAAATGCAAAAAAAGCCAAACAAGAGCACGGGTGGGTAAAACTGAAGAAGATTAAAACGGATTCCACTAAGGTTAGCTTGAGAAAACAGCGGCCATCTTTTTTCTGATATTTATCAGTGTGTACGGTGTGACTTTCTTGAGAGTCATCTACATTTGCTGTGTCGGAATGGGTTTCTTCAGTAAAAGGCGTCTCTCTCACCAATTTATAGTGCAAAACTTGTAGTTTACGAAAACATACAAAATCATTGAATATAGTGTGTCCTCTAGCCCCTTGAAGATAAAATTCAATACCATCAACTTTCGGTAGAAGTAAAATACCAAAATTTTGTAATTTTTCAAAGGGAATAATATATTTAATTCTGAAAAGTATTGCTAATTTATATAAGATATTTTCTTATTCCTCGGGTGTAAATATGTGAAATTATCATATAACTATTTTCACGTGCACGAATGTAGGTGGTAAAAGTGATATAAAACCTTTCACTGCTTTCAATTGGACACAGTTGCTTTGTCACAACTCTATACAACCTTAACTTTTTCGGACATACAGTCAAACCTTCACTAACGGCCACCTCTCCACAATGGCGACTTTTTTTTCCGGACAGCCCATACACTCACTCTTGTTTCAACCTCTCTACAACGGCCACTTTCTTCTGACCCCAAGGTGACCGTTCTAGAGAGGTTCAACTCTGCCCTGTCAGGGGCACCCAACAACGGTTTCCTCCTAAATACATTGAAAACAGTTTTTAGGCTATGCAAAGTAGTTTTAGATCACTAGAAATGCATTCTAAGTGGCGCTATAAAATTTGTATCCCTTCGTTCATCCTAGGGGAATTTGAGTCTTTTCGAAATTACAAGGGATTCAGTATTATTTTCCCGAAAATTTTAGATGCAATTTTGAAAGTGAGAAAGTGAGAATTTTTCTGATTCCTCTATTTCCATCACATTTTTGAATCCGAAAAGTTTAGGTTTCCTTTGTTTCTACGAAAAATGGCCTAACTTGGGAAGTAAAATGCAAAAATAAAACTTCAGAAAATCGTAGGGAACTTATTAGATAGGCTTCGAAAACTGTACATGAACCGAACGGTCATCTGGTCATCTAGAAATTTTAAGGCGTCCTCAAGTAATAGAAAATTTTACGCAATATTTGCTTCTCCGAACAGATATTTTACAGAAAACGGTCGTTTGGTGCCCCTGCCTTGTTAACCCTTATGGTCCCTAGAGTGACCAACATCAATTTTCTCCTAACAATATCCATACATTATCAAGAGGAAAGGTTAGGAGAATTCATAAAATGATCTCTGAAGGCAAAATACTTTTTTAACAACTCAACTATTTTTTTTAAGAAAATGTATTAAAGATCAGTCGAGGGAAAAAGCCTTTTCCAAGTTACTCCGAGCCTCTACTTCAAAGTGAGGCTAAGTGCGACGCCATTGATATGAAAATGATTATTTTTTTAAAAATTAAAATTATCATTATTTAATTATTATTATTAATTATTATAAATAAATTATTACATTATTATTAATAATAATAATTATTATTAATTAATTATCATTAAATTATTTATTCTCATGTAAATAGAACTCATTTTCACAACGATTTTCTCAAGAAAGGTGTTGCACTTATTCTCGTTTTGAAAGGGAGAGTTTGGGGTTGCAAATGGCCTATTTGTATATGGATATTGCTGGGACTCAAAGGGCTAACACTTTTAGATTATTATTTTGTTGTTATTGCAATGATTGCCCTTCCTTTGGGGGCCACGCTAACCATAACGGTTAACGTAACGGTTTCATGGGACATTTTACTGTTTCTTTAGCTCCAACAGGAGTTGAGTACGTACCGTGTTTAATCTATGTAGCCCCCTTGGTGGTTTATACATTTTGCCGTGCTTCAAGAGTTGAGCAAACTGTAAAATGCCAGCGGCTGTATAAATTTATACTTCAGATTCTCTTTGAAATTTCATAAGTCAGGGACTGTTCTTGTAAAAAAGGTTGGTGACAGCATCCCATTGTTTCTGAACCAATGCTGTTGGGGCAGTGGGTAGCAGTGGGGAGGCGGGCGGAGATGAGTGAGTTCACGCAGGGCAACTCTCTAATATCCTCTTCACAATGATATCATAGCTCTATTTATTGACGCGGAATAAGCTGTTAAGTATGTAAGAAACATTAAAATAAACTAAGTGGGTTAAATAATACAATCTGTGTAGTGATCACCTTGAAAACTGTAAAAAAGTCAGAATATCATTCTTACTGCCCTTCTTCTCCCCACAAGACCATGGATTACAGTCAAATTTATCTCAACCTCCTTACTTTCTGGCCTATAAAAACAAGAAGTTCACAAACTCGAAAACTTGACATTTTTACAAAGGGGTTAACCCATAGTTTTGGTCCAAAAATAGCCATTTTTCAACCTTTTATTTTTTAGGCAATATAGGCCAGGAAAATATCTTTTACGATATTCTAGAATGAAAAGACGGCTTTCTAGGCTATAAAAACAAGAGGTTCAAACAGTAAAAAAATTGACATTTTTCCAAAGGGGTTAACCCATGGTTTTGGTCGAAAAATGGTCCTTTTTCCAACTTGTTTTATTAGGCAATGTAGGCAACGAAAATGTCTTTTACGATATTCTAGAACGAAAAAACGCCTTTCTAGACTATAAAAATAAAAAGTTCAAAAAGTCGAAAAATTGACATTTTTCCAAAGGGGTTAACCCATGGTTTTGGTCCAAAAATGGTCATTTTTCCAACTTTTATTTTTTAGGAAATATACGCCAGGAAAATGTCTTTTACAAAATTCTAGAACAAAAAAACGCCTTTCTAGGCTATAAAAACAACAAGTTCAAACAGTCGAAAAATCGACATTTTTCCAAAGCGGTTAACCCATGCTTTTAGTCCAAAAATGGCCATTTTTCCAACTTTTATTTTTTAGGAAATATAGGCCAGGAAAAATTCTTTTACGATATTCTAGAATGAAAAGACGCCTTTCTAGGCTATAAAATAAAGAAGTTCAAAAAGTAGAAAAATTGACATTTTTCCAAAGGGGTTAACCCATGGTTTTGGTCCAAAAATGGCCATTTTTCCAACTTTTATTTTTTAGGCAATGTAGGCCAGGAAAATGTGTCTTACGATATTCTAGAATAAAAAGACGGCTTTCTAGGCTATAAAATCAAGAAGTTCAAAAAGTAGAAAAATTGACATTTTTCCAAAGGGGTTAACCCATGGTTATGGTCCAAAAATGGCCATTATTGGAACTTTTATTTTTTAGGAAATATACGCAAAAAAAATGTCTTTTACAAAATTCTAGAAGGAAAAAACGACTTTCTAGGCTATAAAAACAAGAAGTTTAAAAAGTCGAAAAATCGACATTTTTCAAAGGGGTTAACCCATGCTTTTAGTCCAAAAATGGCCATTTTTCCAACTTTTATTTTTTAGGAAATATAGGCCAGGAAAAATTTTTTTACCATATTCTAGAATGAAAAGACGCCTTTCTAGGCTATAAAATCAAGAAGTTTAAAAAGTAGAAAAATTGACATTTTTCCAAAGGGGTTAACCCATGGTTTTCGTCAAAAAAGGGCCATTTTTCCAACTTTTATTTTTTAGGCAATGTAGCCCAGGAAAATGTCTTTTACGATATTCTAGAACGAAAAAACGCCTTTCTAGGCTATACAAACAAGAAGTTAGAAAAGTCGAAAAATTGACATTTTTGCAAAGGGGTTAACCCATAGTTTTGGTCCAAAAATGGCCATTTTTCCAACTTTTATTTTTTAGGAAATATGCGCCAAAAAAATGTCTTTTACAAAATTCTAGAACGAAAAAACGCCTTTCTAGGCTATAAAAACGAGAAGTTATAAAAGTCGAAAAATTGACATTTTCCCAAAGGGGTTGACCCATGGTTTTGGTCCAACAATGGCCATTTTTCCAACTTTTATTTTCCTAGGAAATGTAGGTTACAAAGACGTCTTTTTTTCGATTTTCTAGAACGAAAAAACGCCGTTCTAGGAAATAAAATCAAGAAGTTAGAAAAGTCGAAAAACTCACATTTTTCCAAAGGGGTTAACCCACGGTTTTGGTCCAAAAATGGCCATTTTTCCAACTTTTATTTTTTAGAAAATATAGGCCAGGAAAATATCTTTTACGATATTCTAGAAGGAAAACACGGCTTTCTAGGCTATAAAATCAAGAAGTTTAAAAATTCGAAAAATTGACATTTTTAAAAAGGGGTTAACCCATAGTTTTGGTCCAAAAATGGTCATTTTTCGAACTTTTATTTTTTAGGCAATATAGGCCAGGAAAATATCTTTTACGATATTCTAGAACGAAAAAACACCTTTCTAGGCTATAAAAACAAGAAGTTAGAAAAGTCGAAAAATTGACATTTTTCCAAAGGGTTAACCCATGGTTTTGGTCCAAAAATGGCCATTTTTCCAACTTTTATTTTTTAGGCAATGTAGGCCAGGAAAATGTCTTTTACGATATTCTAGAACGAAAAACCGCCTTTCTAGGCTATAAAAACAAGAAGATCACGAAGTCGAAAAATTGCCATTTTTCCAAAGGGGTTAAGCCATGGTTTTGGTCCAAAAATGGTCATTTTTCCACCTTTTTTTTTTTAGGGAATGTAGGCCAGGAAAATGTCTTTTACGATATTCTAGAACGAAAAAACGCCTTCCTAGACTATAAAAACACAAAGTTCAAAAAGTTAAAATATTCACATTTTTCCAAAGGGGTTAACCCATAATTTTAGTCCCAAAATGGCCATTTTTCCAACTTTTATTTTTTACGAAATATAGGCCAGAAAAATGTCTTTTACAATATTCTAGAACGAAAAGACGGCTTTCTAGCCTATAAAAACAAGAAGTTAGAAAAGTCGAAAAATTCACATTTTTCCAAAGGTTCCCATGGTTTTGGTCCAAAAATGGTCATTTTTCCAACTTTTATTTTTTAGGAAATATACGCCAGGAAAATGTCTTTTACGATATTCTAGAATGAAAAGACGCCTTTCTAGGCTATAAAATCAAGAAGTTCAAAAAGTAGAAAAATTGACATTTTTCCAAAGGGGTTAACCCATGGTTTTGGTCCAAAAATGGCCATTTTTCCAACTTTTATTTTTTAGGCACTATAGGCCAGGAAAATGTCTTTTACGATATTCTAGAACGAAAAAACGCCTTTCTAGGCTATAAAAACAAGAAGTTAGAAAAGTCGAAAAATTGACATTTTTCCAAAGGGGTTAACCCATGGTTTTGGTCCAAAAATGGCCATTTTTCCAACTTTTATTTTTTAGGCAATGTAGGCCAGGAAAATGTCTCTTACGATATTCTAGAATAAAAAGACGGCTTTCTAGGCTGTAAAATCAAGAAGTTCAAAAAGTAGAAAAATTGACATTTTTCCAAAGGGGTTAACCCATGGTTATGGTCCAAAAATGGCCATTATTGGAACTTTCATTTTTTAGGAAATATACGCAAAAAAAATGTCTTTTACAAAATTCTAGAAGGAAAAAACGACTTTCTAGGCTATAAAAACAAGAAGTTTAAAAAGTCGAAAAATCGACATTTTTCAAAGGGGTTAACCGATGCTTTTAGTCCAAAAATGGCCATTTTTCCAACTTTTATTTTTTAGGAAATATAGGCCAGGAAAACTTCTTTTACGATATTCTAGAATGAAAAGACGCCTTCCTAGGCTATAAAATCAAGAAGTTCATTAAGTAGAAAAATTGACATTTTTCCAGAGGGGTTAACCCATGGTTTTCGTCAAAAAAGGGCCATTTTTCCAACTTTTATTTTTTAGGCAATGTAGGCCAGGAAAATGTCTTTTACGATATTCTAGAACGAAAAAACACCTTTCTAGGCTATAAAAACAAGAAGTTAGAAAAGTCGAAAAATTGACATTTTTGCAAAGGGGTTAACCCATAGTTTTGGTCCAAAAATGGCCATTTTTCCAACTTTTATTTTTTAGGAAATATGCGCCAAAAAAATGTCTTTTACAAAATTCTAGAACGAAAAAACGCCTTTCTAGGCTATAAAAACGAGAAGTTATAAAAGTCGAAAAATTGACATTTTCCCAAAGGGGTTGACCCATGGTTTTGGTCCAACAATGGCCATTTTTCCAACTTTTATTTTCCTAGGAAATGTAAGTTACAAAAACGTCTTTTTTTCGATTTTCTAGAACGAAAAAACGCCGTTCTAGGATATAAAATCAAGAAGTTAGAAAAGTCGAAAAACTGACATTTTTCCAAAGGGGTTAACCCATGGTTTTGGTCCAAAAATGGCCATTTTTCCAAGTTTTATTTTTTAGGAAATATAGGCCAGGAAAATATCTTTTACGATATTCTAGAACAAAAACACGGCTTTCTAGGCTATAAAATCAAGAAGTTTAAAAATTCGAAAAATTGACATTTTTAAAAAGGGGTTAATCCATAGTTTTGGTCCAAAAATGGTCATTTTTCGAACTTTTATTTTTTAGGCAATATAGGCCAGGAAAATATCTTTTACGATATTCTAGAACGAAAAAACGCCTTTCTAGGCTTTAAAAACAAGAAGTTAGAAAAGTCGAAAAATTGACATTTTTCCAAAGGGTTAACCCATGGTTTTGGTCCAAAAATGGTCATTTTTCCAACTTTTATTTTTTAGGCAATGTAGGCCAGGAAAATGTCTTTTACGATATTCTAGAATGAAAAGAAGGCTTTCTAGGCTATAAAATCAACAAGTTCAAATAGTCGAAAAATCTACCTTTTTCCAAAGGGGTTAACCCATGGTTTTGGTCCAAAAATGGCAATTTTTCCAACTTTTATTTTTTAGGAAATATAGGCCAGGAAAATGTCTTTTACGATATTCTAGAACAAAAAACGCCTTTCTAGGCTATAAAAACAAGAAGTTAGAAAAGTCGAGAAATTGAAATATTTCCAAAGGGGTTAACCCATGGTTTCGCTCCAAAAATGGCCATTTTTCCAACTTTTGCTTTTTAGGCAATATAGGCCAGGAAAATGTCTTTTACGATGTTCTGGAACGAAAAAACGCCTTTCTAGGCTATAAAAACAAGAAGTTAGAAAAGTCCAAAAATTGACATTTTTCCAAAGGGGTTAAGCAATAATTTTGGTACAAAAATGGCCATTTTTCCAAGTTTTATTTTTTTAATAAATGTAGGTTAGGAAAACGTCTTTTACGATATTCTAGAACGAAAAAACGCCTTTCTAGGCTATAAAAACAAGAAGTTAGAAAAGTCCAAAAATTGAAATTTTTCCACAGGGGTTAACCCATGGTTTTGCTGCAAAAATGGCCATTTTTCCAACTTTTATTTTTTAGGCAATGTAGGCCAGGAAAATGTCTTTTGCGATATTCTAGAACGAAAAAACACCGTTCTAGGCTATAAAATCAAGAAGTTCAAAAAGTGGAAAAATTGACATTTTTCCAAAGGGGTTAACCCATGGTGTTGGTCGAAAAATGGTCATTTTTCCATATTTTTTTTTTTAGGCAATGTAGGCCAGGAAAATGTCTTTTACGATATTCTAGAACCAAAAAAAAGCCTCTCTAGATTATATAATCGAGAAGTTCAAAAAGTTGAAAAATTGACATTTTTCCAAAGGGGTTAACCCATGGTTTTGGTCCAAAAATGGCCATTTTTCCAACTTTTATTTTGTAGGAAATATATTAATGGAAAATGTGTTTTACGATATTGTAGAACGAAAAAACGCCTTTCTAGATTATATAATCAAGAAGTTCAAAAAGTCGAAGAAGTTGAAATTTTTCAAAAGGGGTTAAGCAATGGTTTTGGTCCAACAATGGCCATTTTTCCAAGTTTTATTTTTCTAGGAAATGTAGGTTAGAAAAACGTCTTTTTTTCGATATTCTAGAACGAAAAAACGCCGTTCTAAGCTATAAAAACAAAAAGTTAGAAAAGTCGAACACTTGACATTTTTCCAAAGGGGTTAACTCATGGTTTTGGTCCAAAAATGGCCATTTTTCCAACTTTTATTTTTTAGGAAATATAGGCCAGGAAAATATCTTTTACAATATTCTAGAAGGAAAAGGCGGCTTTCTAGGCTATAAAATCAAGAAGTTTAAAAAGTCGAAAAATTGACATTTTTCCAAAGGGTTAACCCATGGTTTTGGTCCAAAAATGGCCATTTTTCCAACTTTTATTTTTTAGGCAATATAGGCCAGGAAAATATCTTTTACGATATTCTAGAACGAAAAAACGCCTTTCTAGGCTATAAAAACAAGAAGTTAGAAAAGTCCAAAAATTGACATTTTTCCAAAGGGGTTAAGCCATGGTTTTGGTCCAAAAATGGCCATTTTTCCAACTTTTATTTTTTAAGAAATTTAGGCCAGGAAAATATCTTTTACAATATTCTAGAATGAACAGAAGGCTTTCTAGGCTATAAAATCGAGAAGTTCAAAAAGTCGAAAAATCTACATTTTTCCAAAGGGGTTAACCCATGGTTTTGGTCCAAAAATTGCCATTTTTCCAACTTTTATTTTATAGGAAATATAGGCCAGGAAAAATTCTTTTACGATATTCTAGAACGAAAAAACGCCTTTGTAGACTATAAAAATAAAAAGTTCAAAAAGTCGAAAAATTGAGATTTTTCCAAAGGGGTTAACGCTAGGCTCTTGCCGATTGTGCTAGCATAATTTTTGGCATAATCTGAGGAATTGAGCATAATTTTTGCCCTTTTTCCAAAAGTAGCACTGCTAGCATAATCCGTATATTTTCTTGTCTTAATAGCACAATTTTAGAATAATTCAAGAAAACGAAGATCTCAGCTACTAAAAACGATAGATTACTATTAACAGTTGCTTCCACTCCTATTTTTCGATTTTTTTTTACTTGTGTTGAGATACCGCGGGAGTTCGATGAAACGGAACCGGAAGTCTGTGTCTCGGTCCCAGACTCCTTAGTCTTTCTCCCAGTGCTCGTTTCAAAATGGCGGCCGCCACGCCAAACCAGTCAAGTGCAGTGAACTTACATCCAGATAGTTTACAAGGTTGCGAGAACAGAGAGGATAGACCAAAGCCTGCACAACTTGCCCGGGATAGACGCCTCGAATCCACCACTGGAAAATACAAGAGGAGGGGGACGAGTAATGTCACTAATGTCACTATCCGCGGATAGTTATCCACCACACTATCCAGGCTTTGTGCAACCTACTTTTGTTCGCTGGAGAACTATCCGCTGGATAGCAGATTTATTCGCCGTATAGGCCCAACCACCGGATAAAGTTACCCAGGTTTTGAACAACCGGGCCCAGAACGTCTGGCCAGGGTTAATAAAATACATTTTCAAACTTGTCTTGTGAGTTGTGAAGTTTGTGCACAGAATAATTTTTTAAAAAAGTAGCATAATTTTGAAAAGCGAGCATAATTTGAGCATAATTTGGGCAAAAAACGAGCACTGCCACTAGCACAATATGCCACTTTTACTAGCACAATCGGCAAATGCCTAGTTAACGCATGGTTTTGGTCCAAAAATGGCCATTTTTCCAACTTTTATTTTTTAGTAAATATAGGCCAGGAAAATGTCTTTTACGATATTCTAGAACGAAAAGACGGCTTTCTAGGCTATAAAATAGAGCAGTTCAAAAAGTCGAAAAATTGACATTTTTCCAAAGGGGTTAACCCATGGTTTTGGTCCTAAAATGGCCATTTTTCCAACTTTTATTTTTTTATGAAATGTAGGTTAGGAAAACGTCTTGTCCGGTATTCCAGAACGAAAAAACGCTGTTCTAGGCTATAAAATCAAGAAGTTTAAAAAGTCGAAAAATTGACATTTTTCCAAAGGGTTAACCCATGATTTTGGTCCAAAAATGGCCATTTTTCCAACTTTTATTTTTTAGGAAATATAGGCCAGGAAAATGTCTTTTACGATATTCTAGAACGAAAAAACGCCTTTCGAGGCTATAAAAACAAGAAGTTAGAAAAGTCGAAAAATTGACATTTTTCCAAAGGGGTTAAGCCATGGTTTTGGTCCAAAAATGGCCATTTTTCCAACTTTTATTTTTTAAGAAATATAGGCCAGGAAAATATCTTTTACAATATTCTACAATGAAAAGAAGGCTTTCTAGGCTATAAAATCGAGAAGTTCAAAAAGTCGAAAAATCTACATTATTCCAAAGGGGTTAACCCATGGTTTTGGTCCAAAAATTGCCATTTTTCCAACTTTTATTTTATAGGAAATATAGGCCAGGAAAAATTCTTTTACGATATTCTAGAACGAAAAAACGCCTTTGTAGACTATAAAAATAAAAAGTTCAAAAAGTCGAAAAATTGAGATTTTTCCAAAGGGGTTAACGCATGGTTTTGGTCCAAAAATGGCCATTTTTCCAACTTTTATTTTGTAGTAAATATAGGCCAGGAAAATGTGTTTTACGATATTCTAGAACGAAAAGACGGCTTTCTAGGCTATAAAATAGAGAAGTTCAAAAAGTCGAAAAATTGACATTTTTCCAAAGGGGTTAACCCATGGTTTTGGTCCTAAAATGGCCATTTTTCCAACTTTTATTTTTTTATGAAATGTAGGTTAGGAAAACGTCTTTTCTGGTATTCCAGAACGAAAAAACGCCGTTCTAGGCTATAAAATCAAGAAGTTCAAAAAGTGGAAAAATTGACATTTTTCCAAAGGGGTTAACCCATGATTTTGGTCCAAAAATGGCCATTTTTCCAACTTTTATTTTTTAGGAAATATAGGCCAGGAAAATGTCTTTTACGATATTCTAGAACGAAAAAACGCCTTTCTAGGCTATAAAATCAAGAAGAACAAAAAGTTGAAAAATTGACATTTTTTAAAAGGAGTTTTGAAACTCATTAATAATTCATAAAGAAAATACAAAGAAAATTAATGTTTAATGAGTGTTTGGAAATCGGATGAAAAACTGCTCAGTATTTGCATGCTTAATTTCTCCTTCAAAAATGATTTTGTTTGAGAAGAAATATCAAACATTCGACAGAGTGTTTCATCACCAGATGAAACACCTCGAAGTTCGTCAAAAATACTCCGCTGCGCGTCGTATTTTCAACTCTCTTCTCGGTGTTTCATCTGCTGATGAAACACTGCGTCTCATGTTTGATATATTACTTAACCCATGGTTTAGGTCGAAAAATGGTCATTTTTCCAACTTTTTCTTTTAGGCAATGTAAGCAAGGAAAATGTCTTTTACGATATTCTAGAACGAAAAACGTCTTTCTAGACTATAAAAATAAAAAGTTCAAAAAGTCGAAAAATTGAGATTTTTCCAAAGGGGTTAACGCATGGTTTTGGTCCAAAAATGGCCATTTTTCCAACTTTTATTTTTTAGGCAATGTAGGCCAGGAAAATGTCTTTTACGATATTCTAGAACGAAAAAACACCGTTCTAGGCTATAAAATCAAGAAGTTCAAAAAGTGGAAAAATTGACATTTTTCCAAAGGGGTTAACCCATGATTTTGGTCCAAAAATGGCCAATTTTTTAACTTTTATTTTTTAGGCAATATAGGCCAGAAAAATGTCTTTTACGATATTCTAAAACGAAAAAACGCCTTTCTAGGCTATAAAATATAGAAGTACAAAAAGTTGAAAAATTGACATTTTTCCAAAGGGGTTAACCCATGGTGTTGGTTGAAAAATGGTCATTTTTCCATATTTTTTTTTTTTAGACAATGTAGGCCAGGAAAATGTCTTTTACGATATTCTAGAACCAAAAAAAGCCTCTCTAGATTATATAATCAAGAAGTTCAAAAAGTCGAAAAATTGACATTTTTCCAAAGGGGTTAACCCATGGTTTTGGTCCAAAAATGGCCATTTTTCCAACTTTTATTTTGTAGGAAATATATTAATGGAAAATGTGTTTTACGATATTGTAGAACGAAAAAACGCCTTTCTAGATTATATAATGAAGAAGATCAAAAAGTCGAAGAAGTTGAAATTTTTCGAAAGGGGTTAAGCAATGGTTTTGGTCCAACAATGGCCATTTTTCCAAGTTTTATTTTTCTAGGAAATGTAGGTTAGAAAAACGTCTTTTTTTCGATATTCTAGAACGAAAAAACGCCGTTCTAAGCTATAAAAACAAGAAGTTAGAAAAGTCGAACAATTGACATTTTTCCAAAGGGGTTAACTCATGGTTTTGGTCCAAAAATGGCCATTTTTCCAAGTTTTATTTTTTAGGAAATATAGGCCAGGAAAATATCTTTTACAATATTCTAGAAGGAAAAGACGGCTTTCTAGGCTATAAAATCAAGAAGTTTAAAAAGTCGAAAAATTGACATTTTTCCAAAGGGTTAACCCATGGTTTTGGTCCAAAAATTGCCATTTTTCCAACTTTTATTTTTTAGGCAATATAGGCCAGGAAAATATCTTTTACGATATTCTAGAACGAAAAAACGCCTTTCTAGGCTATAAAAACAAGAAGTTAGAAAAGTCCAAAACTTGACATTTTTCCAAAGGGGTTAAGCCATGGTTTTGGTCCAAAAATGGCCATTTTGTCAACTTTTATTTTTTAAGAAATATAGGCCAGGAAAATATCTTTTACAATATTCTAGAATGAAAAGAAGGCTTTCTAGGCTATAAAATCGAGAAGTTCAAAAAGTCGAAAAATCTACATTTTTCCAAAGGGGTTAACCCATGGTTTTGGTAAAAAAAATGGCCAGTTTTCCAACTTTTATTTTTTAGGAAATATAGGCCAGGAAAATGTCTTTTACGACATTCTAGAACGAAAAAACGCCTTTGTAGACTATAAAAATAAAAAGTTCAAAAAGTCGAAACATTGAGATTTTTCCAAAGGGGTTAACGGATGGTTTTGGTCCAAAAATGGCCATTTTTCCAACTTTTATTTTTTAGGCAATATAGGCCAGGAAAATGTCTCTTACGATATTCTAGAACGAAAAAACGCATTTCTGGGGTATAAAAGCAAGAAGTTTACAAAGTCGAAAAATTGACATTTTTACAAAGGGGTTAACGCATGGCTTTGGTCCAAAAATGGCCATTTTTCCAACTTTTATTTTTTAGGAAATATAGGCCAGGAAAATGTCTTTTACGATATTCTAGAACGAAAAGACGGCTTTCTAGGCTATAAAATAGAGAAGAACAAAAAGTTGAAAAATTGACATTTTTCAAAAGCAGTTTTCAAACTCATTAATAATTGATAAAGAAAATACAAAGAAAATTAATGTTTAATGAGTGTTTGGAAATCGGATGAAAAACTGCTCAGTATTTGCATGCTTAATTTCTCCTTCAAAAATGATTTTGTTTGAGAAGAAATATCAAACATTCGACACAGTGTTTCATCACCAGATGAAACACCTCGAAGTTCGTCAAAAATACTCCGCTGCGCGTCGTATTTTCAACTCTCTTCTCGGTGTTTCACCTGGTGATGAAACACTGCGTCTCATGTTTGATATATTACTTAACCCATGGTTTTGGTCGAAAAATGGTCATTTTTCCAACTTTTTCTTTTAGGCAATGTAAGCAAGGAAAATGTCTTTTACGATATTCTAGAACGAAAAAACGTCTCTCTAGACTATAAAAATAAAACGTTCAAAAAGTCGAAAAATTGAGATTTTTCCAAAGGGGTTAACGCATGGTTTTGGTCCAAAAATGGCCATTTTTCCAAGTTTTATTTTTTAGGCAATGTAGGCCAGGAAAATGTCTTTTACGATATTCTAGAACGAAAAAACGTTTTTCTAGACTATAAAAATAAAAAGTTCAAACAGTCGAAAAATTGAGATTTTTCCAAACGGGTTAACCCATGATTTTGGTCCAAAAATGGCCAATTTTTTAACTTTTATTTTTTAGGAAATATAGGCCAGGAAAATGTCTTTTACGATATTCTAGAACGAAAAAACGCCTTTCTAGGCTATAAAATCTAGAAGTACAAAAAGTTGAAAAATTGACATTTTTCCAAAGGGGTTAACCCATGGTTTTGGTCGAAAAATGGCCATTTTTCCAACTTTTATTTTTTAGGAAATATAGGCCAGGAAAATGTCTTCTACGATATTCTAGAAAGAAAAAACGCCTTTCTAGGCTATAAAATCAGGAAGTTCAAAAAGTCGAAGAAGTTGACATTTTTCCAAAGGGGTTAACCCATGGTTTTGGTCCAAAAATGGCCATTTTTTCTAAGTTTTATTTTTTTAGGAAATGTAGGTTAGGAAAAGGTTTTTTACGATATTCTAGAACGAAAAAACGCCTTTCTAGGCTATAAAATCAAGAAGTTCAAAAAGTCGAAAAATTGACATTTTTCCAAAGGGGTTAACCCATGGTTTTGGTCCAAAAATGGCCATTTTTTCAAGTTTTATATTTTAGGAAATATAGGCCAAGAAAATGTCTTTTACGATATTCTAGAACGAAAAATTGCCTTTCTAGACTATAAAAACAAAAAGTTCAAAAAGTCGAAAAATTGACATTTTTCCAAAGGGGTTAACCCATGGTTTTGGCCAAAATTTTAACATTTTCTCTGAGTTTGTTTCTCTTTTAATTAGGCCTACATATACTGTTTGATTTCGTTCTAGAGAAAAAACAAGGCTTTCTTGACTATAAAAATGACGTTAGAAAAGGTCGAAAAATTGGAATTTTTTCGAAGGGGTTAACCCATACTTTTGGTCAAAATTTAACGTTTTCTCTTATTTTTTTTTCTTTAAAATAAGCCTAAATATACTGTTTGCTTATCTTCAAGGGAGAAAACAACCCTTTCTAGCCTGTAAAAATGACATTACTAAAAAGTGGAAAAATTTGGATTTTTTTAAAGGGGTTAACCCATGGTTTTGGTCAAAATTTTAACATTTTCTTGGCGTTTGTTTTTTTTAGAATACGCCTAAAGATAATGTTTGATTTCGTTCGAGAGAAAAAAGAAGGCTTTTTGGACTATAAAAATGACATTAGAAAACGGTCGAAAAATTGGGTTTTTTTAAAGGGGTTAGCCCATGGTTTTAATCAAAATTTTAACATTTTCTATCAGATTGTTTTTCTTTAAATTAGGCCTAAATATACTATTTGATTTCGTTCTAGAGAAAAAAGAAGGCTTTCTAGACTATAAAAATGACATTAGAAAACAGTCGAAAAATTGGGATTTTTTCAAAGGGGTTAACTTATGGTTTTGGTCAAAATTTTCAAATTTTCTCTGAGTTTGTTTTTCGTTAACTTAGGGCAAATATACTGTTTGATTTCGTTGTAGAGAAAAAAACAAGGCTTCCTAGACTATAAAAATGACATTAGAAAAACGTCGAAAAATTGGCATTTTTCCAAAGGGGTTAACCCATGGTTTTGGTCAAAATTTAACATTTTCTCTTTTTTTTTTTTCTTTAAAATAAGCCTAAATATACTGTTTGCTTATCTTCAAGGGAGAAAACAACCCTTTCTAGCCTATAAAAATGACATTACTTAAAAGTCGAAAAATTTAACATTTTTCCAAACGGGTTAACCCATGATTTGGGTCAAAATTTTCAAATTTTTTTTCTTTCAGTTTGTTTTTCTTTAAAATAGGCCGAAATATACTGTTTGAATTCGTTCTAAAGAAAAAAAAAACCCTTTCTACACTATAAAAATGACATTAGAAGAAAGTCGAAAATTTAGCATTTTTCCAAAGGGGTTAACCCATGGTTTGGGTCAAAATTTTCAAATTTTTTTTTGGTTTGTTTTTCTTTAAATTAGGCCTAAATATACGGTTTGCCTATCTTCAAGAGAGAAAACAAACCTGTCTAAACTATAAAAATGACATTATTAAAAAGTCGAAAAATTGGGATTTCTTCAAAGGGGTTAACCCATGGTTTTGGTCAAAATTTTAACATTTTCTGTTAATTTGTTTTTTTTTAATAGGCCTAGATATACTGTTTGATTATTTTGTAGACAGAAAACAAGGCTTTCTAGACTATAAAAATGACATAAGAAGAAAGTCGAAAACTTGGCATTTTTTCAAAGGGTTTAACTCATGGTTTTGGTCAAAGTGTTAACATTGTCTCTCAGTTTGTTTGTTTTTTTAAATAGGCCTAGATATACTGTTTGATTATATTCCAGATAGAAAACAAGGCTTTCTAGACTATATAAATGACACAAGAAGACGGTCGAAAATCTGGCATTTTTTCAAAGGCGTTAAAGAATGGTTTTAGTTTAAATTGAAACATTTTCCCTCAGTTTTTTTTTTTAAGTAGGCCTAGATATACTGTTTGATTATATTCTAGAAAGGAAACAAGGCTTTCTACACTAAAAATGACAATAGAAGAAAAACGAAAAATTGGCATTTTTCCAAAGGGTTAACCAATGGTTTTGGTAAGAAATTGGAAATTTCTTCTTAGTTTCGTTTTTCTTATAAGGCTTAGATACACTGGTAGATTATATTCTTCATAGACAACACGGCTTTCCAGACTATTAAAATGACATTAAAAGAAAAACGAAAAATTGACATTTTTCCAAAGGGGTTAACCCATGGTTTTGGTCAAAAGTTTCTCTCAGTTTGTTTTTCTTTTAATAATATACGTGAAAAAAATTCTCGATTGTGATTGGCCGAGAAAAATGCAGTTTTTTGGTAACACGGTGCAGAAAAAAGGTAATTGAGTGCAGAAAAGAGTAACAAACGTGACATTCTGATTGGGTAATAAACAAAGGAACTCACTGAGAGCCAATCAATACTGCCATCTGAATGGCGCAAGATTTGGATCCGCTCCGGACCAGTTTCGAGCAAAAACCGCAATGGCTGGCATTTGTAGCACATTTGCTTTTCCGACCGAAAGAACCATGGAGGAGCTGAAAAACTGCTCTAAAAACGAAAACACTGCGAAAAGCACTGGTTTTTGGCTCTCTGTTTGGAAGAAGTGGTGCGTAGAGAAGGAAATTGCTGATGAAATAGAAAATTATGAGCCGGCTGAACTACAGTAAAATAATGACCATACACTGCTGTCTTCAGGAATGTGTACATGAGCGATGAAAATATGCAGACAGCTACAGGTCACTTGCTATGACCATGCACGACCTCAGCAAGATAAGAGGAACAGACAGTGACTGTCTAAGTACTGACAGAGTATGTATGCCGGGTATTCTGGATTTCATAGGTTAATAGGTGGTTGTTTTCTCAATTGCCACAGCAAAAGGGGCAGACATCAGGGATCCAGGGGTTCAACAGTAGAAGCAAGGAAGAACGACCAGTATGAGTTTCTGGTTTCCATACTCACTGGTTTCAAGTGCTGTCCGGTTCTGTGATGTCTGATCTCCTATGTTGTGCGGATTAAGTGCACACCGGCTTCCGCGTACTTGCGGTTCATCGGCTTTGCACCATCCACTAGTTCAACTTTCACAGAAATCCGGCCATACACAAGAATCCAGGAACTGTGAGGAATCCAGTCTCATACGTAGTATCTTCCACGAGTTTCTAGTAAAGTATCTGGAACTATAAGCGAAAGGGCAGACGTCTGGGAAGCACCTGTGGATTGATGATCATGACAAGTGTAGAGGAACAGTTAGTATGAGTACTGACTGACTAATGTTGGGTATCATGGATTTCATAGGTTTAGGTGGTAGGTTCCTCAACTGTATGGTTGACACCATAGCAAAAAGACGTACTTGTAGTTGACGACAACTGACAGGTGCAGGAAAACAGTGAGATTGACTATAGGTCTGATTTCCATATCAAAGCAGGTTCTGTCTGATTTCCTCCTATGTGATCTATTGACAGTCTGTAGCCCAATATTTTCTTCACCAGCAGAACAGAGTGGTGAAATTCCTCAGGTGTCAAGCAGGGTTAACCATGGGACAACTGACCAGTGGTACGAACAGGCTTTCTGCGAACATAAGCGGGAAAAAATCAAGGAATGTTCCATCCCCACGAGTGTGTGAAGTTGCTCCAATTCGCTCTGTAACGAACCTTTAAATTCTTGAACCGTAGCAGGTAAGCCGTCGATAGATTAACGTAGTTCTTCTCTGTCGGCTAATATTTAGCTGCTGCTGTTGTCAGTGTGTATTAGCCAAATCCAATCAACGCTGATTGATAACAGATGGGGCTGCCCTGGCATAAATTTCAAACGTAGCAGGCGTCCGAATCGAATCGTGCATTTTTAATCGTTATCGTTGAAAAGCTCTTGCTGCATTGAAAACTCAATTGTTTTTTAGAGACGAAATCAAAATGTACATGCTTGATTTCGTCCTGACCGTTTACTTCGCTGGGCTCCAGTTGAACTAAAAAAGGATTTGACTTTGTAAAGAGCATTGGCTCAATTGTGAGAAAGATTATACTGCGCTGCCAGTAGAATATCCATTTAAAAAGCATCGCCTGAAATACGCCAAGTTTTGCTGGGTTACTTAATTCCACAAATTTTGCTCTCTACATTTCGCAGATCGAGTCACGTTTAGGTATAATTAACGATGTTAACTTTCTCCCCACTCCAATTGTTAAATTTTTCGCGCAAAAATTTGAATCTGATTCTAGAGCAGATCCTTAAAAAAAATTAACATTCATAAAAAAGACGGATACTTTTTTACAAGGCATATTTTTTATAAGTGCTTTTTTAAATTTCAATTAAAATTAAACGTAAAAATCTCGCCCTCAGGTACTGTTATATCTACTGTAGTTACGAACAATTGATGGTGAAACTAAATTTTTCTCAAAAGGCTGTGACGTCACGGTTGTCTGGTTCATCTTGTTAATAATGCCAATTACACATCCTCATTCGCTATGGGACTTAAGAAATTACTTGTGAATGACAAAATCACAGCTTCGTATGAAACAGATATCTCTCAAGAATTATTTCAAATGTTACAAACATTGGCAGTTCCCACTGTTTGAAATTCGATAAATTTCGTGACACAGTTCCTTTAAATGAGCAGACTGTAGCAGGGGGCAGATTCGGGACTTTTCACGGAGGGGTGCACCACGAAGGAATGGTGTAACTCACTGGTGACGTAAACAAATTTTAAAAGCGAATACCAAGAAGGCTTTTGACTAGCCAATTACATAATGTGAAGTTCTGAGGATACATATCAAACAATACAGCAGATTGCGACTGTATAGTGTTAGGAGTCACCTCAGGAGGGAGAGGGGGTGCGCAACCGCTGCCCCCTCCCTTAGATCTGCCCTCTGTGTAGGCAGAGGACACAGAACATGTAATATGTGAAATGCCAGATGCGCGCACAAGAAATACAAGACTAAAGAGTGCGCGCGCAAAAGAATTACTAAAACGGCAATATAGAAAAGTTGGCAGATTACTCACAGCACTACATTTATACGTATTTTGAACCCCCTCTCATTATGAAGAAAACCTCTTTTTTTTTTTGGTGGATTCCAAAGAGCTAAAACCTGCGGACACAAATTATGTTCTTCAAAAGCGCGGGTGCAGTTCTCCAAATTCCACAAATGACGGCAAATGTGATTATGACGTTTCAGGCGTAATTAACGAAAGCTCAAAATTTGTTTTTCAAAGTCAAGAAAGATGTTCGGACCCGTCTGGGCAATTTTTCTTTCGGCGCAAGAAGCGATAAGGAAGGTTTTTTACTCTGATGTCGACAGCAAGAAGGAAAATGTTCGTAACTCAAGGTGAGGCATTTTCTGGCCTTTCGGACTGTCAAAAAGAACTTTTTTTTGACATCGATACTTTCGCAAGACAAATTTCACATGTCTGAAATCATTCTGCTCTCTTTTTATAAGCTGGATTTATATGGCGCTGAATCTTTTTGGCGTAGTTAATTGGAAGCAGCTCGAGACTTAAGCCGAAAAAAAATCCGATGGTTGCGCCTTTAGCGCGAGATATTGGGCAGTTTCGTGTAGCTCACTAAGGCTCATGGATCAACGGCTAGTCAATCACTTATTGGTGGGAAGGTTCATAATGTCACAAAAAAACATTCTAAGGTTACACAATAGACCTACTTAGCAGGGGAAATAAAAAAAGAGAAATTGAAAACATTCTTGCAAGAGAAGCAAACGTGAAAAATTGCGATAGTTTTTTCCGATGATCGGTCGTTTTCCCTAACGTACTATGTCAAACAAAACTTAGCGCTTGCCTTGCTCAAAATACTCAGAGATCATAGTAGATCCATCGAAATCCAGAAAGTATCAGCTGAAGCGCTTAATCCAGTATGAGGGAAACAGTTCAACGCAAAGATAAAATGCGGGAAAGTAGACCGGGGCTTGAGCTTTATTAACTCACACTTCTGCGTTTACTTGCAAATTGTACTTTCAAAAGTGAGAGGATTCATGTAGTCTTAAAAGTTTAATCTACGCAAACAAAGCAAGACAGTTAGGATGCGAGAAAAATAAACATCGTACGGGACATTATTCTTCTTGAGTAAGAAGCTCACCTCATAAAGGAAAATAATTTGGATCTTAGTCCTCGAACTGACTAAAAAAAAGTAACAATACACTATTCTATGACTTATAAGCCTTATAATGCTCGCGAATCATATCGAATCCATCTTTTAATAAGGTTTTTACTTCTGGATCACGACTGAAAGACATTACGTTTGCCAGTTTGCAGTTCGGTCAGTTAGAGCACAAAATTGATGAAAAATCAAAAAAGGCAACCTAGCAACTTGAAAATTATTTGTACCTAAATCAAATGCTTTAGACACTGATGATATTAGCAGTGTTCAGTTCAAGTCAATGCGAGTGAAACTGGAAAAAAACCAGACTTCAACCAGGGCTTTAGACATTGAGGATCAAAAACTTCCAACGCTTTTGACAAAGATGCTGAAGTAGCGTTTAAGTTCAAGTGTCATGCTAGTGGAAGTAGAAAATGATCAAACTTCCAACGCCGACTTTAGACACTGACGATAACATATGAACAGTGCTACTTCTGAGAGTGCCTGCAATTGAAACTAGAAAATAACGATCTTCCAAGTGTTCACTTCTGGGTGTTGTGCCCGGGGGCGGGGGGGGGGGGGGGGGTACTTTAGGAATTTCTGGGTGGGGATGTGCCGCTGGGACCCTGGAACCCTTCACCTATACCAGAGCTAGTTCAACTGAATTTTGCTACCCTATACTAGAGTGAGCTCCTTAAACCCCCCCTATCCTAGAGTAGCTGTTTCCCTAGTCTAGATCAAATCTTCAACCAACTGACCAGTTTCCTCAAAAATGATACCCTATTCTAGAGCCAAATGCTCTGATTTATATACCCTATCCAAGAGTAAACTGCTTGAAAACCATACCCTTCACAGCGGCACATACTCATACAGCCTATATATGGCAGCACCCCCCTGCCCCCGCCCCCCGGGTGTTGTGCAATTGGAAATAGAAAATAACCAAACTTTCAGAGCTTTAGACATTGATGATTGTAGAAAATAGTAAAATAACCAAACTTCCCAGTGCTTTAGACACTGATGAAGACTATAATAGCACTGCTCACTTCTGAGAATGTCATGCAAGAGAAACAAAGACACTGATTAATGATCTAATCACAATGATAATACTAACGATTGGTATTTTGTAGGATTGACAAGCAGGTCAGTGACCACACTGAACTCAATGCTGAGGCAGCTGAGTTCATACCAGCCACGAAGGTTTGTGTTATGACTACCTGAAAAATAATGTGAGCAAAACAAAACATTAAACCTAGTACACAAAATAACATCATTAATTTGGTGGATAGTATATAATTATGTTCTGTTTGAACATCCCCACCTATATTTGCCACACAAGAGGGAGGGTAGGAAGGGGCAATGTCGGAGCGAATTGGACCTTGAATATGTCATTATTTTATAGTGTTGTTTGACAAAATCAAGAAAGAGTGAGAACTAGTGCAAGATAGGTGAAATTAATCAAAACTATTTCTTCCCCTCAGATGATCAAAGTTAAATCAGATTAAAGTAACCCTGCATAATTTGTGTTTATAAAGCTGTCAGAAATTCCAACCGTGGATGTTGAGGGAAAGGACAAAGAGAATACAAGGTATGATCGTAGATAGTTACCAGAGAACACTGTATTTTTTTATTTCTCTACCCTGCCAGTGTTAAGATCTTAACAGCACATTTGGGGTGATGCCTATCACACAACTGGCAAAATTGCTGGCTGGTCGTCACAGACATAACAGCCACTCAAAGAAAATGACTTGTTCTCCACACATCCTTTCCCTGATTGCTCAAAATGCACTAAAATTTTGTAGGAACCCAATTATAGTTTTCCCCAATAAGATCCCCAGAGGGAGGGGGGAAAAACTAGTCTAAATCTCCTCCTCCATCTACAAGTACCCCTACATGCTGGTGCCTTTTGACCAAACGGCCCCCCCCCAAAAGTCTACCTATACATCTAAAGGCTAAAATTTCCTGATGTAAA
This sequence comes from Porites cylindrica, assembly GCA_964035525.1. NCBI lineage: Eukaryota > Metazoa > Cnidaria > Anthozoa > Scleractinia > Poritidae > Porites > Porites cylindrica. The sequence continues at coordinate 14,042,787 of OZ037785.1, forward strand.
AAATTACATGAAACTGCAGAGAGACAAATGTGATGACTTGAATGCCATACAGGCTGTACCTTTGGTTGGCCTTGATTCATGCTAAAAACCCATTTAAGTACCGTAAAATGTTTGTTTACAGGTAGATATGCCTATCACAGGCTGTTTGGTCAAAAGGCACCGGCAAGAGAAACAAAGACACTGATTAATGATCTTAAATGACAATGATAATACTAACGATTGGTATTTTGTAGGATTGACAAGCAGTTCAGTGACCACACTGAACTCAGTGCTGAGGCAGCTGAGTTCATACCAGCCATGGAGGTTTGTGTTATGACTACCTGAAAAATAATGTGAGCCAAACAAAACATTAAACCTAGTACACAAAATAACATCATTAATTTGGTGGATTAGTATACATGTTCTGTTTGAACATCCCCACCTATATTTGCCACGAAGGGGGAGGGGAGGAAGGGGCAATGTCACAGCAAATTGCACCTTGAATATATTATTAGTTTCTAGTGTCGTTTGAGAAAATCAAGAAAGAGTGAGAACTAGTGCAAGATAGGTGAAATTAATCAAAACTATTTCTTCTCCTCAGATGATTAAAGTTAAATCAGATTAAAGTAACCCTGCATAATTTTTGTTTATAAAGCTGTCAGAAATTCCAACCGTGGACATTGAGGGAAAGGACAAAGAGAATACAAGGTGCGATCGTAGATAGTTACCAGAGTACACTGTATTTTTTTATTTCTCTACCCTGCCAGTGTTAAGATCTTAACAGCACATTTGGGGTGATGCCTATCACACAACTGGAAAAAATTGCTGGCTGGTCGTCACAGACATATTAACAGCCACTCAAAGAAAATGACTTGTTCTCCACACATCCGTTCCCTGATTGCTCAAAATGCACTAAATTTTGTAGGAACCCAATTATAGTTTTCCCCAGTAAGATCCCCAGAGCGAGGGGGGAAAAACTAGTCTAAATCTCCTCCTCCATCTACAAGTACCCCTACATGCTGGTGCCTTTTGACCAAACGGCCCCCCCCCCCAAAAGTCTACCTATACATCTAAAGGCTAAAATTTCCTGATGTAAAAAATCACATGAAACTGCAGAGAGACAAATGTGATGACTTGAATGCCATACAGGCTGTACCTTTGGTTGGCCTTGATTCATGCTAAAAACCCATTAAAGTACCGTAAAATGTTTGTTTACAGAAAGATATGCCTATCACAGGCTGTTTGGTCAAAAGGCACCGGCAAGAGAAACAAAGACAGTGAGATTAATGATCTTAAATCACAATGATAATACTAACGATTGGTATTTTGTAGGATTGACAAGCAGTTCAGTGACCACACTGAACTCAATGCTGAGGCAGCTGAGTTCATACCAGCCATGGAGGTTTGTGTTATGACTACCTGAAAAATAATGTGAGCCAAACAAAACATTAAACCTAGTACACAAAATAACATCATTAATTTGGTGGATTAGTATATATGTTCTGTTTGAACATCCCCACCTATATTTGCCACAGAAGCAGGAGGGGAGGAAGGGGCAATGTCACAGCAAATTGCACCTTGAATATATTCTTAGTTTCTAGTGTCGTTTGAGAAAATCAAGAAAGAGTGAGAACTAGTGAAAGATTGGTGAAATTAATCAAAACTATTTCTTCCCCTCAGATGATCAAAGTTAAATCAGATTAAAGTAACCCTGCATAATTTTTGTTTATAAAGCGGTCAGAAATTCCAACCGTGGACATTGAGGGAAAGGACAAAGAGAATACAAGGTGCGATCGTAGATAGTTACCAGAGTACACTGTATTTTTTTATTTCTCTACCCTGCCAGTGTTAAGATCTTAACAGCACATTTGGGGTGATGCCTATCACACAACTGGCAAAATTGCTGGCTGGTCGTCACAGACATAACAGCCACTCAAAGAAAATGACTTGTTCTCCACACATCCTTTCCCTGATTGCTCAAAATGCACTAAAATTTTGTAGGAACCCAATTATAGTTTTCCCCAATAAGATCCCCAGAGGGAGGGGCGAAAATCTAGTCTAAATCTCCTCCTCCATCTACAAGTACCCCTACATGCTGGTGTCTTTTGACCAAACGGCTCCCCCAAAAGTCTACCTATACATCTAAAGGCTAAAATTTCCTGGTGTAAAAAATTACATGAAACTGCAGAGAGACAAATGTGATGACCTGAATGCCATACAGGCTGTACCTTTGGTTGGCCTTGATTTATGCTAAACACCAATTAAAGTACCGTAAAATGTTTGTTTACAGGTAGATATGCCTATCACAGGGAGTTTAATATTATTGTAAATATAGAATACCATAATTTTACACTGTTCCTTACTTCAAGATGATGCCAATTTTAAAAACTTCACCAGGAACGAAATGGATAAATTAATGGGTTTGAAGATTGAAATTTATTTCAACAGAACTGAAGACATTATTGTACAAAGCCATTTAAACCCAGAAGCTCAGGTCTTTGTCCCATCTGTGAAGGTATGTATTTTCATAAAACAAGTTTAAAAAAACAATAACTTGAAAGAAAGTATCATGGGTATGTGGCTGTTGCCATTGGGGAACATTCATACACCATCAGTTTCTCCTCAATAAAATATCATTTCTATAACATCTTACTAGTAATATTAAAGAACAAAAAAAAGTAAGTTAAAGATCCCACTGCCACTTTTAAAAAAATTATTAATATGAAAACAACTATAGAATATTGAGAATGAGGATTAACAAACTTCACTGCCTTAATAACTGTAAGCTTTTTACTTTTCCATATTACATACATATACAGTATTAATTTGTTTATTTGATCACATTGTTTTTAAATTTGCTTCAATTGAAATAAAGCAATATCAGGGCGAACACCAGACACAGAAAGCTAGTGGTATAGGTCTTTATAAAAGTTCTCAAAAAAATAAGGGTAATTTTCCACTGGCTGAGTGTAACAAATTAAGTGGAAAATGTATTTCTCACACACCGCTAGGAGCCTGGGTATAGGTCATGTGACTGTAGGGCAGGCAGTTGCTTTTGTTGCGTCCGCCATTACTGACTTTCCCACCCACCCACCCTAAGATTTCACTTTTGTATGCTGTTTAATGTACCGTGCAACTTTGTAGTTTTGTTAGCGTCCTACCTTTCTGAGGTTATGATATGTATGCATTTTTTGAGTTTAAAATAAAGGTCAGGCTGCAGCGGTCGGCTTGGCATGGCTACCAGTGGTGTGTGAGAATTTCAATTATTTGTGGTCAAATTAAAAACAATATTTAATCATAAATTATTAGCCTGCTGTTATGCAGGTGAAAATAAGCATACTGACAAGTCAAGTAAATTACTTTAAACCCTAAAACCAGATAGGATTCAAACAATACGGAGGATGATGACAATACGTGTTCTCTAGCTACCAGTATTAGTAGTCAATAAAAGTTCATCTGTCCTTGATTGACTTCTTGGTGTTTCCTGTTCTAGCCACTTACTACTGATCAGAGGCCTTTAAGTAGCAGGTAAGACACAAAACTTGCTTCTAATAACAACTGGTAATAACCAAAGGTTAGGAAGAGTGTCATCCTTGGAGACTTGGGGGTGTTCAGTCGGGTCGGGAAAAAAGGTGGAAAAAATTTTTAAAAATGGTTGAGAGACCCTCATGGTGCTTGTTCTTGAAAACTTTCACCACCATTTTTCTCGACCTCAGTGACCACCTCTATGGGTCTCCAAGGATAAAATTGTGTGGGTAAGATTATAATGAACTTAACACTATTGCTCCAACACTGTAATAGCAACCAGGGGCCGGTTGCTCGAAGTCCGGTTAGCGCTAACCCTTGGTTAAGAGGTATCAAAATGTATAGGTTTCCATGGTATTTAACGCTGGTTAGCACTAACCATGCTTCGAGCAACCCGGGCCAGGAGGTTATAATTTACAGGCTTCTCTACATACAGGTGTATTTATAGTTAACCGCAATTATTTGTCGCATTATTTCCCTGGAACCTATATTGTCCTATGCTGAAGATCATCTAAACTACCAGTTTTGACCAAAGTGACAAGTCTTTTTCAGTTTAAGATTATTTTATGAAGTTAAATTTGTAAATAAAGAATACCATGATTGATTTTTTTACGCTGCTGTTTACCTCAAAACAATGCCAATTTCCTAAAAATTATCTTCACCATGAATGAAATGAATAAATTTCTGGGTTTGAAAAATAAAATTTATTTTAACAGAACTGAAGACATTATTCTACAAAGCCAATTAAACCCAGAAGCTCAGGTCTTTGTCCCATCTGTGAAGGTTTGTATTTCCACAAAACAAGTTTAAGATAATAATAACTTTCAAAAAAGTTAATCATGGGTATGCGGCTATTGCCATTCTGGAGCACTCATACGCCATCAGTTTCTCCTCAATAAAATATCATTTAATATAATATCTTACATGTACATGTAATTATCAAAGAACAACAAAAAGAAAGTTAAAGTTCTCCCTTCCACTTTTAAAGAAATTATTTGTGTTATTATGAAAACAAATAACCATAGAATACCAAGAAATTATGAGGATTAACAAACTTCAGTGCTTAAATAACTGTAAGTTTTTGCCTTACCGATCATATCCTGAGGAGCATCTTATAAAGGGAAAGGCTTATTGTCTGACCATGGCAACACTTTTACAGCCACAAAACACATCATGTGTTGTTATTTTAGTACAGAAGATACTTAAATATACATGTAGTAGTAAATTAAAGGATTTTTTTTCTGTGCATACCGCAAACAGTTATCTTCTTCTTGTTTTAATTTGCCGGTACTGTATTTCACAAACATTTCCACAAAATTTTATGGATAGTAAGTTGCGGTCCCTCAATTCTCTGAAATCTAGAAGAACATCTGAAGTATATTTCAAAATGTTACAGAAAAGAAAAAGAAAGTTTCAATTTAAATTTTGCTGACCAATTTTTGTCTGACAGAATTTCAGCAGAGCTAGACTGTGTGAAAATGAGCACAGAGCACAACAACCGACAACATACATTATGAGACCTGCATGCGTTGATCCCAGTTATCAGTCAAGGCCAGCTCCCCCTCCATATCACTACCAGCAAGGTTTGTAACCACACCCTTCTGACACAGTTATCAGCGATTTTGATACAAATAATTTGGTGAGTCCTGGGACTTGTCTTGAGAAAATCATGAGTCCCTGTCCAGGATCATTGAATCTCAGTTTAAAAACAACATGTCCCTGGGTCTTTATGTAACCACACAGTTAATCTGAAGACAGACTCCAAAACTCTGTATTACCATTTACTGAAATAAAAATTAACATCTCCTTCTATTGTCAAGCACAACAAAGACTTGAAGAAATATGAGTCGTTAAACGACAGCTACAGGAACAGCCACAGAAATCACACAAACCGGAAATTCTACAAAAACATCTTCCGATCGATCAATCAATCATTGCCTCTAATATGGGATGCATACCACAAATTATTTTGCATCTTTGGGAATTATTCTGCATCAGGGATGCAGGATGTAGATGTAACAAAATCACTTATTTATGCCTTGAAGGTCATAATACACAAATCTTATAAAACAATTCTTATAAAACCCTTCCCAAAACAGCTACAATTCAAGAAAATATAATATTGAATTTATAAAATTTTACTCAAATTTTAAAAAGTTGTTTGACCTTATCAGTATGTCCAATTTGTTTTGGACTTGATAATTAAACAACATTAGCAGATGATGTCATCACTCAGATTTAAGTTTCCTTTGGAGATATTTGCTGACCAATTTTTTCCATGGAATTAATGATACCATTAATTAAGTTGCATTCCCAGATGACTTCCTGATTTCATTATGGAGACAGCAATTTTGAATGCCAGCCATTTTCTCTGTTCAAGAAATCTCTCATTAACACTCCTCACAATAATAATATTATTTTCATGAACTTTCTATACCCTTTAACAACATTACATCTTTCAACATTAATACTGAAATCTATTCTTTACAATCAAAACAGCTGGACCTAGGTTTCCTCAAATTCCTCAAAACTGGGTTCCAATCCCACAATTCCAGTGGGAGCCAAATATTGCTCACTTTCAAGTGGCACCAGGATGGAACACATAAAGGTTAATATCACTCAGTCAATCAAAGTATAGTGATCATAGACTATTATTTTAGTTAGTGTTAAATTTTATCATCTGAATGTACAACTGCAAAATCAGTTTCCAGGGCGGTAGGTAGATTTTTTGTAATGGGGGAACATTATTGAGAGTGCCGAAGGGACAAGCCTTGTAGGTTGGTCTGGGGGTATCTTCCCACCAGAAAATAATTTTCAAATTTGGAGGCTCTGAAATGTTATTTTCAGCACTTGTCATGAGATATGTCTCCGAAAAATCGACCTTGAATATGAAAATGGCAATTAACAAATTATTGCAAGTCACCATAATCAAAATAACCGAGTCTAAAGACAACAAATCCATCCAAAGACTTGATGTGTCTGGGTTAACAGGTCCAGGGGGGACAGCTGCCCCCTTGCCCTCCTGCTAGCTACAGCTTTGGTTTCCTAGAAGCAATTATCAGAATTCATTTCGAAGGCCTTAGCAAAGGAAAGGAGCACATTAATAGTCAATGGAAGGCCATAATTCATTTTGGCTTCAATTCTGTACCACAAAGCACCTAGGACTAACTAAATACTACTACTGGATGGTACACTAATCTTGCAAGGTAGCCCCCACCAGTTTTTCACTTTTTAAATTTTCCGCTCATGGCCTTTGTGGTTTAAAAGGTGGGTAATGCTTGCTATCCACAAAATAAATCACTGTCTACTGGATAACTCTGTTAGTTTCCCTAATATTTATTCAATGGATAGTGATTTATCAAGTCGAGAGCACTGCTATCCACCTTGTGAACAACTGGGCTTAGGGTTCAAAGAAAAAACGTGTTAGTAAAGCTCACACCTGGACCTACATATGATGATTCTTAGTTTGATGTGTAATCTCTTGGCTTCCATGTCTTGGCAAAATATGAAACTAGAAGAAATAAAGAAAGAATCCAGGTGGCCCATTTCATTAGGTTTTTATACTAAGTACAACACATCTCTTATGAAATTCAAAATGCTGTCTCTTTCAACAGGTGATGGTTCTGATGACATGACCCAAGTTAACCGTCTGAGAATGTGATGAAAGCAAAGTTGCATTTGCTTTGAAATTAAAAAAAAGGCAGCTCTAAGAGCTGCCTTTTTTTAATTTCAAGGTTTTAAAGGCTGATGTTGATAAAATCTGTCTCTAAGATATTTTAACTTTTGGAACATTTTTTTGGAAATATTTAATATTTTTTGTAAGTATATATGGTTATTAGTTTTACTGCAGAAAAAAATAATTAAAAATAATTAAAAATATTAATATATTTTGTATTGAAATTTGATTGAAAAATAAAAACCTTTCCATAATTTAAAGTCAAGATTCCTTTGGTTGAAGAAATGCACCAACTTCCTGATTTCTGTGGTATGGAAAATCAGGCGTTTCATTAATTAATTAAGAAAAATACCACTATCTAGTTAATACAAAAGAATTATGAAAAGAGAGTAATGTAAGCACACGACAATGGAAGGATTTCAGAGGATAGCTGCCTGGGACTTGAAATACCGTTTTGCTAGGGACTTAAATTTATTGAAGTCTTTAATGGCTCTAATATTGGAGGGGAGGGAATTATAGGCATGGGTACCGTTGCAGGTAATCCGAAAAATGCCCTGGTACTTGGTGGTTTTGGCCAGAGGCAGCTGTAGCTTATCACATTGTCTTGTGAGATGGGAGTGGAGTTGGTGAGCGAGCCTAAATTCACTCAGCAGATAAGAAGGTGATACACTTATAGAAAAGGATAGATTTAAGGAAGTTACAGCATGCTTGCAAATGGGGTCAGCTAAATATGGTAGAAAGTTCATCTGACCATTAACCGCATGGCCCTCAATTATACACGCAGCAAGGTGATTTAGCTTGTTTCAGTAGGATTTACTACCTTGACCACAACTATCCCAAAAAACTGCGCAACCGTCAAATAAGGGCAGAACCATCATATTATATAATGTAATACAAGGAGACTTAGGTAAGACTTTTACGAGTGTGACGCAGTAATGCCAATCTACAGGACTCAGATGTTCTTGCCCTAGGTTCCACGACAAAGTTTCATCCATAGTTACACCAAGATATTTAAAAGTATCTACCCTCTCTAAACTAGCGTCATCGCTCACAACCAAAAAAGTGTCAACTACGTAAAGCCTCTGGTTGGTACCTATCAGCATTATTTGAGTCTTGGAGACATTAAGCATCAAGTAGTTGGATCAGAACCAACTTATCAATGTATCGAGATCAGTTGAAAGCCTAGACCCAATTTCACTAACAGATTTACCCGCAAAAAAAATAAGAGTATCATCGGCATAAAGCTCTATACATTATAAATAGGAGCGGACCTAAAACACTACCTTGAGGGACCCCAAACTGAATTGGCATAGCTTCAGACATAGTACCATTTACACTGATGTGAGGAGAACCATGAGGCGAACCATGGTATGGTAGACAGATTAAAACTGAACAGGGATAACTTATTTAACATAATATTGTGATCTAGACTGTCAAACGCCTCACTTAGGTCTAACAAAAACGCTCTTAATATCGGTGTTTAGTCTCACTTGCTTGGAGACTCGATAAGAAATGAGGTGATTAATTTTACAAGGAACAGGATTTACTTGCTAAAGGTTTTTCACTTCCTACTTTGATTTATTTGTTTCTGAATTGATTTAGTACGCGTGTTAGCGACGACCGGAAATACATCTGTGGTTGCAGGGTATGCGCGTGTATAATTACACAAAAATTATTCGCCGGAGATAAAAAATGTGATGAGAACATGGCGCGCCATTTCAATCATCGCAGAAAATAAACCGCATGCTCATCACAAGACTCATTTGTATACAATAAAAAGTTGCATTCCTTTTAGCCACACTTTTTTCGGATATTTTGGATAATCCTGTTGTTTGGATTTTCATGCTCGCTGGAACAAAATCTGAAATAAGATTGATCCATACAGTAGCTGCCTGCTGCTCTGATCTTCTTCTCAATTTCAACGCATCATTTTTACTTCTTTCCACTAAATTAAGCATCTTCTTGTGGAGAAACAGAAAGAAAAGTAACTCTTTAACTAGTGGTGTTTCATAGCTGAGATTCATCAACTTTAAATTATTTGGAATTTGATTCAAGAAAATTCAGAAGACAACTACGAATTCTCAAGTGTTAAGAAGTGCACTCTAAACACACACAGATATTGGAAACTATAGTTTTATGGTGAGAAAGTCCAAGCGTTTTCACTTCTTTATGGTGTTAGAGTTAAAGTGGAACTTAAGTTTAATATACTACAATCCTTTAGTGGCATAGAACAATGGAGGAGTATAAATAACTTTTGCCTGAACTAAACTTGACCTGCTGTGTTTATTGATGAACGAGCACATTCTTAAGATCGATGTGCAGTTTTGTTAAATGGAACAAAAACTTGAAACCAGATTGAGATACCAATCAGAACGATCCAAGTGTGGAGGTGGAAAATTCACATTGCAATCTTAGATTGGTTTAGTCCTCAGTGGAACAAAAAAATCAAATTTCAGATCGCAAAATCCAGATTTAGATTGGTCAAAAGGAATTTTGCAAGTTTACAACACTCACGATCAAAGTTTTGCTAATTAAGATTCTTCTTTTTTCTTTTTTTTCTGACCGCTGAAGTTTTCACCTTTTCCAAAGTAACCAACGCTTACAAGCAATAGAATTCGTGGACTGACCCCTTCTGGAAAAGCTCTTAATTTAATCTTTCCTAAGTTTTCTTCACAAAACATGCATGGATTTGGTCCCGCAAAGATTCTTATTCCCAGTTTCCACGGTCGTGGTTAGGAACGCATGGGACCACAACTGTGTGATTTGTATACTAAATCCGAAGAAAATAAAACCGCTTGCAGATTTTGAGTCTTGCTGCTTATGCAAGCAAGACTAAAAAAACAAGCCCAGTAAGTAATCCTCAATGTTGTGAAGAAGGGTGTTAGTTGCATGTTGTGTACGACAGGTAGAAGTTGAGTGAAGGGAGCAAAAACCATATTGGTGAGAGGACAGAAGTTTATTATCTTGGAGGTCTTGTAGACCATTTGATGAACGGCATGCTCATCTTTGAGAAAACAGATAGAACTGAGATGGGTCGAAGATGTCTGAGATGTTCTCCCACTAAACAGGATGTGCTGGGTTTGAATCCTGGAAGAGCTTATTTGTCTTTTTCTTTTCTTTTTTTCTCTTTTTCGTCATTGTATTTATATAAAGCAGTTATATTATGTACTGTGTTTTGAATGTTTATATACTGTGTATATTTTTTATTTGTATATCTTCTTTTCGAAACTGGCCTCTTTCCTCCTACTTCTTGCCGTTAACCCAACTATAATAATATTTATTTTAAACAGTTAAACCCTAACCCTCTGTTGTTTTTCTGTCCCACCTAGATTAGATTTTGCTACCTGCACGACAGTGTAATTTATTAATTAAGTTTATTCTTACAATAAAGTTATGTTGTTGTTAATTTACGTATTTCTAGTTAGATAATCAAAATCGATTTCCTGAATTCCTGACAGAAAGCAGGGTGCAAAGAACGTCATTTTTACAGCTTCCCATTCAGGCTAGCTGAAGCTAACATTTACTAGCCCAAATATCATTTCAACTAGCCCAAAAAGCGTTTTGATGAGCAGATTGATTTCGCAGTTCTTCTGTCAGTTAGTAACAGAATTTACTGGCCCGACAGCAAAATCCACTAGCCCCGGGCTATCGGACACTACTCTCTTTGGACGCTGGACAGCTAGGTTAAAAAATCCTGCATCCTGTGCCTAAATTTTGGTGAATCCCGCTTCCCAGGTAGCAGTCAAATCCTGTTTCCTGTCAAGATAGTTTGTGTTTTCCCGAATCCCACACCACATTTTGGTCAAATCCCAAATCTCAAAAATAACCTTCTTTCTTTCTATTTCCCACAACAACAGTTGAAATTGAAAATGAAATATCATTATTGGGTTAAATGCTAATAAGTCAACTGGGCCTTACAGCATACCAGTTGCTATTTTAAAAGCTACCAAACATATTATATCTGCACCTCTAGGAATTATATTCCATGCTTCTTTTTCTACTGGAATTGTCCCCGATTTATTTAAAATAGCTAAAGCTACTCCTGTTTTTAACAAGGGTGTGCAAACAAGTTAAATAATTATCATCCCATTTCTATGAGCAAGAGTGAGTACAAATATGTTATTGTTGTCGTTGTTGTTCCAGACCCTGAACTCTGTATAAGCTCATGCTATTGCACCTATCAATGTAAAGCCAGCAGGGGAGGAGGCCAGTGTTATACTGTCGAGCTCAATCTAAATTATAGAATATCCACTAATGGCCCTGTCCCATGGATAAGATATAAGAATTTGATGTTGGGTGAAGAAATATTCAAATATTCCCTCCCCTGGGAGCGCAAAATCATTTAAATGCCCTACCCCAGGGCCAACAATGACAATCAAATCCCCACCCGCCACCAGCTTTACAATGATAGGTCCATTATTTCACACATAAGCTTAAACTTACTCCTGTCAAGCCCACAACCCAATATTTACACTGTGAAGATCGGTGGTGTTTACGTTATGAGCCCAAGGACTGACTTAAATGCAAAATCTAAATAATCTTAGTAGCGTACAGTAACTGCAATCTTTGACCATCTCTGATCGGCTGGTGCAATGTTGCGCTTTTAGTACCAGCAGATCTAGTGATCGCAAGAATGCAAACGGCCATCTCTAGTCTTACCTTTACAAGTAACAGAAGCTTTCTAGGTGTTGCATTGTCCTCAAAAGTTAGCCAAGGCAACGAAATCGAAGAGCCCGGCGAGCGCCATATTTTTGGCAACATCCGCGCACGTTCTGAACTTCTGGGGAACTGGGAACGAGATGTCTCCGGTTTACTTCGTGCTCCTTCGTGCTGGTTCGGAAATACGCTACCATTCGTAGATTAAAACAGAATCGCGCTACGGTCGCCCCGTCGCCCCACGAGAAAAGAAAAATCTCCTCTGTGTTTGAGGATCTTGCTTTGTGGGCGTGGGTGAAATTCATTTTTTGGCAATTTTAGATAGCGATAAAGACTAATCAGTTGACTAACAAATGTAAATCAGCAGGAAAACGGTAAGCCAATCGTTACGACAAGAAGAAAAGACCTTTTGTTTTCAAATAGAACATAGCAAAGTTTGGGCAAATACTGTTTACTTTTTTTTTGTTGTTCTGTTTAGAACGATTTTTAATGATTCAGATCTGCAAAAAATTTGGTTTTCTCCTTTTCCATTTCCTATCCTTTTCATGGCTCGACACCGTAAAATTCCCCTTAACAAGCGACAACTCTTAACGGCGTCCTCTTTAGATTTTAAAACCTTAAGCAATTATTTTAAAGAAAATCAGTTTTTGTGGTGTTAAAGATGTATCTGACATGCCTGATAAGTTTGATACAACTTTAACTCTATTTTCAAAACTCTTACCGTCACACGTACAGTAGCAGAGTTGCCGAGATAGCTCAGTTGGAAGAGCGTCAGACTGAAGATCTGAAGGTCCCTGGTTCAAATCCGGAGAGCTCGCACGAGCTCTGAATAATCCCGGGTCTCGGCAAATTTTTTTCCGGTTTTGCTTCAAACTTTATGAAACTTCAAAACTTTACGTCCTGTTACCTAAAAGGTGCAACACTATATTCTTTCTTTAGTCTTTCAGTGATAGTAACTTGCAGATGTTACATTTTACGTTGTTATACCTCTTTTTGCCGGGATAGCAGTCAGGCTGAGCAGTCAGTTGGGGAAACAGCTGTCACCGCCGCATCAACGCAGGGACCAGTTGCTAACATCGGACTTAGAAGATAACGTCCTATGTCCAGACTCTTTACTTAAACGCTAACCGTTAACAATTACGTAGCCTGCCGTCCTTTTTTCATAGAACTCTCATCTCCACCCCTTTTCCTCTCCCGCCTATTGCACAGCTACCGAACCCTATATTTACTATTATTTTACCATAACAATGCTATTGCATGACCTCGTTCGAAGTAAAGCTGAGTCAAAACTATCTTTTCAGGAAAAAGAAATTCTTTCCAAAATATTGTTCAAGAAAAATAGTACTGCCGAGACCCGGGATTATTCAGAGCTCGTGCGAGCTCTCCGGGGATCTTCAGATCCGGGAACCAGGGACCTTCAGATCTTCAGTCTGACGCTCTCCCAATTGAACTATCTCGGCAAAGACAAAAAATATAATCCTTCTTCTATATACGATATATGTATTATCTGTTGTTTATTGCTTTAATATGTGTAGGAGAGAAGCAAGTTTGAATTTTGTCCTAGTGAAGTATGTAGAATAAGGATAGCCATAAAAAGTTATAGTTACCGATATTTTTCCTCATGGTTTGTGTATAAAGAGGGCCAATTAAATAAAACTTTTACTTTGTAATTTAAAAATGTAGCTGTTGCTTTAAAATCTGTTAACAAAGGCATTCTGTTAAATTATGTACAATTGTTATTAAGTTGATCCTAGAATTAAGCTTTAAAGCTGGATTTGAACTTGTTTTTCATTTCATTCTGATAACACGACAAAATGTTTTACAATAGTCTTGTTTTTCAGTGTTTACTCTTGCTAGTTTACAACCATAATTATTGGGCTGCCTGTGGCAAAGACCAGTCTAAAAATAAGTAGCACCGTCTGTGTAGCAAAAAGACAAAATGGTGGGGCAATCACGCTACCTGTTCCCCCTAAGATGGGGCATCTTTTTAAATTATTGATGGGATGGGTCGTGGGTCATTTTAACACCTAGCCTCGAGTTGGTACAGAGGCTCGGAGCATAACATGGAAATGGCCTACCATATTTTATTTTTCTTTTGTCTATATAAAGAGTCTATAAAGGTAACTGAAGTCGTTTCTTGTTTTAGCTGTCTTTTATAGTTACGGCAATGACTATATCGGACAAAAGCAACGAACAAAAAATTGCTCCGAAAAGCCGCTCTTATATATTCGCAAGCAAAAGAAAGTAACAAGAACAACGAGAAAGAAAAGGAAATAAAAAGGACATTGCCGAGACCCGGGATTATTCAGAGCTCGTGCGAGCTCTCCGGATTTGAACCAGGGACCTTCAGATCTTCAGTCTGACGCTCTCCCAACTGAGCTATCTCGGCAACTGATGTGTAAGAGTCGAAATAAATTAACTAGAACAAAGATAGCACATTTCTTGCAGGAACTGCTTATGTTTAACACCATGATTTCTGGTAGACAGTGTGTGTAAGCTCTACCAGACGTTGAGATAGTGGGGACAGTGCTCTCCATTTCGTGCCACTGCCTATCTGAAACGCCTGGAACAGGCTATGAGCTGGAAAATCACCATTGCAGACTATTTACTTAATAGAAGAAGTCTATGTAAAGATTTTAATTCATGTTTTGAATTGTTTGTACTACTGGTTAAGGGCTGGATAAAAATCAGCAACAAAGAGTTAGTTTCGGAAAGCGCACTGTATATTCATAAGCAATCATGGAAAAAAGAAAGACTCAAGAAGAAAAGCAAGATAAAAATATTGCCGAGACCAGGGATTATTTATTATTCAGAGCTTTTGCATAACAAGCTATAAGAGTCTCTGGAAAATGCAAAAAACGTGACAAAATATATTGTGCCGAGACCTGGGATTATTCAGAGCTCTTGCGAACTCTCCGGATTTGAACCAGGGACCTTCAGATCTTCAGTCTGACGCTCTTCCAACTGAGCTATCTTGGCAACTGGCGTTTATTAAGAGAAATATAATCCTTCTTCTATATACGATATATATATTATCTGTTGTTTGTTGCTCTAATATGTATAGGAGAGAAGCAAGTTTGAATTTTGTCTCAGTAGAATATGTAGAATAAGGATAGCCATAAAAATTTATAATTAACGATATTTTTCCTCATGGTTTGTGTATAATGAGGGCCAATTAAATAAAACTTTTACTTCGTAATTTAAAAGTGTAGCCGTTGCTTTAAGATCTGATAACAAAGGCATTCTGTTAAACTATGTAAAATTGTTATTAAATTGATGCTAGAATTAAGCTTTAAAGCTGGGATTTGAACTTGTTTTTCATTTCATTCTGATAACACGACAAAATGTTTTACAATAGTCTTGTTTTTCAGTGTTTACTCTTGCTAGTTTACAACCATAATTATTGGGCTGCCTGTGGCAAAGACCACTCTAAAAATGAGTGGCACCGTCTGTGTAGCAAAAAGACAAAATGGTGGGGCAATCACACTACCCGTCCCCC
This sequence comes from Porites cylindrica, assembly GCA_964035525.1. NCBI lineage: Eukaryota > Metazoa > Cnidaria > Anthozoa > Scleractinia > Poritidae > Porites > Porites cylindrica. The sequence continues at coordinate 14,058,122 of OZ037785.1, forward strand.
CTAAGATGGGGCACCTTTTAAAATTATTGATGGGATGGGTCGTAGGTTATTTTAACACTTAGCCTCGATTTGATAGAGAGGCTTGGAGCATAACATGGAAATGGCCTACCATATTTTATTTTTTTTGTCTATATAAAGGTGACTGAAGTCGTTTCTTGTTTTAGCTGTCTTTTATAGTTACGGCAATGACTATATGGGACAAAAGCAACGAACAAAAAATTGCTCCGAAAAGCTGCTCTTATATATTCGCAAGCAAAAGAAAGTAACAACAACAACGAGAAAGAAAAGGAAATAAAAAGGACATTGCCGAGACCCGGGATTATTCAGAGCTCGTGCGAGCGCTCCGGGATTTGAACCAGGGACCTTCAGATCTTCAGTCTGAAGCTCTCCCAACTGAGCTATCTCGGCAACTGATGTGTAAGAGTCGAAATAAATTAACTAGAACAAAGATAGCACATTTCTTGCAGGAACTGCTTATGTTTAACACCATGATTTCTGGTAGACAGTGCGTGTAATCTCTACCAGACGTTGAGATAGTGGGGACAGTGCTCTCCATTTCGTGCCACTGCCTATCTGAAACGCCTGGAACAGGCTATGAGTTGGAAAGTGAGTGAAGTCAAAGCCTGCTTGGCTTTGTATCACCATTGCAGGCTATTTACTTAATAGAAGAAGTCTATGCAAAGATTTTAATTCATGTTTTGAATTGTTTGTAGTACTGGTTAGGGGCTGGATAAAAATCAGCAACAAAGAGTTAGTTTCGGAAAGCGCACTGTATATTCATAAGCAAACATGGAAAAAAGAAAGACTCAAGAAGAAAAGCGAGATAAAAATATTGCCGAGACCAGGGATTATTTATTATTCAGAGCGTTTTGCATAACAAGCTATAAGAGTCCCTGGGAAATGCAAAAAACGTGATAAAATATATTGTGCCGAGACCTGGGATTATTCAGAGCTCTTGCGAACTCTCCGGATTTGAACCAGGGACCTTTAGATCTTCAGTCTGACGCTCTTCCAACTGAGCTATCTTGGCAACTGGCGTTTATTAAGAGAAATATAATCCTTCTTCTATATACGATATATATATTATCTGTTGTTTATTGCTTTAATATGTATAGGAGAGAAGCAAGTTTGAATTTTGTCTCAGTAGAATATGTAGAATAAGGATAGGTATAAAAATTTATAATTAACGATATTTTTCCTCATAGTTTGTGTATAATGAGGGCCAATTAAATAAAACTTTTACTTCGCAATTTAAAAGTGTAGCTGTTCCTTTAAGATCTGATAACAAGGGCATTCTGTTAAATTATGTAAAATTGTTATTAAATTGATGCTAGAATTAAGCTTTAAAGCTGGATTTGAACTTGTTTTTCATTTCATTCTGATAACACGAGAAAATGTTTTACAATAGTCTTGTTTTTCAGTGTTTACTCTTGCTAGTTTACAACCATAATTATTGGGCCACCTGTGGCAAAGACCAATCTAAAAATGAGTGGCACCGTCTATGGGGCAAAAAGACAAAATGGTGGGGCAATCACGCTACCCGTCCCCCCTAAGATAGGGCATCTTTTAAAATTATTGATGGGATGGGTCGTGGGTCATTTTAACACTTAGACTCGATTAGATACAGAGGCTCGGGGCACAAGTTGGAAATGGCCTACCATATTTTATTTTTTTTGTCCACTAATAGGAGACGTCTATATAAAGATGACTGAAGTCGTTTCTTGTTTTAGCTGTCTTTTATAGTTACGGCAATGACTATATGGGACAAAAGCAACGAACAAAAAATTGCTCCGAAAAGCTGCTCTTATATATTTGCAAGCAAAAGAAAGTAACAACAACAACGAGAAAGAAAAGGAAATAAAAAGGACATTGCCGAGACCCGGGATTATTCAGAGCTCGTGCGAGCTCTCCGGATTTGAACCAGGGACCTTCAGATCTTCAGTCTGACGCTCTCCCAACTGAGCTATCTCGGCAACTGATGAGTAAGAGTCGAAATAAATTAACTAGAACAAAGATAGCACATTTCTTGCAGGAACTGCTTATGTTTAACACCATGATTTCTGGTAGACAGTGTGTGTAAGCTCTACCAGACGTTGAGATAGTGGGGACAGTGCTCTCCATTTCGTGCCACTGCCTATCTGAAACGCCTGGAACAGGCTATGAGCTGGAAACTGAGTGAAGTCAAAGCCTGCTTGGCTTTGTATCATTGCAGACTGTTTACTTAATAGAAGAAGTCTATGCAAAGATTTTAATTCATGTTTTGAATTGTTTGTACTACTCAGGGACTACTGGTTATGGGCTGGAAAAAAGAAAGACTCAAGAAGAAAGGCAAGATAAAAACATTGCCGAGACCAGGGATTATTTATTATTCAGAGCTTTTCCATAACAAGCTATAAGAGTCTCTGGGAAATGCAAAAAACGTGATAAAATATATTGTGCCGAGACCCGGGACAGTATTCAGAGCTCTTGCGAACTCTCCGGATTTGAACCAGGGACCTTCAGATCTTCAGTCTGACGCTCTCCCAACTGAGCTATCTCGGCAACGGGTATCCCTAAATGAAATAGAATACTACTCACGACTACTAGATAAGATAAGATAACTTTGTTTGGGCACGGTAAAGTACTTCAGGCAATTACAAAGAAATTGAAAGAAAGAAAAACTCAACTAATGATATTATACAATAGAATATAAGAATGAATCTACTTAAATTGAACTGACACTGACCGCAAAAAAGAAAACTTTCTGCTTTACAAGGACGCCGTGTAAAAAAAAAATACCTTACTCTGGGAAATTATGGCAACGAATACTTGATTTGAAAGTTGTCAGTGACGATGCCTGCCCTAAACGGTCCGGTAAACTGTTCCTCAATACCGCGCCACTAAAACTGAAACTGTTTTTGAAGGTTTTAGTACGGGGAAGACGTACTGCCAGTTTGTTTACCGTATTTCTTAAGTTATATGGCGTTAAGTCCATACGATTAAAAACTTTCGAGCTCAAATACTCAGGAGTTTCATTATTTCAGTATAAGAGCCTTATACATAAGAGTAGATAAATCGACCTTACTTTGCAGCTCACGTACGCCAATTGAGTGACTAAAATAGCTCATCTAGGCTAGCATCGTAATTTGAGGAAGTAATTATACGAGCAGCGCGGTTCAGTAGTTTTTGGAGCTTCTGGAAGAGGCCCTTATCACAATTTTCCCAAACCGCGCTGCAGTAATTGAGGTGAGGCTGACCAAGAGCGATTTAAATAGTGAGTAGGGTTTCACGACGAAAAAAGTTTCTGACGCGCTAAATAGTATTGCTCTTATGCCCGAAGCAGCCTTTGGAACAGCCTACCGGTAAATTCGTAATGAGACGGGAGCACTTCATCCAGTCGTCGGGTGATCTCGGTCGGACGCTTATTGGGAAATGTTGTGCGAACTTCGCACGCACGGGCGCGTCCTGCTTGCCACGCGGAGGCGCTTATTATTTTCTCAGGGCAGGGCTTGTAAGCCAAACTTCTCATTTGGAGTTAACAAAGCACTAAGTTATCATGGCCCTGAAAAAAAGTCGTTGTCACCTTCCAATCATATCAGTTTTACAGCGTCAAAAACAATAAAAAAATACTGCCTCATTGGTAGGAGACTTCCGCGATTTAAGGTGGCTCGATTGGATTTTTTGGGAATTAAGCGTTTACTCCGTTGGCATTAACAAAGATATCGGAAAAAGGTTACCACAGCTGTACTACATAAAGATGAAAAACTGTTATGATCCATGTTTTGTTGACTTCGGAGTTGCCATGGTAACGTAATGACGCCATTAAATTTTTTACTTGCCTTTCTATTTCTTGTTACCAGGGACGGTACCAGGAAATTTTTTCTAGAAATCGCTTAAGGTAGCTTGTACCTCCCTTAGTTGCCTCGATTATGGCAAATTTAACAAATTCTATGGGAAGGTTTTTCAAGTTTCATACGCACGTGTACAACTTTAGCAAAAAACTAATTTGCATTCAAAAGCACCCTCGATTACTTCCCGAAGAAAGCTCCGAAATATGATAATGTAGCAGAAATGGGGAAGACAATGTCTCAAGTGTCACCTTTCTATGAGTGCCGATAACACTTAGCTCTTTCGAGTCAATACGTTACCGCTAGGATTCGAAATTTGTTGACAGTGTTATTTACATTACGGTAGTTAGACAGTTGTCAGTTGCCGAGATAGCTCAGTTGGGAGAGCGTCAGACTGAAGATCTGAAGGTCCCTGGTTCAAATCCGGAGAGTTCAAATGAGCTCTGAATCATCCCGGGTCTCGGCAGGAACTTTTCTTTTTTTCAGTGACTTAACCATTTTTAGAAACGCTTTGTTAACCTAGGTGGTATATTAATCTGTGTGATTCACTTCCAACCTCGTCCCCAGGGCGCTTTTCGCTGGCTGCATCCTAGGGATGAGGTTGATTCACTTCTTTATACTTAAGACAACAAAACTACTTATTGCAGTGAATAAAAGCTTCTTCCCCGCACCTTCCTCACCCCGAATAAAGCAAAAGTATAAATATAAATAGACAGCGATTATTTTTAAACAGATTCTTAAAAAACTGTTTTGTTACTATAAAGTTTCTTTTGTCTCCCTTATGTCAGGATTATCTACACTCGCTGTTTTGATGGCATAACCTCTTTGCTCTTGTTCGCAAGACAGTTAACTTTTATCAAAAACATGAAATTTAAAAGAGAAAAATTTTAGAAATTTTAATTTCTCTCCCAAAAGCACCACTTGTAAGTTTAATATTCATTTTGTAGTATTTACATTTCACCCAAAGTATGACAGTTACAGACAGATCATTATAGATTTCGATTTTATTCCCCGTAGTGATGTTTATTAAAAATAAAATATTATTGTTCACAAAATCATCTATAATACCGAGGATCTCTAGGTTCAGGAAGACAATTATCACTGACAGAAAACAATTTATAATGGAAGTAGGAGTGAGTGGAGTTCAATTCAGTCTGTAATCATATTAGTGATTACCAACTTAATCACGAGTATGATTACAAACTGAATTGGATGACATGAAGTTTTGTTACCAGTTAATCATAACTATAACATTAAATTTTTTTTAAATTAGCGCACAAAATATTCGATAGTAAAGAGAAAAAAAAACATTCAAGTACAATCTCTTAGGCATGACGTGTACTAGCTACATCCTATTACACTGTTCTATTTAGTATTAGCCCTGAAATCAAGACAGCTGATAGCCAATCAGATTTGAGAATTTTGTTATAGTTATGATTAAAAGATTTATTCAAGGCAGAACCAAGTGTTAAACTTTCCCTTACTGTTGATCATTTTTTGAGCTGGTTTCAAGCTCTTCATCAAACTTTATATCAGCAGGTATGTTGACTTCCTTCAGGTTTTGCCTGCTTGGATGAGGTTCGTCTGCGATCAAAACGTGAATCACTTTCAGGCAGGCTTCCTTTGCCTCTTCATTTTCTTCCCAGTTGTCTAACTCGCGGAGGATAATGTAGACATTATTCTTTCTCATTGTTTCTCTTCCAAGTTTGGTGGCACAAAGCTACAAATAAAATCGAGGTGGACTGATACAGTCAGACCAGCATGACGCCTGAGCTTTTCAATAATAACTCATTCATAAACTCAAGCAAAACTAACACCGATAGACTAACTGAACAAATCTGACTCATTTGACTGCCAAATGCAGCAACATAAATGCAAAGTTAATCATCGCTGTTAAAGACACAACTTGGGCAGTTGCAAAAGAAAACCTGGAAAAAATCAGGCTTACTAGGATAATTTTTGCAACCCTAACCTCTGCAGGTGCAGCAATCAGGTCAATAACTAGAGATTGATACCATCAACTGATGAAATATAACTAAATTTCACTGTGATCATGTCTTCTGCACAAATTGTCAAAAAATCAGACACTGTCAACAATAATCCTATTTTCCTTCAAATCACAAATGACATGCTGTTTAGAGACCATTTCAAATAGTCAGGATAGTTAGCTTTTGTGGTGTTTAGTTAGTTTCAGTACATGCTCTCTTGGAATTACACAGCAGTAGATGAAAAGTCTTAAAATGCAAAAATAGAGCCAAAAGAATCATTCTTTGAACAAGACCAGTATTTGGCCTCATTCACACATTCAGTAATGACTGCTTTTATAATGATTCTAAAATCAATGATTTTAAATTTATTGAAATTAATAAATATAAAAGCTGTTGTAAGTCTTCAGCATATCAAGGGTCATGATTTCACAAGTGTGATTGGAGGGGGGGAGGAGGGTACTGCCATATATATTTGCTGCTGTGAAGGGTATGGTTTTCATGCACCTTAGTCTGGGATAGGGTATAGAAATCAGAGAGTTTGGGTCTACATTATGACATAATTTTCCAGGAAACTAATCTAAGTCTAGACTAGGGAAACAGGGAACTGATACTCAAAAAATTGAAATTGGCAAATCATAGTTTATCCACAAAGAAAGTGTTGACCTCTGTTATTTCTAGAAAATAGCGACTTAAGGATAGGGAGGGATTTTGAGAGTTTAGTCTAGTTTAGGGGAGCAAACTTCAGTCAAACTAGGTCTGGTATAGGCCAAGGGTTACAGGGTCCCAGCAACACATTGAACACTTTCTAAAGTACCCCCCACCCCCAAGGCTTTTACCTACCTGTAGTAGGGCTTCAAGCAGCATTTTACGTATGTCAGGATCAGCTTCTCTCTGTTTGTCATCACCCAGATACTGTAGATCAGGAGGCAGTTTCTCCATGTCATCTTCAGGAAACTCTTCAGGTCCAGCGAGGGGAAGTAACAAGTGTGGTAAGATATCCACAGCATCACTTAATAGCCATTCATGTGATTCTGAAGGAAAAAGAAAATTTGAGAAATACTGAGTTACTTCATTCCAAAAGAGTGAGTTTCTTAAGGGGTATTTCTGAAGAAATGGAAATCATGACAAAATTATCGTTATTGATGAAATGGCAAGCACCGAGATTATCAAAAGCTGCTGTTGCATTGCCATTCCCTGGGTTTTCATTAAGAATCCTAGTTGCAGGAGAAACTAGGTGTAATGTCACAGTGGAATATTTTGAAAGAGGCTCCACATCTAAATAAAAAATAGTCATAACACACCAAACATTAGTTGGAGAATTCTGTGTAGTAAACTGAGAATTCTCTGATCTCCGATGCCTCATGAGCACCCTGCATTCCAGTTAAGTTTGACAGCCTTTGTCATTTGATGATGGTGAAGGAATCAGCCAAAAACTATGCGGCAATCATTCAGAGCTTTTCTCTTGCTAATAACCTGTTGCTGTTCCAGAGTTGGTGGGGTTGAACCCCCCCCGGGGGGGGGGGGGGGGTACTCCCGTACATAAGCCATATAGGTATGTTCTACCCCAAAGGAGTTTTTGCGCTGTTTTGGTCTGAAAATGGGTTATACAGGTTTTGCCCATTTTGGTCTGGAATCAGGTATGGTTTTTGAGGAAACTACAGGAGTCAATGTGAATGTATTTATCATTTCAATTCCAAATGAATTTTAAAAAAGAGAAATATGTGAATTTGATGTGGATTTTAAGGAATCCTTTTTGTTGGCGTTCTAATCTAAGAAGACTGACTACAAGTCGACCTCTCATAAGTTCTTAAAAGTGAGTGAAGCGAGCTTCAATGCATGAGGTCACGCAGCAACTGAGCTAGTGACAAAGTCTCAAGGTCGACTTGTGAGGTCGACTTGTGGCAAGTCTTCTTAGATTATAGACTTTCTAAAAGTCCTATATTTTTTTTCCTGATTAGTTATGCCATTTTAAAGGACTTTTCATACCTGTTTGACGCTAAATTCACTTGTCGGAATTCTACCGGTAACGTCATGACAACTGACCAATAGGACAGTGAGTGATGTTTCACCCCACTAACGACACAATATATGTCAGTCATTTCTTCCCTCATGAATTTATAATATGATTCAAAACTATTCAGGTGAAACTAGTTTCTAAGTGAGGTCTGAAAAAAACAGGTATGGATTCTAGAGAACAGGTCTGAAAACGGGTGTGAAAAATGACATTTTTTGATCTGAAACAGGGTCAGAATTTGGAGAACTGGGCGGCACACCTCCACCAAGATTTTCAAGGGGTAACCCAACCCCCCCCCCCCCCCCCCCCCCACCAGGGGTTGAACCTTACTACCCTCTGGTATGTGCTTTTAGTGTTACTTTGAATGTAAGGTACAAATGTGTTGAAAACAAATAAATAATAATAGATACATTAACTTTAATTAGGTTATGCTTCTTTATTTGATTAATAACAAGTAAATAAGTAAGCAAATAAAAATGACTAAAACTGCTGAGAAACTGTAACCATTAACGGGACACTTCCTCTCACCTGTCTCAAAGCAACAATTTTTCAAAGTTCCGACAATTCCTCCTCTTTTTATGACTGAAGCATTGTAGGTGGTGAAAGGCAAAAGACGTTGGATGATGCAACGATCTTTATCTAAAATAAGGTCACGAAATTCTTGTACCTGCGTCAAATTATTGATGAAGGTCGCAACATACTGTAAATTGGAGTGAGGATTGTAGTTCTCTTTGCACAATACCTCTACAATTTTGTACAAACCACAAGCCGCTGAGTTTTTAGTGACTTTTAAGACCTCGCTACACCCGTTTTCTGTTCTGGTGATGTTGGAAAGAATCATCGCTGCTTTTCCCGCGTGTTCGCTATTTGGTTTAAGCATGTAGACCAAAAATTGTTCAATGAAGTTGTATTGTAAAAGCTTTTCCGCGATCACTTGTTCCGCTGATAAATTCACTAGCGCTGAAAAGGCAACCCCACATGTTCTTAAATCCGAATCTTTAGTCAAATCCAAGAGGCGTTTCAAACACTCGCCATTTTCCTTAAGAAATTTCTTGCCACTATCGGAACCAGAGAGCCCTAGCATGTAATCTAGTGCTATTGCTTTTACATCGCCACGAGCATCTAACGAGAGAAACGGTAGAAGTTCTTTCACCGTGTTTTCATCCACTTGATCCGCCATGATGAATGGATGCACGCCAGGAATCTGGGCCCGACTCGGGCCCGAGAGGACGGTTTTGCACCAGACCTTCCCGGTTCATCGTACCCTTCAGCTTCTTTGTTGTTCCCTGTATGGCACCTTTTTGTCTTAGAATCTGACAGCTAGTAGTTGTGTGGTTGGTTAATCTAGCTGGAGCCTTTAAAATTTAGAGTGATCTGTATGATGTCTGCTGTCAGGCACCAAATGAAAGTAATGTTCTGCTTGTCCACCTACTGACATTCTTTCACATGCAAGGCTCGCGACTTTTTTAAAAAGGGAAGTGTCAAAAGAACGTGTTGATTTCGTGATTCCGTGACTCAATGATAGGCACTTAAGTTAACGAAAGTTCATTGGCTGACTTATTATTTCTCCATTCAAAGACAATATTTGCATATTTTTGGTCTAGCTGTATTAAATTTCATCTTCTTTCGACGCTTAGCAAGAATTTCCCGCGGTTTCTTTAATTTGGGCGAGATCGTGTTAGATATTTTCAAGTGCGACCGCCCGACCGCATTAGAATCAGCTAGAATCAGGTGAAAATTCATTGAGTCAGCTGGTTCAAGATGCTGAAGAAACCCTTAAGGCGACAGGCCACGATCGTCCTGGAAAACAAAAACTTAGCCGAAACTAAAAGACTTGAAGAAGATGAAAAAAGACAGAAGAACTGGAAGAGATGGGGGCCTTATTTATCAGAGAGGCAGTGGGGAACTGTAAGAGAAGATTATTCTTTTGATGGGGCATGGTAAGACAGCCTTTAATTTAAGCTAAGATTACTTTGATGATCATTATTTGAACGACTTCACCGAGCTGAACGTGCATCAATCTTATGATATGTTTGTCTGTCAAGACATAAACAGTGCATTGGTTGTGATTTTATTGGTTATTTGTGATTGTTACCTAAATTTCAGGATTATTGAACAATATTGCTGTTTGTGATGCAGCTCAAGTAAGACTTGAGAAGTTATGTAACTTTTGTCCTGATTACAGTCTCAGCTTACCAACTTAATGTAAATTTGTTTCTGACTTCTCCTACACTTATATTTTAAATATATAACAGTAAACTAAATATTAATTTTAGTTTCTTGGTTTGTTTATGAGTGACTAAGGAAAAGATCAGTAAGGTTTATGCAACAGGTCCTTCTCCTAGTGTAAATGATATCATTAATATCATCATAAATTAAGATTTCAATCATGTAGAGTTCATTTCAGTTTTCATCACAAGGATGAAATTCCATTTAAAACAAGAACAACTAGGGTATCTTAATTTCCTACAAAGTGTCTCAAGTATTTGCTTGTTTTAGCACAGGTAACCCAAGCATACTATCAGAGGCTCCAAGCAATAGCTAATTAATTATTCACACAGCAATAATAAAAGGACTTTAAATGAGAATTTATTCTTTGCTCTATAAATAATCCAAGTTGTCTTTCCACAGTTGGGACTCTTTTTCTCATGACCATGCCCGGTCACGTGCTTATCGGTGGGGAGAGGATGGTTTACTAGGAATCACAGACCGGCAGTGCCGGCTGTGTTTTGGGTTGGCTTTGTGGAATGAAAAAGATCCAATTCTGAAAGAAAGACTGTTTGGTTTGACTGGAACTGAAGGTTGGAATATTACATATATGTATTTTTTTCTGGATTCTTTAGATTGTTTTGATGTAACAATCTCTTTATTTATGTGGTATGATAACAAATAAAATAACATAACTGCCATGGATAACTGAGGCTAGGGCCTACTGAAAACTGTGAAAATGCCAAAAAAAAAGAAGAAAAGAAAAACAAAGAAATCCACTTAAAAAGTTAAGCTTTACATGAAATTCAGGGGAAACTGAAGGCCCCAGTGTTTAAAAAGGACTAATTATTCACATATTTCTCTCCAGTTTTCGGAAGAACTTATAACAGTCCTTGTAGCTGATTAAAAATGATTTTTTTTCCCACAAATTTACCAACATAGCCAAACAGGAAAATAAAAAAAAAAAACACTCTCCTTTTTGTAGAAACCAAAACCAAAATTCTGCAAAGGGCAAAACTCAAAATCCCTTCATAAATTTCATTCAAATAAAGAAGGGCTGTCCACTGCTTCCACCATGTTATATACTTGTGTCTAAAACAAGTCTTTAGACCTGAATAGTACAACTCAAGGCAAAATACTGTTCCAAGTTAAAACAGGAAATGTTATCCAGGGCTGCAAAATTTGAAAAGTAAATGAAAGTCGTTGCTCAGAGTTGCTGCCTACATCTCAAAATACTATTGTACTTTCCGTTCATTTTTGTTACAATATAGACAGCTACAGCTGTATAATATCTTGTAAGCCTTCAACTAGCATACATTATTCTAGAATCTTCTGATTTTCAGTATTATCTCCTTAATAAAATAGATTTTTATTTTTGAAGGAAATCATGGTGAAGATGTGAAGGAATGCTACTACTATCTTGATTCCACACCAACTCATTCTTACATGAAAGCCCTGTACAAGTACCCACAGAATGAATATCCTTATAGCTGGCTTGTTGATGAAAATCGAAGAAGATCACGTCAAGAGCCTGAATTTGAGTTGTGTGATACTGGTGAGAAAATACTGTTCATCGTTCCAGAAAAACTACCCATAAAATTGACCTCAAGTCAATTTAGAGTGCACCCCCTCCTCCACCTTTGTGAAGATTCCAGTTTAGCATCAAACTGGTTTTTTTTTGTATACATGTATGGTTTGAGAGATTCCCCTCAGACTTTCTAATAAACATCCACTTAAAAGTATTTGAAATTCTCCTGGAACCTCAGCTACAATGTACAAGTATTTTACATCAGGGCTGCAGTGACTAAGATTGCGAGTTGCTGGGGTGTTACTGGTCAAAATTAAATTCACAGGTTAAATTTTTTTAACCTATGTTGATTCTCTATTTACTTTGTCTTCCAACCCCAATTATTCATGAATTAGGGCTAGGAGAAGGAGATAAAGGAAAATGAGAATCAACCTAGGTTAAAAATTTTCACCTGAATTTAATTTCGACCTGTAACATATAGGCAGGGAATTGAACTATGATAAAGTTCTTTTGGTTCCATATGTTTCATACTAAAGTAACTGGGGGAGAACCCCAGCCCCCAGCTCTTTTTGACAACTTTGTACATGTTATGTTATTGTTTCCCGAGGGCAAAGGGAAGTTTAATTAATTAATTACGTTTAATTAATTAATTAATTACATTTAATTAATCAATTCCTGGAAGAAAAAAAAAATACACAAGAACAGCCAAAGCCAGGGGCTTAAATGGCCTAAGGTCAGCAGAAAAAAAAAGACGTGAAGAATTTACAGGAATAGAAGAAGGCTTTAACTAAAATAATTACAATACAATTAGATCAAGAAAGAAAAGGTCAGTTAGAAAAACTTACAACTAAAATACAATACTTGGCAACTAATTTCAAATATTTAAACAACTAATGATTCCTATAAACCACACAAACAACTACAAACAAATACACCTAGTATAATCCTGATAAGGTGTACAGATTATGCGTAGGCTAATTAACTACTCAAAAGTTAGCTTTACCCTAAAAATGAAATGATCTACCAAAGTTGTTTGCACCTGTACTAGACCTCTATTGTATTAGTCTCTGACCTGCTCATCCCTGATTCCAATTTGAAGTTTTGGTCTTCCCTTTGTTTCATCTATTGCTCTGGACTTGTTAGGGTCACTTTAAAAATAGTCTTTTCTTAAAAAAAGAAACAAAAAAATATCTTTGTAGGTGTGTTTAATGACAGTCGTTACTGGGATGTCTGTGCTGAGTATGCAAAGAATACACCAGATGACATTCTCATCCGTATCACAGTAACAAACCGTGGTCCTGACACTGCACGGCTTCATGTCTTGCCAACGTTGTGGTTTCGAAACACCTGGATCTGGGGCTGTAAGCATGAAGGCTGTACACGGAAGGCAAGCATTGTCAAGAAAACTCAAGATACTGTGGAGTGTCGGCATGAAACTTTAGGAAAGTTTTATTTTACTGTTGATGTTGGACCCAACAATGAGATCCCAGAGCTGCTGTTTACTGAGAATGAAACAAACACAGAGGTAGGTCGCCTAACATATTAGGTGGCTGTTCATCTCATCCTTAACAGTTAGCTTAAAACCTAGATGGTGTGGTAGAAAGTTGAGGATATGGAGTAGCCATATTTTTATTAGAAGATTCTAGGGGATGTTTTGTCTTAACAGAGAAATTTTCAAGACACACAATACCTTGGTACTAATTTATGTGAAAAACACAACCTCCTAAAATGGTAGGTAAGTTAGACAAACCCCAAATTATATTATTTTAGACAAATGGAACAGTTAGCCTGAAATTTTAAGCCCTTCTCAAGCTTTAGAAATTTCTAGGCAATATTTGCGCCTTAAAACAGTTTTTTTTACAAAAAATTGGTGTTCTGTGTCCCTAAGGGAAGAAAAAAGAGAGCCGCACACGGTGTCATGGTATTTCAGTTGGATGTTTTGTTGTTCATCTTTGCAGCATCTGTATGGCATAGACAATTACACAACATTCACAAAGGATGCCTTTCATCGCTTTATCATTCATGGTGAAAAAGATGCAGTTAACCCCAAGAAAAAAGGCACCAAAGTGGCCCCTCATTACCTGTTGGTTGTTCCTTCTGGAGAGGAACGAGTCTTGCAGTGTCGACTCGTAGCTGAGGGAGATGTTGTGACTGAACCATTTGCTGAAAGAAATTTTGGAGCTGTCATTCAGAAGCGTCTCAAAGAAGCAAATGAATTCTATCACGTTGCCATACCATGTAAGCTTAAACATTTTATCTTCAACTTGAAAGGGATTTTTTTGGTTGACATGGTTACTTAACCCTAGTTGCTTAATTTTTTGGTCAAGGAGGCTCACTTACGTGTCAACCCATCTCTAAGCCCTTTTCAAACTTGCTCTAAGTGATGTTTTTATACCCTTAACCATATTTTTAGATCAAAAGGATAAAAATTCTTTACAACTTCCAAGTCAGCAAAAAATTGAAATCCATTCTTAGACAAGATGAAAAAGAAAGTCTCAAGTTTAAACTAAGTAGAGTGATAAGTAGTAGGGCTAAGCTACCCTTTCATTTGGCTGATAAGGTAATGGTAGTTAAACAACTTTAATAACCGCTCCAACATATTCCCCTCCCAATCAAATAACCCCCCCATTTTTAAATTGCAAATTATTGGGGCGGGGTTCGAGATTTAAAGTACGCAAAGGATGAGGAATGCCGAAAATACCTTGCAGGATTACGGGATAGAGCAAAAATTTGGATGGAGATCCCCTGTTTTGGTGTCTGAATGAGTCGCTTGGAACCACTTGCTTTATAATAACTTTGCTTTGTCTTCATGGGGAATAAAACATGCAGTATTTCAAATCATTGAAATACTGAGCATATTACTTTTTATGTATTATTGCTGATAAGAAAAGATTTGAATAGATCGGTCTTTAAAAAGATAGGAAAATAAAAGATAAGTGGAAGAGTTGGCAAGCTGATGCTGTCTGAGCTTCCCGTTTTCGACATTGTAGTAGCAGCGGTGGTTCATCAAATATTTGGCGCAGTGCCAGTAATCAAACAGAATCAAAATATCGCATCGCAGCTCAGCCAACTTTTCGAGACGTAAGGAAGATGGCTAACACTCTGTTGTCCAAACTAGCACAGTTCAGAGATCAAGAAGAATTCATCGATGTGCGTTTACAAGTAAGCGACACCCTCTTTCCAGCTCACCGTATTGTACTCGCAGCAAATAGCGAGTATTTTTATGCCATGTTTACGAATGAAATGAAGGAGTCGAAACAGGAAGTTATTGAGCTGAAAGAACCGAGCATTTCAGCTGAAGCTTTGCGTGTTCTGTTGAATTCCATCTACACTGGAGAACTCTGTGCTAACAAGGAAAACGTGTTTGATGTTCTCGCCGCCGCTAACCATCTCCAGATTACAAACATTGTCCACCAATGTTGTGATTTCTTGAATGTACATTTCGTTCAAGACAGGTTTGATTTCCAACGTTATTGCCATTTGTCTGCAGTCGCCGATAGACATGGTTTGAAAGAATTACAAGAAAATGTACAACATAAGATGGCTTCGATTTATAAGGATGTCTGCGGCAGTGAAGCATTCCTTTCCCAGATTAACCCGGACCAATTATTGAGCCTTCTTGTTCGAGATGACCTCAGCGCTCCATCGGAGACATTCGTCTTCAAATCCGTGATGCGTTGGATAAATCACAAGAAGGAGGAAAGGCTTCCAGTCGCTGCTAAAATTATTGAAGCAGTCCGTCTTGGCCTGGTGGATGTTGGAGTGTTAATTGAGGAGCTAAACACAGAGGAAATCCAAAAAGTTCCAGAAATACACAAAATTTTGATCGATGCGTCTCTTTACTTCAATGCGCCTTCTCAAATGTCAAAGTTTGCTGAGAAAACAAAGCCACGAACTCCAGGCCAGGTAAGGATAAAACTTTATTTGTCTTCATACTTCCCTTGGTAAACGAATCATAGCCTGAATTTCATCCTTTATTAAACCCACCAACGTCTGAATCGAACGGCCGTTAATGCCGTCCAGTGACGTCACTACTCCTTTGCTTTAACTTCATCTGCTAAAAGTTAAACAGTTTTCAAGTGGCAAACCAAAAAATATCGTTGGGAAATGTCTGCATGATACAGAATGGCTTTACTTTTTTCGATCGTAATTCATGTTTAACGTTCAAACTATCAACTCAGTCAACTGAACCACAACTGCATGCAGTACTCTGAACCAGTTGCAACTAATTCCATAATCAACCCCCCCCGGGGGGGGGGGGTACTTTAGGAATTTTTAGGTGGGGATGTGCCCCTGGGACCCTGGAACCCTTAGCCTATGCCAGAGCTCGTTCAAGTGAATTTTGCTACCCTATATTAGACTAAACTCCCAAAATCCCCCCCCCTCCCCCATCCCAGAGTAGCTGTTTTCCAGAAACTACTGAGATCATGAACACAGTCCAGCCAAAACGAGACCGAATTTATTTTTTCATATTTTTGAGTGGCAATTCCCGGTTTCCGTAGTCTAGACTAAAGTAAAATCTTCAATCAGTTGATCAGTTTCCTGGAAAATGATACCCTATTCTAGACCTAAACTCTCTGATTTATATACCCTATCCCAGAGTAAACTGCTTGAAAACCATACCCTTCACAGCGGCAGATACCTATATAGCCCATATATGGCAGTACCCCTCCGGGAATCAAACTCAGTCGCAATCACGCAATGAAATAAATACGCGCACGGAACACTTAGTTCAAAAACACAAAGATGTGCTTTAATTGAAAAGAAGGTATTTGGTCCTTAACGAAGGAAACTAGAAAGAAAAGATAACAGAAGCATTACATGAAAATGAAGAAATGATCGTCGCAGTGAACGCAATTTATGCAACTGCGTAAAGAAGCCTGAAAAAAATTCAGGACTTCAATAGCATTACACTTAACGGTGAAAAACAAAATCACTGCCGAAACCACAAAGCGGAGCTAAATGAAAAAGCTACCGACTCTCCGCAATGATTCTTAATTCGCTGTCCAATTTAGCATTTCAGTTTCAAACACGAGGGCAATTTTGCTGTTTACTATTTGATAAAGATTATCGAAATGTTTGAACTCCACGCAAGCATACCACTCAGGGATGAGATGTGCTGAATGCAAGCGACAATCCCGCTAAGATTTTTCATAATTATGCGAATGTTTAGACAATCAACCAATCAAAATCACTACCCACTTTTCGGGTAGTGATGACGTCACTAGACGGCTTTCACCGCCGGTCAATTCGGACGTTGCTGAGAGGAGAAAACGACTCGAAGGTAGCCTGAGTATCAGGCGTTTCTGGGGGAAAAGGGGAAAGATGGAAGCGAAAAAGGGAGAGAGCTGATCAGGAGAGAAACGCCTGACACAGATGCTTTGGCTGGAGCCTTCCACCCCCACACAAAATCTAAAGTCAAGCTAAAGCCTTGGTGCTGTCGGCTATTCTCAATACATGGCTACCTCGCTCTAATTTTATTTACAGTAACAATACCCTTTTAGCGGCAGGATGTTGTAAATCAAAACTTAGATATCTGAAGCACTGATATCGTCTTCTTTGTCCTGGTCTTGTGAAACCAATACTCGGACATAGTTTCGGTAGAAGCTGGTACATGACGCTTTTCCATACTCCGAAAACATCTTTCCTTTTAACTACGAGGCTTTGAAAACACAATTCTTGCTCGAATTTTATTTTTATTCCCGGAAAGAACTTGAGAGCGCCCTCTAGAGTTTCTTTGAATTCCTCTCTGCGTCTCTATCCATAACATTACCACATGAAATCAAAACACTCTGCTTGTGTTTACTTGCGGGCGGTGACGTCAGTGCGTATTGTGTGTTATCCAATCACTGCCACATCCAGATTCTGGATGTGTCACACGATTTGCTGAATGGTTTTGTGTCAGGCCTTCCTTTCTCTTCTCCCCCTCCCCCCTCCCCCATCAAAAATCTCCTCTCCCCTATCCCCTTAGGAAGGCCTGATACTCAGGCTAACTCGAAGGAATCGGATGAAATTCAGGCTAAACGAATCAAAGAAGCGCTAAGGATCAGAAAATGCAAAAGCACAGAAGTTTGATTACATTGCAGGTGAGGAAAAGTAAATGCCATCTTATCGCTCTCTGTAGCCTGCTTGGCCAGGCGTCAAAAAGGGTGCCACGCAGGCTAACGGCTCCCCGCCGCTAGTATGCTGCGAGCAAGAGCCCTTCGATCTTCTAAGATAGGCCAGGGCCTTGAACTGAAGGTTTCTGATCGCAGGATACGGCGCTAGGAACATTTTGGTATAAGTAACGGTGCTGACGGTTGTTTTACAAATATCTTTGTGCTGTGAGCGCATGATATTTTTATGATGCACATAAAAAGGAAGTGATTGTTGATGGAAGTGCATCTCTGTAAGCTTACCCTGCGTGGCAGACGGTTTTAAAAGGGAGGCGGGAAGAAGAAAAACGAGGAAGGAAAAAGAGAGTTTGGATTCGCTACTTAGGTACTCCTTTCCTCCT
This sequence comes from Porites cylindrica, assembly GCA_964035525.1. Classification (NCBI taxonomy): domain Eukaryota; kingdom Metazoa; phylum Cnidaria; class Anthozoa; order Scleractinia; family Poritidae; genus Porites; species Porites cylindrica. Next base: position 14,076,183 of record OZ037785.1, read on the forward strand.
TCTGTTGTTGCACTTGCTTTACAGACCACTTAAATGAAGGATGTTCATCGCAGTTATAGACGTAACTTTTGCAGTTGCAAAAAGAAAGCCTGAAGAAAATTCAGGCTTGTACGGGATTCGAACCCTTGACCTCTGCGATATACCGGTGCAGCGCTCTACCAATTTAGCTAACAAGCAAACTGGGAACCAACGCAAAAGTTGCGTAGATAACTGCGATGATCATCCTTCATTTAATTCTTCACTCCGCAGTTCACATATATGATTTTCATATACTCATAACTTACAGACTACTGTTAACACCGCTTCCCGAAATGTCGTTCATGAAAAACTTTCTTTCCATCAACAACGTACGTTTTAACACCGAGGTTTCTCTTCAACACGAAATAGTACTAGTTTTGCCTTCGAAGTGTTCAAACGAAACATTTGGAGCTGTTAGAAAGCAGATGGAGAATGAAACACTAAAGATTTGCTTCAAGGTCTGTTGACGACTTGAGCCAACCAATGTTTACATGGATTCGTTTTGTAACAACCATGGATTTCTTAGCAGATATCCAACGTTTGCACCAGCTCTAATCAAACTATTTACATGCCATTCCAAAGGACTTACTCTGTTTGACGACTCAGGATTTCGATAGCGTTACGGCGCGCATGCACATTTTTGTTTAAGTTATTTTTGACTTATTTTTTGACCATCTCTTTGCACCTCGTAGGTTCTCGTTGCCATATTACCTAAATGGTCCCGAGCCCAGTACTTTGATGTGGAAACCAAACTCTGGAAGCCTTTACCTTCCATGGCAGTTCTACCTGGAGGAGATCGTTGTGTTTGTACAGAGGTTGTTGGGAACAACTTGTACGTAGCTGTTAATGACTGCGGGAGTAGCCATGTTTACAGCTACAACATTGACAAAAATCTCTGGGAAAAGCTGCCACGCCCCCTTGGTTCAATAAACAGTTTGTGTAAGATGAGTGACTTCTTGTATGCAGTCAGTTCTGATTTTAATACTTACTCGCAGAGGTATAGCTTTGCTAAACGTCAATGGCAAAGTATTGAAAAAGTACGTTCAATGAGCACGGATGAATACGATTTTGTCAAACTAAATTCTTTCTTCGGTTACTCATTAGATAATATTTGTTACAATGGAGCAGCAGTGTTTGATTCAAAGCTTCATACGTTTTTTGGATGTACTTACAAGAAATCGGTTTACCATTCCTACCCTGGGACACGAATACCTGATCGAGAAACAAGCACCACTTATAAGGCAGCTTTTATGCAGAGGTTTTGTGAGCCAAGCAATACGTGGGACAAACAAAGATCCAAAGGATTGAATCCCTATGGACTTACCCCTTTTGTAGTAAATCAAAAACTTTACGCTGCAGGGGGAAAGGGATCTGACACCCCGGATGGAGAAGCCGCTCATGTCTATGTTTATGACAACGTAAACAATGAATGGTTAGCAGTGGGGCAGCATCATATTCCCCCAAACAACCTTGGGGCTGTTGAAATAGAGGGTAAAGTGTATTTCATCATTAACAAATTTCTTGTCGACAGTGGTATCAGAATCCCGTCTAGAGAGGTTTATCCTGTTTGTTTGAGTGATTGGGAAAGTCTTGGACACGTTAGCGCAAATGCAGCCTTATGTTATCTTCCATTGAAGGAGGGTATAAAAGACTGACATCGAAAAAACGCAAAGCCGAGTACTTAATTTATGGACCATCCTTATCTACACAGTTGTAATTAAATAGCATTGGTAAATCATTGCAAATAGAAAGATCAGCTTATCAATATTATGGTAAAAGTACGTTGCAAAGCGAACAACTACTACACGCAAAAAAATATCTGTGAATGGTTCAGAAGATAAGTAGAATTTTAGACAAGAAAGAGGTTCATCCACTGCCTAATGGAGGAGACAGAGCGTCTGTTTTTCACCCTCCTTTGACAGACACCTCTTATCTTTGGAATATTCTAACTCTTTGTTGAAGGGTTTAAATCAGTAAAATCAAACCGTTATTCTTGCCCCCTTAGCTTTTAAATACGCTACCTATGAATTTTAAGTTCCTTTATTATCAGAGTTTCTTGTTTCTTGTTGATAAAAATCTGAACGATAACGTGTATTAACATGTATTACTGTAGCTAAGAATGACTGTGCATGATTATATTCGTAGTACATGCTTTAAGTAGGAGATATGGACATCTAGCTTGTGAATAAATGAACAGTTCCCTATGTTGGTGTTTAGTATTTTAACCCCCTCCCTCGGTTCAACACCTTAGACAGTTCTCCTATTTATTTCGTAATACTTTATTCACCGTGACATGGAAACCGGGCGAAAAGCATTACTTGTTGACAATCCATAGCCCGTAAATTTCAACGTTTCACACGCAAATTTGAGCAAAACTGCGAGGATCATTGCTTTTCATAGTTTCATACCCGCAGTTCATATTTTTTAACTTATGTACGTCTCCTACGTACTTTAAAACTTAGTGAGTTGATAAAATTCAGTAATTTCGTTTACTACATGCAAAGTATCAAAAATAGTGAATTTTTTCTTCTGTTTGACTGCGCTTTATGGTATAGATTCATTGCCATTGCCAGAACATCTTCTGTATGAATACTAGGAATGGATAATCGATGTCATGAAGAAAAAACAGGGAACCTCCCCCTCTCCTTCCCTTTCATTTGTTTCCTTTCGCCTCTCTTCTCGCCTCCTCGTAGCTCTATACCCCATCCGGCATGGTGGAAATATATTTTGTGCTGTCGCAGTGAGAAACCAAAAAAAAAAGTTAAACGTCAATTGGTATTGATTATAGTTGAGCACTGGTGCTTTCTTTGGGTGATGGGATTACGAATTGCAAGCAAATAAGAAAAGCGTTACAACGAGAGTCTGCCGGAAATAAATCTTTTCTTCTAGGTTTAAGCAAAGCATACGAGGTACTTTCCGAATTTTTCCGTTTTCCAGCTTAAGACTAGGAAAGTGTCGGCTTCACTTTTCAACTTGCAGTCTACTTCCGCCCATGCCTAGTCAGAAATACTTTATAACAGTACCAGCAACAGCGTGAAAAAACAAGTTTGGATTTCTACTGATGCAAACACTTCTGCTGCATTTTCAATATATATTTACGGTAAAAGAGAACAAACTTCGTCATGTTTATCGGAGAGGTTAAATTGTGTTTCCAAAGTTTTTCCTCGAATGAAAGCACTGTTACACTAGCAGAAAGGTTAAAACCAAACTTAACAACATCGCAAAAAGCCAGTTAGAAGACTCAAGGCGTTGAGATCAATGGGCACAGACGATCCACCCAAATCAATTAAGACCATGGTTTGTGATTTAATACTGTTGTACTCAACTGAACGAGTGGAGAGTTCATGAGCGGGAGAGCAACCTTGACTTGCGCAGCCTCAGTTTTAATTCTCTTCATTTTTTTTCAGCTGGCTTGACTCCAGAGGAAACCGAGGTGTCTCGTCAGTCCTACGCTGGCCTGTTGTGGAGCAAACAGTTCTACCATTACATCATTAAAGACTGGTTGACTGGTGACCCGGAGATGGCGACCCCACCCACTGACAGGTTCAATGGAAGGAACTCTGAAGCAGAGTGGAGACAGTTGTTTAACAGAGATGTTATATCCATGCCGGACAAGTGGGAGTATCCCTGGGTAGATTAAGTTCCCATACTGTTATTTCGTGCAAGTGTTGCGCCAGCAAGTGTGCTATGCTTTTTTAGTTAAAAATTTCTCTGTGGCATCATCTGCACACCGTCCTTAAAATATGTGAAATATTTCAGCTCTAAAATACGTTTTGGAATCTTCATCGTTGGTGCAAACGAATAAATGTCCAAAATGGAAGAAAAAAAACACCTTATTTGAGTTGTCAATGTATTTAGCACTTTATACTACTACATGAAAAATTACTGCAATTTGATTGGCTTAGAGCAGTGGTATTTCAGCTTAATTTGAAATACCTACATGTGAAAATTACAAACCTTTTGCGGGTAGTAATATAAACAAATAATAGCATGATTTGTACGTGATATTTGACATAAATACCACTCGTGATATTTCAAAATTGTCTCAAATTTCACTCGCCTAACGGCTCGTGAAATTATGTATAACAATTTCGAAATATCCCTCGTGGTATTTATGCCAAATATCACTACAAATCATGCTATTACCTATACAAATAGGGGCCACTATTTTTACGTTTTCATCTGGAGACGGGACCGCCATTTTACGTGGTCATCTGAGCCACGCGAAGGCCTAGGCATTTGCAGGGCAAAGTAAGTTAGTACCTTCATTTCTCAGTTATTTTAAGACCCTGAGTATTGGTCCGGCCCCGGGAATCGAACCCCAACCTCCCGCTTTGCAGTCTAGCGCTCTGCCGACTAAGCTAATCCTGCCGCGGTTGGCAAAAAACCTTCATCTTGTCAATGGAAACTCCAGTCTCCTGTTGAAAGCTAGAGACTTTCGCTAGAGAGGTGTAATCAATTGTAAAGGTTTTGATTCCATTGGGAAGATATATCTTTAGGCACGTCGAAACCCTATCGTGCTTGCTTTTTTATGCTTAAAGTTGCTTTCGAACCAAAGTGCACTTCCAATGATCACTAATCTCACTCCAACTCTTTCAGTACGCCACTTGGGACCTCGCTTTCCACATGCTTCCCATGAGTAAAATAGACCCTCAGTTTGCAAAAGATCAGTTAATCCTGTTCCTTCGAGAGTGGTACATGGCGCCCAATGGCCAGATGCCAGCTTATGAGTTTGCCCTGGGTGATGTGAACCCGCCTGTTCATGCACTCGCATGTCTTATGGTCTACAAGATGACGGGACGCAAAGGAGCTCGGGATGACGAATTCCTGGCGCGTTGTTTTCAGAAACTGCTCATTAATTTCACTTGGTAAGGCATCGGTGTTTAGTAGTTTTTTTATCCGAAATTTTCTTTGGTTATCGAGAGTTAATTTTTCTTCTCAAAAACTTTTACTAAACCTTTTTGGTCGAGTATTATTACTTCTTTTTATTGCTCTCTCCACCCTTGTTTCTTAGCAGGGTGCTGAAGCAGGGTTTTGATGTTATTACTCTCAACTTTAACTTTGGTTCAAACTATATTTTACTTCGTGTTTAACTCTCTTTAATACTTTACCATACCCAGAAACATGGGAAACCAAAATTTAAACCACAGATAAAATTGAACCACAACAAGTGTAAATTAGAAATGGCGAGCTTTGCATCTTCCCTGGAGAAGCGTGAAGAGGAAGTAAACCTTATAAAGCTCTTGAGTTTCCTTTTCATTTTCTTAGGTGGGTGAACCGGAAAGATCCTTCTGGTAAGAACATTTTTGGCGGGGGATTTCTTGGTCTTGATAACATTGGTAAGGACACTTGCTTCATCCTCTAGTCAAATTGTGCTTAGACTTGAATCGTACGTAACTTACTTAACTAGATTTATTATTAAAGGTTGCTGTGTCTTTTTGTAGGAATCTTTGATCGGTCCAAGGATTTGCCAATCCACGCCTTGCTCTTACAGGTGCCATTACTCAATCTTTTTGTCATCTTTGGGTAATATGACATATCGTACGTGTACTAATTAATCTGCTTTTTTCTGGAAGGCTGATGGTACTGCGTGGATGGCGTTCTATTGTGTGATAATGCTCAACATTGCCTTAGACCTCGCAATGCAAGACGATACCTACGAAGACATGGCCTCTAAATTCTTTGAGCACTTCACTCAAATATCAGATGCTATTAACCAAATGTCTGACGGTGTGGGCTTGTGGGATGAACAAGATGGTTTTTATTACGACCATCTTAGTACGGGCACTTGCTCTTTAGCATTACGCGTACGCAGTATGGTTGGCCTCGTTCCTCTTATGGCTTGTCTTGTCCTTGATGACGAGTACATGAAAACACTTCCCGGGTTCAAAAAGCGGCTTGACTGGTTTATGAAAAATAGGAAAGACTTAGCTTCTCAGGTTAGTGGCTTGAGTGTTTTGAAAAAGGTTCTGTATTACATTTTTACTGACATAAATAAGACCTTCATGGAACTGTCGTTAGCGACCATTTAATGAATCTAACATGGAAAGCATAAATGTATAAACTCACTACATGTATTTAACAAAAACTATAGATGGCGACCCTCAGTACAAGTAGTTGAGTACGCTCGAGAAACCGTTTAGTTCGCCGCTTGCGCTCTCCATAGTTCGACATAGTAAAGTTCTCCAACGTAGCAGAATAACCTGAGTTCCGCAGGTCAGGTCTATGTTCTACGTTCTACTTTAACCACATACGGAGTAGTATCCCTTGGTTGTCCTGGACCGTGCTTGTAAGTTAGACTCCAAAACAGTCCTTATTTTTGCGTATTCAAGTACGCGCGAGAAGTCCAACAATAGGTCTGGAACGAGGGTGAAAACAGAGAGCGAGACTCTCCGTCGCCCGCCCTACGTGTGAGGCTCGCGCGCATCGCGCACGTAAGACTCTTACGCCACGCATTACGGATTTCTTTACTGATTTTGAGGATAAAATCGACTGTTTTGCAGTCTACTTGTAAGTTGTAGGTAACTACATAGTTTTACCCTTGCCAGGTGAAATCCTAAAAGACTTGTTATGTTTACTTGAGTTATCGTTTCAGTATATTTCCTTGTTCCCTTTCCTCTTTGTGTTCTTTTTTTTCTTCTTCTGTGCATATATTCACAGATAATGTACCCGGGAAGGTTCCAAGCCAAGTCTGTTGCCAGGTGATACATGAAACAAAAACCGTAAATCTATTTTGAACTACACAAAACATGGCAGTCAACTACTGTAATTAAAAGTGGCGCGAAGCGGAGTCTTCGTGTTTTCCCGCCATGCACCGGAAACTTAATGTCCAGCCGCAGTTCCTTCCCAACTGATTTTCCCGCCATTTTGTAGGTATCGTACATGGAATCACATGGCGGAAGCGAGTACCATCATTTACTGGCCATTCCCACCAAAGACCAACTCGTCCGCGTGCTCAGTTATATGTTAGACGAAGAGGAATTTCTGTCACCATATGGCATTCGTTCTCTGTCCAAGTTTCACGAGAAGAATCCATATAAACTGGAGCTAAATGGCGAAGTTTACAGTGTGCACTATGTCCCAGGGGAGTCGGACACGTACATGTTTGGCGGGAACAGCAACTGGCGTGGACCTATCTGGGTTTGCAGTAAGTACCGACTGTAGTATAAACCACCAAGTTTAAAGAATTTTGTAGTGTTTGTAGCGAAAGTTGCGCTCATTCGTTGAATGACATTAGACGGACTGTGGCCTTGAAAACAAGATATCCAGAAGAAGCGAATTTCGGCGCAATATGCGCCAACTGGTTAACGACCTTCGAACTAGTTAAAAAAGCACATTTATATTGTTATCAATAAATGTACAAGTTTATTAATCGTAGCAGGATTTTATAATTGTCAGTTTTTGTACAGCAAGTCTGCAGAGAGGCTGCAGGGCGGGATATCGCGCATGGGTTCCATTCTTCGCTTGGAAAAATGCCCAGGGCCTTAAAATCACCAAGGAAGAAGATACCGCCTTTGAGACATATTGATGACTATTCGGGAGTGGTACTTGCTTATTCTGGCAGCGCAAAGTCGTTGCTCAGATCACACACTGATATACTGAAATGTCGGTTGTTACTAGTTTGGAGACTTATCCGCTTCTCCGTTAATTCCCACTTGAGCAAAAAAACACAGATGAGATGATTTGGTTGCGCTCCGGTTAGGAGGCGTGTGTGGCCTAGCGGTTGACACCTCAAACTCTGGATCTGGAGTTCCGGGGTTCAAGCCTCGCCCTTCGCGTTGTTTTCTTAGACAAGGAACTTTACTCCACTTTGTCTCTCTTCACCCAGGTGAAAAAATGGGTACCGGCGACATACTGCTGGGGGGTAACCCTGCGATGGACTAGCATCCCGTCCAGGGGGGAGTAGCAATACTCCTAGGCTTGCTTCATGCTACGGAAACCAGTATAAGCTCCGGCCGTGTGGGCCTTTGGCTCGTGTGCGCCTTTACCTAGCTTTGTTCGGTCAAGTCGCTACAACTTATCACCTTTCTCCAGCTTACAGCGTTACGTAATCTTATGGTCACTGAATGATGTGTTTGTTCTATTTTCAGTGAACTACCTCCTCATAGAGGCCCTACAACGTTACGACTATTTCTTTGGTGACAAATTGATGATCGAGTGCCCCACCCGGTCGGGAAATCGCATGCGCTTGCGTGATGTTGCTCTTGAACTGAGCAGGCGCGTGGTGTCTTTGTTTCTGCCCAATGAGAATGGACGAAGGCCATGCCACGGAGATGATGAGAGATACGCCAATGATCCACACTGGAGCGATCTGGTGTTGTTCTACGAGTACTTCCATCCAGAAACAGGACGAGGGTGTGGTGCTAGGTAAGTAATAAGGTTCCAAGCGTTTTATGTTGTCTTACTAACCTCTTTTACCACAGAAAAATTCATTCACCGACTTTTCAATAAAAACTACCACATTGAACAAAAGGTCATGTGCATGGTAAGATAAATGGTACCCCGGAAAAATCAATACCCTCAATAGATGTCATTATCATGGTCTGCGAGTGTCACACTTCAAATTCTCATCCATACTTTAGTACAATTTAGAATGACATTATTTGATTTAACCTGAATCTTGGAGGTGTTTATTGTTACACGGAACACGTAACAGCCATATGGCAAAACTACGCACCTTACTCCCCTCATTCACCGTGCTATGAAGAGAGGGTGGAAGGGATGTTCCATTCAGTGGAGTGGGGGAAGGGTGGGGATATCTACACCATTTGATAACAATGTTCACCTAATTGTATTTTCTTTCGTTCTCATCAGTCACCAGACGGGATGGACTGCCCTAGTCTGTCGTCTACTGGAAAAACTCGCCAAGAATCGCTAACAATGTACCAACTGGGTTACTGATCCCATAAAGTTACATAATAGTTAACAAACTTAGGCACTGACTTTACGTACTATCCTTGAACGTACGGTGTTTATAAATGTTATATATTTAACTAAACATTAATAGATTGGTAAACAAACAAACAAACAAACCAACACAACGGTGGGGTCATCGGTGAACGTTTGCGGTAGCCTGCGTAGCATGACGGTTTGGGTTGGGCTCAAAGTAATAAAGGCGGGCGAGGGCAGAGAAACCGCGACGTCATAGATTTTTCACTGTTCTCCTCAGAGACTTTTGGCGCGAATCAGTTTTTTCATCGTTAGAAATCATTTGACTTCGAGGTAGCCGATTAATGAGAGCGCAAGATGAAAGAAAAAATTCTAGCTGTTCATCCATTTCCATTTGGCGCGAAACAGTTTGTTCATCGTTAGAAATCATTTGACGTTGAGGTAGCCGATTAATGAGAGCGCAAGATGAAAGAAAAAATTCTAGCTGTTCATCCATTTCAGTGGAATTCCTCCATCCAATGATTTCTAAAAGTGTATACACGCGCGGTTTTGTATATTTAACATGTTGCAGTTAACATGTGCAGCCCACTGTCACTTGGTGTTATGTCTTTTTCGTTTAAAGAAGCGTGTATATATCTTTTCCACGTGGAATTTATTTACGTAAATTTAAGGGTTGAAATATTTTCAGGGTTTTCTATGAGTCATCTTAGGGTGTAATATTTTCTCCTGGTTTTCGCAGGTTTTTATGAAAAGGTATTTATTTCCAAACAAACAAGTAGCTTCAGATTCGCGTCGTAAACCGCGTATTTTGTGGAGGATTTTCATTCACCTCTTGCAAATTTTAATTGTTTTAACGTTAGCTTTATAAACTGAAGGTTAAACCCGAGATAATCTCTGAACCTATTAATTTGCACTGGCTAGTTACAAAGCTTGATAAATCATGTTTGGTAAACAGAAATGTTTACTATGATTAGCTTCTTCAAATTTATTTTAAAGTTTATTGTACATATTAAACGAGAATAAATTTGTGTTCAGTGTTACGTCTCCACTGCATTCCTTACTTTAGACAGAACACTCTACGCCCATAGAGACTCATGAGGAGTCAGTCGGGTCGGCATCTTTCCGCTTGTGCTTTGAAAATTCCGTCGCGCCGTTTCTTCCGATCCGTCTGACTGTCCCTTGGCTTTAGAACCGTGCGGAGCGTGTTTTTACTTACTCCAATTATAATGCCGATGCAAGCATACTATTAAATGACTTCCTGTGGCAAACCCTTGAAACCCAGCGCCTAATTTATTAGATCTCATTACGCAACGATGTTGACTGTTGTATAAAGTCTTGCTCGCCTTGCGCCTGATTCGCTGTCTTCTAAATTTATGCATTGCAGCGATATATTTAATTGCTGTAATCTTAAAGATTTTAGTAAGCTTGCTGATCCCTTGCCACGAACCAATTACTTTAGAAATAGCTTCTGCTACAACGAGGCTGTTCTATGGAACAATTATTTTCCCTTTGTTATGGTCAAGCAAACTCTTTGACTAGTTTTCTGCGCCTGTTAACTTCTGACTGAAACACGGCATTCATGGAAAACAGGGTACAATTTTATTTCATCTATTTTATCTTTTTTTCAACATTACATTATTTTTAGTGCTATGGTAGTATTCAAACCTTGGAGCAGGTGAAATAAAACTCATGAATTATGAAATATGTGCGTTGTACCGTTTACGGCGATAGCCGAATTAGGTCATAAATGTCTCGAACAGCACCCATACTAAAATCATAAAGATATTTTAATGTTATGGTTCTAAACACCTTTAGCCGTAATAAAAGAAGAAATACGCTCCATCCTTGGAGACCCAGGGGCAGCTAGTCGGGACGAAAGAATGTTCGTGGTGAAAGCCTACTGAAAGCTCTTCTCAATCTTATAGTACAAACTTTCACCACGAACATTCTATCGTCCCGACCAGCTGCCCCTTGGTCTCCCAAGATGCATAGGCTCAGACCACTAACATATAAGCTATTTTGAAACAAAAAGCTCAAAAAGGGCTATTTAGGGAATTTCAACAATTGCTAAAACGCCAAGGTCTTGTGCTTACAAGGGTTTAAGCGCACATGTATATTGTTGGTAACGAAGATGTCATCAACTACTTCATTCAATATGAATAATAACGGATTAAGAGGTACCTCCAAAACCGTCATATCATCTCTGCGGAATTTGAGGCGAGCGCCCCAACTTTGAACAGGGGCAAAAAGAAGAAGAAGAAAATTGATTCCTTACCTTTTTCATAAAATAGTTTGAAAAAAAAATGTTTTTAAACTATCACTTCTTATTTAGGCGATCGAGAACAGAAATTCAGAAAATTGTCCCCTTTCTACACAGGTGGAATTTTTAGACAGGTCGTCAAAGTAGAAGTTAACCCCAGAGTGTTGTACACAGGTCTTCCCACCCTCTCCATACCAGGTTAGAGGGGCTTCTATGTTTGCATCAAACAAGTACCTGGTATTTGCTTTTAACGCGATCGGAGGTTCAAACCCAATATCAAATCCTGGATAATTTCCTATTTCACTCTCCACGTGTTTAGACAAACATTTGGCTTCTTGGGAGTCCCCGATTATCATGTTACTGCCCTCGTCATATATACAAAAGCTGGACAAACGAAATTCATTGTTTTTGCTAGCAAAGAGACGAACTGTGCACAGATTTATGTCTTTGTCACAGGAAAATACGATACTTTCGATGTATTCAGATGAATGTGTCCACCCTTCCACCACCGATGAAAACCTAGAAACTCGACGCACAAGAGGATCTTTTCTTCTTTCTATTGAAAAGTCAAGTGAAGTATTCGGTACAGAGTTAAAATACTTCACCAAGTCACAAGTCTCTTTGTGAGTGAGTATTCCACAGTCCAAAACGACGCCTGCAAACTCTTTTTGTTCCATCACGGGGAAACGTATTCCCTTGACGATCCTTTCTCCCAGAATGCTTCTTTTCACTGATCCTTTCGCGTTGAGGCCTTGCTTTTCACATTCACTTCCAGCCCAGCAATTGACAGCCTTAAACAATTCCACTTCCTTGATATTTAATGAATCTCTCTCCACTAATTCTTCAAGTACTGACCTCTCGATTGCCACGAAACCATCCGATTTTACAGCTTCCACTGTTTCGGTCTCAATAAGTTTCCAACAATGATCCATCAGATCTTTCTGTTCATATTTTTGGGCCTCGGGCAAGACAAGAAACACGCTTGACGCGTCCAGATTCTCTTTGAGGTAATCAGAGCACTTTTCGGCCAGTGTCGGCAGCATGTATTTCTTCGCTAAATACAGCACTTGCATCACATTACCAGGGTTTAAGTTTGCCTCGTCGCTGTATATAAAACGGAGCACCTCCAACAAGCTCTCGTACTCACAATCAGGGATCTCAACACAATCTCTCTCCGCCATTTCGCCATAAAACATGGCAAAGAACACTGGGCTACTGATTGCTAACACAAACTTGTGTGCTGGTATCGTCTTGCTTCCACTTCCGCCTTCGCGACAAACAGCAAATTTCACATCGCTTAATAATTCTTGATTGAAAATAGCTTTACATCTTTCCTTAATAGTACTTCTTGCTGTTGTTTGCCAAAATTCCTCTCTTTCAGGATCCATAGACATCACTGGAACAAATATTGAGCAAAAGATACCCCTGGATACACCTCTCAATAATCCTTTCAATGGGAATTTTTCTTTTCGTTTTGGATTACCCTTCATGTTAAACCATCACATAGTCTCCATAACAAAAGAGAGAGCAGATGTTTACACTTGTCTGTCTTTATGTCTGTTGTGTACTTGTAGTCTTTTTTATTTATTCATTTATTTATTTTAACATCAACATCAACAACAACAACAAATTAAATACAAGTAAAAAGTGACAAAAGAAAGAAAACAACAACAACAAAAAAAAGGAACAAAAAAACACACACCGAGAAGCAAACAAAGCATCAATTGAGAGGAGAGCAGCAGGCTAAAAGCAAATAGCGAAGTTAATACATCTTGTCCGTTTTTTCCTTTTTCTCTCCCTGCTCTTTCGTTTCCTTTTTTTTTCTTTGGGTAAAAGGGCACAGTCCAAACCAAACACTTGTCTGTCTTTATGTCTGTTGTGTACTTGTAGCCTGCCGGGTGGCAGGCGCTTGAATTAGGGAAGTGAAAGGGGATTTGCGCGTCCTTGGCGCTCCTCACTCGCCCGAAGGAAGGAGAGAGGATGTTGCATCATATTGGTGATGAGCATCAGCAGACAACACCCCCAAGCCAACAAAGACGTTGAACGCCAGAATCGCTCTCTGCTCAAGTGTCTCCAGGATGCGAGCGCCGAAAACAAGAATTGCTGACAGAGCTTCCGCGCAAGTTACTTCAGGTCCCTCAAACTTCTCTCTAATGTTTGGACGGGAGGTGAGGACCAAACTGCCAGAGTTGAGTAGCGAAACTGTTGATCTTGATAGAGAAGGAGTTCATGAGAGAGACTGGTCCAGCAAGTTGAAAGGGAAGGTGTATGCAGAGGAAATGAGGGGCGCTGTTTCCAAGTCTATTGAACTCGGTGATGAAGTGCTGCTGAGGGCGGAGAAGTCAAACAAGTTGTCAAGTAACTTCTGCCCTAGCCTTTTCGAAATTATTCGGAAGACGGGAGTGAGGTTACTGTCAGAGACTTACGCCAGATCGGAGATCACCAACCTTGTCCCCAGGGCACGTTTCCCTAGGGACGAGGTTGGAAAATCACATGCAACGCAGCTTTCGTGAAGAGGTACCATGCCCAGAAGAGTCCCACAGTAAACGGCAGTGAAAAACAACCCGTTTGTGTTGGCGAAGAGAAGGTGTTAGGCCAAGAATCACTTAGCGCAGAGATAGATGAGAAGGAAGATAAACGATCAGATGAAAGCAACAAGGAAACAGAGAGCCATCGACCGCAGAAGCGTATTCGTAGGTCTACGTGTCAGGATCGAAGACCTCCACGATTTGATGACTTTGTTATTGTCGTGGTTAAATCGCTTTTATTTATTTTATTCAGGTGTTGCCTCGTGAAGGAGGTTTAGGACTGATGGACCTGATGGTTTCGCGTTAATTTTCCAAAGTTCTGTACATTTTTGTGCGCTGGTTCTGTAAACGTTAGGGTTTTGTCATTTTAAGAAAAGGAAGGGATGTAGTGCAATATCAGCACGCACTATGGGGATTATTAGTATGAATTATGGATATTGATTGTATAGTTGTATGACCATCCATTGAAGTGTCGGATTATTCAACGTTTCTGTGAAACTGCCCACCTACCCCTCCCCTAAGCCAGCATTTTGCTCTAAGTAAGAACTAAATGTTAATGTTGGTTAAGGGGAGGGGTAGGTGGTCAGTTTCCCAGAAACGTAAAATGATCCGGAGTGTCTAATTTATTTGTAAGTCCATCCTATCTTTTACAAGAGCATAAATTTGTAATTTTCAAAACGAAGTTAAGAAACGAATCTCCTTTAATACTATTAACTGCTGTGATTTCTCTTTCTATTTCCTCTGATCTAGGGTTGTTACCGTTTGTCGCGATTAGTAAAAAAAAAATTTCCCCTTAATTTTCAACATCACGTGGCAAGTCATAAGTGATGAGACATTGAGCCATCTGCGCTGAATTTTATACCTATTCAGAATTATGTATTGCTTTCAAAATGAAATCTCTACAATTGCCTGTCATTTCAATTGAACAAGGATCTGTTTATGTTAACGTGCCTACTATCTAACAGCAATATTAAAGGTCTTTGTTCTTTGTGTTTGAACTCCTGATTCAATCGAGTGTAAAAAGAAATTCAGAAAACTGTCCTTTGTCGACACAAGTGGAAACCTCACGCGAGGGGTTGTCAAAGTAAAAGTTGACCCCTGAGTGATTGACCCAGCACTGCCCACCCTCTCCAAACCAGGATGGAGGACCATTTATGTCCGCACGAAACACATATCTAGTATTTGCTTTTAACGCGATCGGGGGCACAAAGTCAATATCAAATCCTGGATAATTTCCCATTTCACTCTCCACGTACCGGGACAAAAATTTGGCTTCTCTAGTGTCGACGATTACCATCTCATTTTGCTCTACCTTTATACACAAGGTCACACGAAATTCATGGTCTTTGCTACCAAAGAGACGAACTGTGCACAGATTTATGTCTTTGTCGAAGGAGAGTACTATCATATCGTAATATTCGGATGAATGTTTCCAACTTCCATGATACGCCAACGATGGAAATCTGGAAACTCGGTAAGGAGAAACTTTCCGTTTTCCTTTACAAAAGTCTGAGTCAAGTGAAGTATTTGGTACAGAGTCAAAAAACTTCACCAAGTCGCAAGTTTCTTTCTGGGTCAGTATCCCACAGTCCAGAACACTTTCAAACTCTTTCTCTTTCATCACTGGGAAACGAATTCCCTTGATTATCTTTTCTCCCAGAATCTTCCTTTTCACAGATCCTCCTGCTTTAAGACCTTGCCTTTTACATTCTCTTTCAGCCCAGCAATCGACAGCCCTAAATAACACCACTTCCTTAACATTTAACGAATCTTTCTGTACTAATTCTTCCAGTACTGGCCTCTCGATTGTCATGAAATCATCTGATTTAATAGCCTCGTCCGTTTCATTCTCGATCACTTTCCAACAATGTTCCAACAAATCTTTGTCCTCATATTTCTGTGCGTGTTGCAGGACATGAAACACGCTCGACACGTCCACATTCTCTTGAAGGTAAACAGAACATTTGCTAGCTAGTGACGGCAGCAAGTATTTCTTTGCTAAATACAGCACTTGCATCACATTTTCCGGAGTTAAGTTTGCCTCGTTGGTGTATATGAAAGAGAGGACCTCCAAAAAACTGTCGTAACCACAATCATAGATCTCGACATAGTCTTTGCTCTCTGCTATAGGCCCATAAAACATAGAGTAAAAGACTGGACTACTGACCGCTAACAAGAACTTATGTACTGCAATCTTCATGCTTTCACTTCCGCTTTGGATTCCACGGAACACAAATTTTACATCGCTCAATAACTCTTGTTTGAAAATAGCCTTACATCTTTCTTCAATGGTACTTTTTGCTGTTGTTTCCCAAAATCTCTCTCTCACAGGGTCAATCGACATTATATTTAAAATGTCGATTAAATTAAGCTGGGGCTAGCTTGTTTTTTGCCTTTGGTTAACGGCTTAAGCAAAACTGAAAAGGGCCTGATGAAGAAAGGTAAAAACGATTGCGTCATCAATGAATTAAAATTCATCAAGCAAAACATTTAGTGTCTTGCTTGGTGTACTTTAATTCGCTGCTGACGTCAATGCTTGCTAGGCAGTTCCAGTGGGAATCACTCCAAATGGCCCAATATAGAGGGTCTTGTAACCCCCGACTTTGGAGTATGGATCCACGACACTTTGTCCGTTGCTCTTCACCCATACGACATGTACCCTATTGGTATAAATCAAGAGCCATTATGGCTCTTGAATAAATAAATAAACGTTTTTCAAAAGCTGAATATAATTAGTATACCGTTACATCCGTTCTTTATAATTATACTAATACAGATTTATCAACATGAAATGTGCCTTATGATCTTACTGTAACGTAAATTAAGAGAATTTGTTTGAACTACAAATTAGCCATATTTCATACACTGATACAAGGTGATCTGTGAAGCTGAAATTATGCGAAGTAGTATATAATAGTAAAATTATCTACGTCTACAGTTTTACATCGTCAGTAGCAGTTGATCATTGTGTTTGATCAAAAGGCATTGAGCACACTCTAGTTCAGCGACTTTGCTTATTGCGCAGTTACAGAAAATGAAATTAGATAATTTATTTTAAATGTAAAAAATTAAACCGTCTTTTGATATTATTACTTTTGATATTCTTTGATATCAATCTTAGACAAGAAAGTGAGAGCTTGGAAAATGTGAATATTTAACAGTTTTTCACACTTCTTAGAAACACGGCATCCCCCTTCTTTTCTAGGAGATCCTTCACAATTGCAAACCAACTGCTTTTTCTACCATCAGTAGGGATCACCCTCTCACTGCACAGCCACTCAGACTACATATAATACACTACAATAGAAAAAAATGTTAGACATATATTTATCAGTTATCTTCATTATCACACACTGATAACCAATCCGGGGGGTACTCCCTGTAATGGCGTACACGGGGAGCCTCCGCCCAAACGGGGTACCTTTTTCAGGCTTCAGTTACATAAAGGGGTGGGGGTTTAATTAGTTGAAGTATATGAAAGGGTAGGGAAATATGACATTGCGGTTTTTAAAAGGACCAAAAAAGGTCAACAGGCGAATTTTATGGCTCTGAAAAATTTCTCATTTAGTGATTTGCTCATATTTAAACGACAGGGGCGAAGCTAGCCCACAGACCTGTAGGCCTGAGCCTACAAATGTTTGGTTTGATCTCTTCATGCTTGTAATGAATTATACGTTGTTCGGGTGAGCTAAAAAGCTTAAGAGCTCAAAGTGTTGGTGAGGTCACTGCGCACTAGTCATGCATGCAATTTTCAGGATATGTCAAAAAACAAGCCAGCAAGGCCTACAACTAGTCGAAAAGCTGGCTACTCCCCTGAAGACAATGTATTTACAGTAGTTAAAAGGGATGCACCGTTCTGAACTAGCTAGTATCAGCTGTAGTATGTGGTATCATTTGTACGAAATGGGGTACTTTTTCTGTCAAGAATGGTATATAAAAGGGTAAGGGGTTGGACCTCGGGGCGGAACCTCCCCGCATAAAAATTTGTTGAGTCCCCCCCCCCCCCCCCCCCGGGTAACCAATATACATTCACCAACCTTCAGTTGTATCTTTCAACAGTCTCCAGACTTGATGTCTTTGACTAAATTTTCACCAAGAATTGTGACGCTTCCTGACCACATTACAAACTCCTTTTTCTTCCTAACACCAGCAAGAGGTAGATTTTGTGGGAGGCATTCACTTTCAGTTATCTCGTCCTTGTACGTTTCGTTCAAGACTTCTTTTACTATTGTATTACCAATGGAATTCTGAAATAAATCATCACTTTTCTTCAAATGCTTCTCAGATTCTTTATAAAGGACCTGTCATTCTTCGTAGTCAATAATTGAACTTCTTTCAACTGCAGGATGTTGGCGTGCAACAGCCGCAGTCCAGTGGTTAGATATTCCTCCTACAGCATATGTTGCTGCGGCATCAGAAAGGTTGTCATACGGTGACTGGTCGGGGTTTTGACTATCCTTCACAAATCTGTAAGCAGTTAGAACCAGTCGCGCAAGGTGGAAACCTAGAATCCATGCAGAATTCCAGTGGCGAGAGATTTGAGTTGTTGAACGTGTTGAAGATTACGGTAAATGTATAGATCAAGGGAGTTTTGGTTCGGGAATTGGCACGAGTGGGCTTAAATGATTGACATGCTGTATCCATCCGAAACGCAACGTTTAATGCCCGGGACGCACCATTAGAGATCAAGTACCTTATTTGCTTAACCTTCTTCCACCTCCAAGAACGCTGAACCTTGTTACAATCCGTTCCACTGAATAAATATGAATAGAGTGTTTGCAAATGAATGGAATGGATCGACACACGACTAAGAGTTTTTGCCATGAAACAAACTATAAACAAATAATTGGAAGTTGGCAAGTATAATCAACTTGTGTATCAAAATGTTTCAAACTTATCAGCCGTGTAGCTGAGATCAGACCGAATGTTATTTTCCTCTTTCGTGGTAGCGTCCAACCGAAACGAAAATAAAGCTTGATTTCATGATCAGGTTAAATTGTAATAGGACGGTACTCGTCAATCCGAGTAGGGTTTGTTGAGAGGTCCGTCTTTGTATAAAATAAATACAAAAAATACAAAATATGTTTTGTACACGGGACGCAGCAGTAAAGCTCAAGTGCCGGTCGCATAACTTGACCCTTTAAAGCAAATTATACTCTTACAGTTTCAAATCAGTGATTATTTCTTTTGTTTAGAATTCCACCGACTGAATACGAATAGATGTTTCTAAAAATGAACGAGGGTTGGCGCAAGATTATAAAATTTGCCCACGGTGCGAACTACAAAATTGTGGTCGCGCGGTCTAGTGAGTCTACAAGTTTTAACAAGATAGCTCTTCATTTCCACCATCGTAGTGATTAATTTTCTTGCCTTTCCAGTCCAAAAACTAGCCTTGATAGGCTAGGTTACGTAGTTAGATGGGTACCCGGCCTTTATGTGTCATCATTCTTCGTATATTTTGTTTTTATAAAAGTCGGAGGTTAATATTCGTTACCGTTCTTATTAATCAACAGACAATGTATAACTGGGAAGCACCAAATCGTACGTACGCTTTTAAATCGGTTTATATTCTTAGAAGCAAGGTCATTTCTGCGGCCGAAATCTAAAAAAGCGTGTGTAAAGAAGTTTTTAATTGAGAAGCTGTTCCTTTCCCATAAGCTTATTTTCATCATGTTGGCGTAACTCTCTGTTTTCAACAACAAGCTTAGACCATTCAAGCCATACTAGTTTGCAATTTGTCTGCCAAGACACGTTCCTTAAAATGTTCCTGTTTACACCCTGTAAGTAGTCTGATATCCATGAATGTTAATTAGCGGCACTACATTTAAGGATAATCAAAAAAATATATTTGCATTTTTTCCGCAGTCTTGTACTAAATTAACTTATATTTTCATTCAACATCTTAAACCTTGTCAGATTTCAAGTACGACCTCGTTAGAAACACTGAGGTGAAGATTCATTGAACGAGCTGGTCCAACATGTTGAAGAAACCCTCAAAGTATCAGACCACAATTGTCCTAGAGAACAAAAGCTTGGCCGAAATTAAAAGGCTTGAAGAAGATGCAAAACAAGAGAGGAACTGGAAGAGATGGGGGCCTTATTTATCAGAGAGGCAGTGGGCAACTGTAAGAGAAGACTATTCTTTTAATGGAGATTGGTAAGGACACTCTTTAATATCATATTTAGTTTGATGATCCTACCTGATTCGTGAGCGACTTCGTGTTGCACCTGTGTTAGTCCTTATGGATGAACACGGAACTGCGCAAGATCGCTACCACGTAACTGTTCATTTCTCATCTTAAAGATCTTAAGATCGTATTTTTGCACCCTAAAATACTCCAAACTACTCGAGCCGTAGTTCGTAGTCCGTAGTCACCCACTTTATCGAAGAGCAAGCGTTCCAGTACCCATTGATTGAACTGACCTTGACACACGTTATCCCTAAAGGAAAAAACGTTCATTCATGTAAAGTATAATCTGCTTAACAGCTAATGCTCAGGAATATATCCTTTTTAGCTGGGAGCATTGCATTGTAGTAGGTGTCCACAGTTAGTTTTCACTGGGTGTAAGCTGGGCGTTTGACACTATTTAAAGGGACAGGTTCACGGTTCAGCGCATGCTCATTTATCAAAATTCTGTTTTTCTGCTGGGCCTGCTGTATCGTCTATGCAAGCAATATGATCATGTCATAATGTAACCTGAGATCAGGCTCAATTTTCGTTTCCCTTTGTAATAACATTCGGGCGGGCGGGGCGAAACGAAAACAGACTCCCCTGGCAGTCACTAGCTTGCACTTGATCAACTTAAATATTTGCAAATAGCTTTAAATTAATCAACCGTCGAATAAAACCCTCTGGTCAACAATAAATTCAACGTTGGTAGTGTTGGCATAATCTACTAATTTGTTCTGGGAGTTTAGTACTCCTACATCCTACTTCATATTACTCAGAAATACAATTCTACTTTGAAATTCACTCTGAGATCGCCGAGATACGTGTAAGTGGGATTATTAACCGATAGAATTAATAATAAATTGGAAAAAAGTAATTTAATTAATGAGCATACGCTTAACTGTGAACCTGTCCCTTTAAGTATTTCGCTAAATATTAGACTACTTTACAGTCTGTAAAGGTCGGAATATGATTGGGTATCGCCGTAAAAATGGTGAGAGCAACAAAACGGCGGGTGGAAAGGCGAAAGATCCGTGCAAAAGGTAAAAGTAAAGTGTCCTCCCCTAAGTCGGTAGCTCGAAATATTCAATATTTGACGAACAAAACCAGGCCAACGGTGTCTTTCTTTCCCTCGTTTAAAGGGACTTAAAGCTACACGAAAAAGAAAGAAATCGAAAAAAGGATTTGAGGTCTCTCACAGGATGCCCCTCATCTGAACCATCTGCGCCAATGCTTGCTCCTTGTCTGCCTCTTCAATCACCGAGCGTTTGCCTGCGTAGTTGGCGGAATTGTTTTTTGCGACAGAGAGTTTTGGCTTCGAAAGCGCGAGAAAAAATTTCGCCCAGGAACTACGAAGCCGCGCGGAGAATGGGGAGGAGACGCTTAGCGGCTAGCACGCGAATAGCACGCGAAGATTTCGCGCAAAGGAGCTTGCTATTTTAGGAAGAATTTCTCTACCGCCACGCAGGTTGCACGTGAATTCGAAGTTGTTAGCCTGTAGTCCGTTTACGGTCTGTATGTACGTGAAGGAATGCAACTTGTTTCGAGAGACTTAAGATAATAACCACTTAACATTTATGAGTTATTTTGTAACTTACAAAAGAGTAGAACGTTCACAAGGATTAATTTTTTTCTCTATTTATAAAGCGCCGTGTCACTGTGACGGCTTCGCCCTGTCTCAAAAACAGGAAAAAAACCTCTCGCAAACGGGGTCAGATTCCTGATATAATGACATTGAAGGAAACAATAACTTAACTAAAGCAAAAAGGCAAGGAAAACGGTTCATTTAATCTTTGATGTTTTGAAAACGGACTTCCGGAGCCAGGGTATTTATCTATCGGCCTGGCATTAATTGAGTCGCAAAAATGTTAGATTGTTTTATTGTCTGAAATTATCGATGAATTTTAAGATTGGGTTTGGTAAGTATACTACTAGCATGAACCTAGACCGCCACTTTTTACGGATTTCGACATTTGCCTTGGGTTGGCCTGTTTCCCCTTTCAATAGAGAGGTTAGGCTTCACGTCTACGACAAACGGCAAAAGCCAATCTGTACCACGTGACCAAGTTTCTCACTTACTTGTTGTTTACTTTTCATTTTTTCGACACATAAATTAGTAGTTTCACGCAATTTATTATCCACGAGAATTGTTTTGAGCTATTTTAATCTGCTCATTTAATTTTCTATTTTAAAAAGTGCTCAACTTGAATCTGACGTTTGCCGTTAGCCGTATACGTGAAGCTTAAACTCGGCTGTCTAATAACATTTCTTCACCACGACAAATTACTGTGAAACTCGGAAAATAATAATGTCCTTACGTTGCAAAAAAAAAAGCCCATTAGTAACAAGAGAAGTTATTTGTGGTTTTATAGTCTACTAATTGTAATCACGTGACCGTCAAAATCCTTACACCTGCTGAATGAACCCTCACTGCGTCTTGGTTTGTATTTAATATCATGTTTCTTTGGCCGTATTATTTGTGTCACCGCATGAAGAACAAGACCGTCGAAATACCAAGTTCCCTGAAGTGATGGGTTTTTGGGGTACATCATGAGTTACACAGCAAAAAAATCAACTCGTAGGCAACTTGGGATGGGACAAACAGAGATTCGGGCAAACATTGATACATGGCCTTACAACTTTTGCTCACAAATTAAGTATACCACCTTGAACTGTCATCTTCTCAGTTCATCAAAAAAGTCCGTTTTCTGCGGAAAAAGTCACTTTACGATGCTATAAATGTGTTACAACAAGTCTATACGCATCGTTAATTTTATTAAAACTTCCTTTAAAGTAAACAGCAATGATAATATTAACCAAGCGACATAATGGGATGTGTATTAACAGAATATTTAAAACCTTATTACGCACAAGAGTCTATATGTGCAATGAAGTGAAGAAATAAAATAGGGTATATAGGTATTACTAACATTTTATGCAAGCAAGCAAAAATATAACTGTTGATTACGTACACATAACTTGTATAGAAAGCGGGTGAAGCAATTTCTTTCATTTTCGGCGAAAAATAAATGAAAACTTCTAGTTATAAAAGTACAGTTTGAGGCCAAGCAAACGGTTTGCTTCCGACGAGTAAGAGGATTGTTTATGATTCGTTTCATTTTAAAATAGCAGCCAAAAACAACAAGATTTCTCAAAAACGAACACAAAATACTAATAAACATGACATTTTATATTGACGGTCCTCCTTTTGAAAAGCCAAAAATTTGACAAAATTTGTCTTTCAGGAAAAGTTAAACCGAACAAAAACACCGTTGACCGGTCAGAACTTATTCTAAAACGAAATACGAAGTTTTCTAACCAAAAAAGCACCACTAAACCGCGGTGTATGTTACCATTTCAGAAAGGAATGGGCGAAATGAGTGACAAGCAAAAAAATTAATTCTTACCAGTTTGCAATTCTGTAAAAATTATCAATGTCCATTACGTCGCGTTGCAGTTAGATTTAGCGACACTTTACCCGAGCAATTTTCCGGTTAACTGTGAAATTTCTTTCATTTGGATAGCCATATTGCGAAGGCAAGTAGACGTTTTAAAAACTGTTTACTTCAGTTGCATAGTGCATTTGCATAAATATTTCTTCTCAACATTTGTTATTTTTGCCGCTTTTGTTTAACTTTTTTCAATCAAAACGTTGTAAAGAGTTCAACGTATTATTCGGTTAGCAATCTTATTGAGAGGAAATACTCCGGGGACGTCTTTGAAGCTGTTCAAACTACTTTCAGCACGAGGTTTATCACTGTAACCAGAATTTCAGACATATCTTCGAGTCGTTTACTCCCTCTGAGAGGAGTAAGCTAGATCCCTTCATCCATGACTACCCTCTGCACAGCGCGCTATTAAGCGCCGAATATAGAACGCGACAACAGACCAGCCTCCTCCTCAGGCGCTTCGTTTTTCGCAAGACCCTCGCAAGGTATATGACTGGTGATGAACTGCAAGGGACCATGGGAAGGGTACAGAAGGCCCATTGTCTCCTTCCCGCTTTCCTTTGCGCGCACATTTTCATCGAGAGAGAGATACGTCTGGGTATGAGGCAGACAACAGACGTGGAGCGTAACTCGTGCTGGATGCCCAATGGACAATAAGGACCAGCTCGACTGACCTCACTGGTTAGAGAGTAAGGAAGGAGAACTTTTACATCGGAGAAGACATGAAGACATAGTCAATCAGATGCCGGTGTGTTTGAGATGAAAATTCACTGGGTTGGCGCTTGTTCCACTTTGAAGTGAAGAGGTCACCTTTGTTGTCTTTCTTTACTCTAGCTCTGGCACTAACAGCGCGAAAAGAACAGGAATCCTATTGCGTTGGCTGAATTAACTGAAATTCAAGGGCGCTCACATATTTTGCTTGCTCTCCTAACCCTTAAGAGAAAGAGGAACTTCTCATGATCTGCTACATTACTGAATCAAAGTTACTAATCACTGTAACCAGAGAACCAGAGAACGACTGGAAAACTGACCATTTGACTAACAATAGATGACTGTCTAACTGTGACAATAGACGGATCGAAACGCACCAATTACTGATTACGAGTCTTCACAGCCAATAACATCACGGCTTAACTGACAGACGACCAATAACATCGGAACGCAATTGACCAATCAGACCAATAACCAGAGTATAATACCATCAACTGACGTGGTACAACTCACTTTGACTCTGAGGATGACTACCGCACAGGTTGTCGACAACAACAGTCCTATTCAGGACCTACTCAACCTACTTTTGAAATGACTCCTGGGTTCAAACCTTTCACAGTTTTAAATAAATGTTGTTACTCATCAACCGTAGCGTCAATTATACACTCCTAAGCCCCAATACCTAAAATTCACTTGCCAGAGAAGCGAGTAGCTTGAAGGATAGAAGCCATAAGCCCAACGGCAAAATGGAATCTCTATATCCTGCAACTGGAATAAACAAAACAAACAAGAAAACCAAAACTCGTCTTTGGGTGCTGTTTTTAAACATTGTTAACCCTTCAAGTTCTCTTTTCACAGCTGGGAGTATTTCCCGCATGACCACGCCCGGTCACGTGCTTATCGGTGGGGAGAGGATGGTTTATTAGGAATCACGGACCATGAGTGTCGGCTGTGTTTTGGTTTGGCTTTGTGGAATGAAAAAGATCCCATTCTGAAAGAAAGACTCTTTGGTTTGACTGGACCTGAAGGTTAGAATATCTAGCTATCCAATTTAATAATATTTTTTGACCTCGGCATTGAGTTCATTTTTGAATCTTTTGTTTAGACAATTTCTTTAACCCTTTAAGCCCTAATATCCACATACAAATTCTCCAAACTGATCTCTATACATTTCCTTAAAGAATTAGTTGAGAGAATTTGATCAAAGTATTTTCTCTTAGGTGATCATTTTATTAATTCTCATAACCTACTCTCTTGACATTGTATGGATATCGTTAGGAGAAAATTGACGTTAGACACTATTGGGACTTAAAGGGTTAATTCCGAGAGACTCGGGGGCCACAGATATGACCAAAAGGTAGCCACTTAAAAAGTGAACTACATTTAAACTCGATTGGAACCGAAAAAAAAAATCAGCATTCACTCATCAAAGAGGACATATTCTTACCTTCCACTCTTCACTTCACTGTAGTCCTTGTAATATGGAGAAATTGAAAATGGCTCAAGGCAGAAAAATGGGAGGCAAACTCCCCCCAAACATTAAGTTTTCTTTAATAGAAGCTGGACAACAACAAGGGGCAAAGCCAAAAATCTCCTTGTTAATTTCTAAGTTTGAGAGAGAGGAGGTGTAAGTTTGGCCTCTTCAGTGGTGCGGGTTCAGGTCACTTTGCTGCTACCTACCTTGTTATATATTTCTCTTAGCTAGTAAAGAAGGAAGTTTAACTTTGTAAAGTAGAACGAAAGATACAGAAAACAACATTCAAGGCTCCAAATTTCTAAAAGTATGTGTAAGGCGTAAACAGAAGTACTTAGAGTTGCCATTTCCGTCTGTATTTTGCTTTCTGTCCATTTTTCTTGAAAATATGAGCAGAGCCATGTGGCTAGGTCAAACTGCAACCATAGCTTAGATTTTAGAGACTTCAGTTTTTCACTGATCATCTTACTTAAGTTTATAATTAAATTGTTATTTTTAAAGGAAACCATGGTGAAGATGTGAAGGAATGCTATTACTATCTTGATTCAACACCAACTCACTCTTACATGAAAGCCCTGTACAAGTACCCTCAGAATGAATATCCTTATAGCTGGCTTGTTGATGAAAATCGAAGAAGATCACCTCAAGATCCTGAATTTGAGTTGTGTGATACTGGTAGGGGAATACTTTTGCACTATTCGATTAGGTCAGAATTTTTTTTAACGAAACCGGCCTTCCTTCATTCCCCCAAAATTCCAGTGTTCAAGATCAAACCTTTCGTTGATGCTTTGAAACATTTAGCTTTAGAGATTCTTTCCGCTTGGAATTTCCAATAGACTAAAGGACGTCCATTGGTATTTTCCTTGAATCCCACCTTCAGTGTGGCTTAGTTCTTTCTTCACAGGAAAGGAAAGTCAACCTTTTAGAAAGATTATCACCTCCTCTATCTTTCTTTTACAACTTGATGTAGCACAAGTAAACGCCACGTCCGGCGCTTCAATGTATAACTACACTCTTTCCTGTTTAATATTTGCCACACCTGAATTCTATACAGAAAAATAAGCCTATTACAATCGTAGAAAGTTATAATCCCTCAATGATATAGTAACACTCAATTAGGGAATGAGTCATACCTCCAAAATGTCAAGTTGTGAAACCAGGGCAAACCCAGAAACTCCGTAACCGACCTGCGTTGTTCCTTCCATAGTGATGAAAGTTTACGTGTCATTTAATTGACACATATAAATAAATTTAACTATCTTGTAGGTGTGTTTAATAAGAGTCGTTACTGGGATATCTGTGCAGAGTATGCAAAGAATACACCAGATGACATTCTCATCCGTATCACAGTAACAAACCGTGGTCCTGACACTGCACGGCTTCATGTCTTGCCAACATTGTGGTTTCGAAACACCTGGATCTGGGGCTGTAATCATGAAGGGTGTACAAAGAAGGCAAGCATCATCCAGAAAACTCACGATACTGTGGAGTGTCGGCATGAAACTTTAGGAAACGTTTCATTTGCTGTTGATGTTGGGCCCGAAAATGAGACTCCAGAACTGCTGTTTACTGAGAATGAAACAAACAACGAGGTAGAAATTTGTTTGTAATTTTTTCCACTCGATGCGACTGAAATACCTAAATGTTGATAGGGTTTGTAAGAAAAGAAAAAAAGGTTTGTAAGATACAAGCAAATGTGCTCTATCCTTTCTTGAATGAAGCTTAACTGAGATATTGTTTGATTCTGTTTTCTTTTTCTGTTGAAATTCGCAATCAAACTCAGTGTAGATAAAAACTTTGTAATAAAAGATAAATTGATAGATTCCTGTTGATTTAGAGCTCTTTTTTGCTGTTTTTTTAATGCAATCGTTATTTGAGTTTAAATTCACTGTATTGCTCATTCGTTTCATTGATATTTTATCAATATTCCAGGATATTCTATTCTAGTTTCTGCGAGCCCCCATGCGAACAGCACACTAATCGTTGGGTATCCTTGGGCACCTTGTGTGTCCTGTTTCGATTGCAACAACAAGGTGGAATTCATTTACGATGACGTTTGAAACAAAGTATTTTTTTAAGTGTCGTTTCACCGCCGTCGCCCTCACCGTTGTGGTTGTGTTAGCTCCCTAATAACACCAATTCCACAGCGGGTACTTAAAAGATCGACTGATGTTCTGAGCATAAAAAATGAGCGGAGGGAAGAACGACAAATCCAGTAGGCCATAAAGAGCTCATGTAGCCGACGGTTTGCACGCAGATCACAGCGCGCACAGAGTTTTTCAAGCTAGCACACGCTATAAATTTAGTTTATCCAAAATATGTCACAACGATCGTTTGACCGCGAGGGCGTAAATGTACACAGCGCACAGAAAATCTCCCAGGTGTCTCCTTATCATTTGCACATTTATTATACAAAACTTAAACAATTCGTTGCTGGAAGCATTATCAATTTCACAACGAATCATTTAGTGACAGAGTCCATTAATCTAGCTAGCGCAGGATTCGTTAAGGCGGCACGATCAAAGTTCGTTTATCAAGCACGCAATCAAATGATGAAAAAGATTGGGGACGGTTATTGTAATTCAGATTGATACGTGTTTTGTTGTTCATCTTTATAGCACCTGTATGGCGTAGACAACTTTGCAACATTCACAAAAGATGCCTTTCATCGTTATATCGTTCATGGTGAAAAAGATGCAGTCAATCCCAAGAAAAAAGGCACCAAAGTGGCTCCTCATTATTTACTGGTTGTTCCCCCTGGGGAAGAACGAGTCTTGCAGTGTCGACTCATGGCTGAGGGATATGTTGTTACTGAACCATTTGCTGAACAAAATTTCGGAGCTGTAATTCAGAAGCGACTTGAAGAAGCAAACAAGTTTTACCAAGTTGCCATACCATGTAAGCCTTAAAACTGTGCCTTGATAGAGACTTTTTACTAAAATCGATTAATTAAATTCTATATTCTCGCAATAAGGAAAAAATTAATATTATCAATATCTATTACAGATCGTTCTGGACGAGGACAATAACTTACGCGCAAAAAATACAAATATAGAGCTTGAAAAAACTGGTTCAACTGCGGTATTGCTTTTAATTTAATTTCGTTTTCTTTGGCGCCATAAAACATCACAGTAATATATAGATTTAGTCAGGGCTAAAAGCGAAGCTCTCGTTTCTATACTTGTAGTTTACTCAAAGAAAAATAAAATCGTGCAATGCTAAGTGGCAAAGGCAAAGAGAAAGGAAAAAGAAACAACAAAAAAGTCAGTAGGTCTAATAAGCAAAAAAAAACTTAGCATGTGCAGCAAACTTTACTTGTACATTTATTTGTCGTTTTCTTGCACTACTACAAATTGAAACTCTTTAATTACAAGTTTTATGTCTTTTGCTCTCACAAAATTGTTGTTTCTTGTGCCCTGTTCCATTCGCTTTCTTTTTCACTGCCGCTCATTTTCACCTTACTCGCCGCTAACATTTCTCATTTTCTCACCACCAAAAAACGTGCAACTTTTTTTGCAACATTGCTGCAAAACGAGTTGAATAGCGATGTTACGCGTTTTACCACCCACATCAAACCTGTCTTGAAACAAATAAGGTTACAAGGTTTGTTTTCGTGTGTGGTAAAACGCGCAACATCGCTTTACCGTACCTTAAAATTTTCAGCTTGTGTTTCTAACGAAATTCATCTCCTTTGTTTTTCAAATCTAGCTCTAGCTCTTTCTCTGTTATCCACGTCAACGGAGACATTATTTAAATATAGTTGAGTAAAAGACTCGGCCTTGTTGCTGTTTTTTTTTTCTCTCTCTAAACGTCCGGGTGGCCAAGATGACCATAACATGGACGTCTATCTTCAAGTTTATCACAGGTTTCAGGCTCCGGACAAAGTAAAAAGGCATTTCACATTGGTTACCCTGTGGTGGGCAGACGGGCGGACGGTCACGTGACTACCAAAATTCTCAGATGCATGAATAACCAAAGTTTCTTACCTATCCTTCTGCGCACGCTTCGCACGCGAGAGAGCTCCACTAAAAAGCACCTTAAAAATGGATCAAAGGGTAAAGGGGCGGAAGGGTGGGAGCTACCTTCCCTTGGGCAGGCTCAGTTGTTACTCTTGTCATTCTTTTAGCTAAGTTGACTCCAGAGGAAAGCAAGGTGTCTCGTCAGTCCTATGCCGGCCTACTGTGGAGCAAGCAGTTCTATCAATACATCATTAAAGACTGGCTGACTGGTGACCCGGAGATGATTCGTCCACCCACTGACAGGTTCAATGGTAGGAACTCTGAAGCAGAGTGGAGACAGTTGTTTAACAGAGATGTTATATCCATGCCAGACAAGTGGGAGAATCCCTGGGTAGGTTTTACACACTGTTAGGTCTTTCAATACATCACCCTTGTCTTGGAATATTTAAACTTAGCTCTGCCCTTTTGCAACCATTTTCGCAAATAAAGACTTAACAAACTGAAAAGCAGTCCTGCTTGTTCCCGCAAGTCTGCCATGCCCTTTTACAAGAAACATTTTCCTGCTAAACCGTGAGGGCACCATCTGTTCAATGTGACAAACCAGGTCTTTTGGTATGTCCTCTATCTTGGGTAAAAGGGAATAAATATCTATAATAATAATTCTTACTGGTTCTTAATGTTAATGGCATCACGTTCCATAAAACAGTTGCAGCATAAACGAAGGAACGTTTCCCAAGTGTAGAGGAGCTGACTTTTGGAAAGAACAGAGGAGGTTGTCCCGGAGCGAAGAGTATAATTTAAAACTGGTTTACAACGATCAGTCCGATTCTTCATTTTGACAGAACAGAACGATAGACCAGATAGATCCTTAGTTGTCATTTGGCCGCCGCTATCGCTGAGTATCGTGTATTAAAACTGGCCTTTTCAACATTACATTAGTGGCTGACCATTCCACTTTTGAAACGTATAGGGGAAGAGCTTAGGTGATATAGTTTGAGAAACAAATTGTTTTCCAAGCCTACTACTTTGATGGAATTTGATTCATACAGACTGTAACTTTTGGCTCTTAACAAAAGACTAGGGATACTTCTTTGCCATGGTTGAAAATGTATTGTTTTAAAAGTACTGATTATAAGTATATTAACGGGAGCTTCGCTTTTAGGCTTGGTTAAACTCTAGATTGACTATAACAAACTTTATCATATTGATGGCGTTTGCTGTCTGATGAAATGTAGCCAGCCATTATGGTTTGATGACAAATGGCTGGGCTTTTTGCATTAAGCGTATGTCAATTGCTGTATGTAATTAATGTGGAAAGCTGTCGAGAAAAAGTTGCTAGAAAAAGAAGGACATAAACGACATCCTCTAATAAGCCCGACTGCGTTGCTTTGACTGATTAGCTACTGATTGGTAGAAAATCACGTCCCTAAATATACTTCGAAAAGATGCGAGTTGAAATACCGTAAAATTCCGAAAATAAGCCTCGGGGCTTATATTTTTCAAAGGCCCTTTTTGAGGGGCTTATCTACGGAGAGAAATTTGCGTTTCAAAATCGATTGGGTTAGCCTTATAGTTAGAAGTAAATTAACCATTTTTGCTTTGTTTTACTTTGTATTTGAGGGAAATTTTCCAAGTACAAGCCCCGGAGGGGGGGGGGGGGGGCTTATATTTGGATGGGCAATTTAACGAAGGGTTTTTTGCGTTACCGGTTTGGGGGGCTGATATTTGGAGGGGCTTATTTTCGGAATTTTACGGTATAACTTTGCTCTTGAATTGCAATATGACCGATAACCTCTCTCCAACTGTTTCAGTACGCCACATGGGACCTAGCCTTCCATATGATTCCCATGAGCGTTATAGACCCTCAGTTTGCAAAGGATCAGTTAATCCTATTTCTTCAAGAAACGTACATGGCGCCTAATGGCCAGATGCCAGCTTATGAGTTTGCCCTGGGTGATGTGAACCCGCCTGTTCACGCGTTAGCATGCCTTTTGGTCTATGAAATGACGGGACGCCATGGAGCAAGGGACGACAACTTCCTGAAAACTTGTTTTCAGAAACTACTCATTAATTTCACCTGGTAAGGCAGTAGGGTCAACAGCCCCTTTTTTTTTCTAAAGTTACTCGGACAAGGTAAGGCAAATTAGTTTCCAGAGACTCTTGTTTCTTGATTTTATAAAAAGTCAAATTACTTCTTTTACGTTTTGTCGTTTCGTTATTCTAAACATGATAGTGATTAGTAATGAACATAAAAGAGGAATAAAGAGTTGAACAATAGAGCGAATCCACTTGTCGTAAGTTAGAAAAAGTTACTTGGTCATTTTGTTAAGATAACAAGGCAACACAGAAAATGAACGCTTTTACGTCTGAATTCGAGTCGCTCTTCAATTCATAGGTGGGTGAATGCAGGTGTTAAAAATATATATTTGTTGCAATTTCTAGGTGGGAGAACCGTAAAGATCCTTCTGGTAAGAACGTTTTTTGCGGAGGATTTCTTGGTCTTGATAACATTGGTAAGTAAAAAAAATTGTAATTTTCTGTAAATTCTTTTTGTAAATTTGTTTAAAAACTTGTAAAACGAGTGGTAGAAAACGTAGACAGTGGTACAGAGTGTCTGGTGTACTTTCCTCAATATTAGATCAGAAAATTTACAGAATTATCCCAGAGGTGTTGTTATAGAAACGAGGTATAGAGCAGACACTCTGTAAATACATTCCCCTTTTCTCTGCTGGCAAACACTGAACATTAAATAGCCTTCCTACTGAACCTACTTTTGGAATTTTAGAGATGCACTGGCTTAATTTGAGTTGAAATATTTCTCCAGCAATGTGTACTAGAGAAGGTCTGTCCTTTGTTCTAAGTGACAGATGGAACCATTTTCACTCCAATTTGTGTTAAGCTTACGACAAGACAACCAATGTTTTCGATTCTCTCTGTTTTCATTATCTACTTATGTGGCCATGAGAATGTCTTGAAAGAACAGGCGATACACGTCTTTAGGCGGTGTAGATCTCAGAAGACCCTCCTTCGTCTAACTGGATTGAATAAAGGCTGAAAACTATTCCTTTTTCGGCAGGAATCTTTGATCGGTCCCAGAACTCGCCATTCAACGAAGTGCTCCTACAGGTGCGTTAGTTCTGTTTTGCTTTAAGAAATAAATCATACTTTAAGACTTATCATTCGATCTTTCTCTATATCTTTGCAGGCTGATGGTACAGCGTGGATGGCTTTTTATTGCATCCTAATGCTAAAGATCGCTCTGATCCTGGCAGAGAAAGACGATACCTATCAAGAAGTAGCTTCGAAATTCTTCGAGCATTTCACTCAAATCTCGGATGCCATTAACGAAATGTCCTCCGGTCTGGGCTTATGGGATGAGCAAGATGGCTTTTATTACGACCATCTGAGTGCAGGCACTAGCTCCGAGGCACTGCGTGTACGCAGTATGGTTGGCCTCGTTCCCCTTATGGCTTGTCTTGTTCTTGATAATGAGTACATAAAAACCCTACCCGTATTCAAAAAGCGGGTTGAATGGTTTATGAAAAATCGGAAAGACTTAGCTACTCAGGTTAGTGACCCGGAGTTTTTGAAAAAAAAATCTCTTACATGACATTTGCAACATTTAATTAAATTATATTATACGAGTACGACTTTCAAAGCGGTTCGACAACTACTAAAAACAAACAGCTTGCGTCTGACTTCAAAGTTATCTGCTGAAAGTACGGATAAATTTTCAAACGGTTTAGTATGTATACAATTTTACAAATCAAAATGTGCGAGATAGATTTACAAGGAACCTGTCCAAGGACTAAATTTTGAGATTGAACAGCGCTATGTTGAAGGATTTGCCAATAACTGATTGTAACCCAAGCGGCCGAGCAGAGACAATCCTAAACATTTTGAGGTCCCGAGTCCATTTTTACCTTTTCCGATTCACGAAGAAACACGAAGCCGCGATAGTGCATAACTGTTATTCAAGGATAATAGTTTAAGATGCATTTCAGAAAACCCAATTTTCAAATTTTCTCGGGGAGTATGCCCCCAGCCCCAGTGCGCTCGTAGCTAACGATTCAGATTAGACCCCCTCCCCCAAACTTTCAACCGACCTCGCTGCGTGATCCATGTACATACAACAATGGCAAACGCTGGGGATCGCTACATGACTCTTTTAAGCAAATCACACTTACTTTTTTTGCAGACGAAAATTTTCCTGACTTTTTGTCACAGGTATCATTTATGAAGACTGGTGGAGAGAGCGACTACAATTATTTACTCGCCATTCCGACCAAGGACCAGCTAATCCGTGTGCTAAGTCGTATGTTAGACGAGGAGGAATTTCTGTCACCTTATGGCATTCGTTCATTGTCCAAGTTTCACGAGAAGCATCCATATACGAAGGAGGTAAACGGTCAAGTTTACAGCGTACACTATGTCCCAGGGGAGTCTGACACTCCCATTTTTGGGGGGAACAGCAACTGGCGTGGGCCTATCTGGGTTTGC
Source organism: Porites cylindrica (assembly GCA_964035525.1). Lineage (NCBI taxonomy): Eukaryota > Metazoa > Cnidaria > Anthozoa > Scleractinia > Poritidae > Porites > Porites cylindrica. The sequence continues at coordinate 14,110,141 of OZ037785.1, forward strand.
AGTAAGTACAGTATTTAATGAAACAAAGTTTGAAGAATCTCAGACTCTTGAAGAGAATGTTTTTCACTGTCAAATGACTGTAGACTCGATCAGGAATACTAGGTAACAAACAAGATCCCTTCGGCACCCATTCCCACGACCAATATTAAGATTAATTTTGAAAGAAAGGGAAATCAAGACTCAAAACCCTCAGAAAAAATGTCCGACCTGCAGATGAGATTGGAACTCACGACATTTCCAAGTTCTAGTTCGGATGCTCTGTCAATGAGCTACTAGAGGCTCTATACAAAACAGATGTTTTTTTATTTCCCACAACAGTTAGATCGGGAAAGTGTTGTGGGACGAGGCTTTGGTTTTTCCGTCCTTTTCCGAGAACTTCAGAGCAGAAGAAGTTTGTAGATCTACGCTTACTTTGAAACAAAGATTTGACGCATCGGGCAAACCGTGGCGTAAAAAATGGGTGAAATATCTTGGAAAAACAAAAATTCTCAGGAGGGTACACTAACCTTTAAAAACACATTATTACGTTATCAATTATTAATACATATTTTTGTAAGTGGTCAATCTGTGAACGAATACAAATGTGATAACGGCGTATTAGCTAGTTTGTAAAAATAACGATAACTTATTAGTTAAGGTGGCTCGACCCAGTATTTTTGTAGGTACACCTTCCATCTTCGAATCTCTTAAACTTAAACAAATATATCTTTATTGTAAAACCATTATAACACAAGTATTACACATAGACTAAACTTTATCATGACATTATTTTTGGGGAGAGCGGAATAAATATCACGTGACAATGACGTCACAATAGTTTAAGCTGTAAATCGAATTGCAGCTAGCCCTTATCGGCATTTTGTTTAGAAATGCTTGACGCCACCTATACTTTGGGTGCTAGTCTTCTGTTATGCGAAGTTTCACAAAAATCTATAAGAGGAATTTCGGGATATCTTGGAATTTCTACAAAAAGGGTGTAAAATATGCATGAAATGAAGACAAATTTGCTACTTTTTGGATGTTTCCAAAACGTTTTTATCACTCATTCGTTTTGTAAATGACCCTCATATACCCTACAACCGGCTAAACGCAGGTAGACTAGCGCGATTTCGAAAAACACGAAAACATGTAAATGAGGGAAAACGCAGTGCTGAGGTCTTTTTGTAATTTCAAAAGCTACTTTCGCGAAAACAGCGATTACACCAAAATTCTTCGATAGATTTTCTTTAAAAAATTTCAGTGCTACAATCGATCAGTGTTCTATAACTAACCTCCGTGTAATACATGTGTTATAATGGTTTTGCAATAAAGATAAATTAGTTTAAGTCTAAGCGATTGAAAGATGGAGGTTGTACCTACAAAAATCCTGGGTCGAGCCACCTTATATGTTTGTTTAGGAAGATTTTTTCGCACTTCAATCTAATCTATGAAAAATTACAAAAGATTTGCGTCCGCTCCTTCTTAAACTTACTGCAGTATGTTATCTTTATCAACGACGTTTTTTTCTGTTAACCTTTTAGTGAACTACCTCCTCATAGGGGGCTTAGAACTCTACGACCATTTTTACGGTGACAAATTGACGATAGAGTGCCCCACACGGTCGGGAAATCACATGCGCCTGCGTGATGTTGCTCTTGAACTGAGCAGGCGCGTGGTGTCTTTGTTTCTGCCCAATGAGAATGGACGAAGGCCATGCCACGGAGATGATGAGAGATACGCCACTGATCCACACTGGAGCGATCTGGTGTTGTTTTACGAGTATTTCCATCCAGAAACGGGACGAGGGTGTGGTGCTAGGTAAGTAATGTAGAGATCGTTTTATCTTGACTTACTACAAACCTCGTTTTCTGAAGGAGAATTTATTTTAAAACTCTCTCAATTTGCAAACCCAAAAATGGTTTGACACAGGAGCCCCAACATAAATTGTGGCACCTCTTTAATGTTTGCCAGCTTTCATCAGCCAATCTTCCCTATTAAGTATGGTCTCTACCACTCTCAAATGTTATGTACACGTCCAAAATTTAGAAAATCATAATACGATTTGACACTTGAAACTCCGAATTTCGAGTGTGTTTACAGCTGCCTGTGCACGTAACAGTTCATTCACTTGACTGATGGCAAAAACTCGCCCTAGAGCTTGTCTTCGCACCAATGTGACTAGTCATAGTTGACAGTGGAGCTGTCCCCGCTCTGTGTGTTGTCGGTCAATAGTATTCTTGCTGGTTGTGTAGCTCTTTGAAATATACCGATTCATAACGAAGATTTTCACACATATTTCATACAATTGGTAAGATAAAAAAAAGAAACGCAAGGTTCCATGCACTGATTCAGTTTGATTTACACAGCTTTGATCAAAACGTTCTCAGTTTCGAGAATATTTTATTCTAAACCATAGGAAAAGATCTGATTAGAAGTTTGAATTTTTCGTTCTTTCTCTTTTACTTTTTACATGCAGTTCATTTTATTAGCCGGAAAGTAAGCCTTAGAAATTAAAAGGTTTGATCAATTCAAGCTCGAGCGTTCTAGTCTTTTTTCAAACTTTAAATAAGGACATCTGTGAGCAGGGAATACGTCAGCACAAAATTTAATTGTCGGCGAATTTCTGTAATCTTCCATCGTTCTGCTAGTGAAAAACTAGCCGTTTATTCACTTGTCTTGCTTACTCCCCCAAAGAGAAAGAGAAAGAATGTCTGGCAAATTGTTTCCAGCCAAAGATTGTGAATGATAAACAAGTGTCTGGCAAACTCTCCAAGTGTTTATATATACACAGTTATATGCACCTTATAACTTCATCTGCGCTCAACGAGTGTCTTTTGGCCCGTAACTTTCAAAACAGCTGCTCCACGGAATGTCACTGATAACACGTAACGCAAAAGAGTATTGAAGTGTGACTGTACTATAAGTGTCACAAAATCAACCCATCTCTCACTTGCGGGCGTAAACAATAGAAGCGTCATCATTATCCAACGATTCCATGCGGCCCCTGATCAAGCAAATCGAGATTTTTTCTGGTATACTGACCGTATATTTCGACTGTAAGTACTCTTCTATATATACGCCCAAAGACAACGCGACGGCTAACAGGACGGCGCGCGCACCAAAAAATAACCGATTGGGACTGGGTCCGGAAAAGTGATTTTACAAAGAACAATGTTATATTTGCAAGAGAATAACAAAGGTGTCCCATTAAGTGGTTTAAAAGAATAGTGGTGATGATTTTTAGGCCTCTAAGTGTCCTTATGAACACATTGGTGTTATTATTACGTTTTTTTTCTCTCAATAGTCACAAGACAGGATGGACCGCTCTTGTTAGTCCTCTGCTGTTTAAGCTGGCCATGAGCCGCCCAAAACCCATCAACGTGCTACTGAAGCCACAAACTTACTTTATAGTTACTGTTTCGGTACTGTCTGTCATAGCTTTAGTTACTTTCCTTTAACTCGTACTGGTTGTTATGTATTCAACTAGTCATTTAATGGCACAACGGAGGCGTAAATAGATCCAATATGAAAACGAAGCAACTACATAGTTTAAGGATAACAGTGAAGCGTAACAGCGTTCCCTCAGCTCTCATGTCATAGCATTTTTCAATGTTACCTGCACAAAACCTTTGGACGGAAACATTTTCACTTTAGATATCAGTGATGTGACTTTGAGGGAGCCAAATTTATAATTACACAACAGGACTGTGCGGTTATATTCCAGCTGTAACACAATAGTTTTATTTCCCCCATCTAATGATTCTTTGTAGTAAATTAATCTCGTTAACGTCATATTGAAATAGCTGTAAAGCGTCCTATTAAGTGATATTTCGTACCCGTGGAGGCTTGGGACTTGAGATTGCGTTTATTCACTGACACCCTCTAGGAATATTATTCTGGCCATGTGACCAGTTATCCATCATTCGTCTTCCTCCTCTTGTCCCAGCCACTCCTTTTATTTATAATCAGTTGTTATGTGCGTTTTCAGTGCCCTCACCTTAACTGGGCAGGATTTGATTGGCTAGTATTTTAAAATAAATGGGATTTTGCCCTTAGCAAGTTACTTCAATTGTTAGATTGTGGTCTTATCTGCCTGGTAAACATAGCTCAGGCAAGATAGCGTTTTGGGGTTGTGGTAATAATATCAAGGAGAGAAAAGGCATAAAATACATGAGCCCTCCAAAAAATGAATACCCGCCGTTTCTCCCTCTTCCAGAAAATGTACTTCGTTTTATCTAAATCAAACGTATGACATTTCAATACCACTTGAACCGATTGCACAAATGGTAAACATTATTTTTCAACTCGCACTACTCGTACGTGTTGACTTTTGAACATGAGTGTATCAGCGCCGAATGTAGAGGCTTCACGAAGTTGGCCACCCGGACTACACCATGCTGTTGGTAATGGTACTGTAATTTGCATTCACTTCTTACAAATTTTTGACTTGACTTGAGCCCTGTTTTGTAAACTGGCAATTAAAGCCGGGATAATAGTAGTCTGCTACACAGCCCTTTTTAGTGTCGTCACGCAACGCTCCTCCTCACAGGAGGAGGAGGAGGGGAGGAGGAGGAGGGGATGAGCGTTGCGTGACGACACTAAAAACGGCTGTGTAGCAGTACTAGGATAATAGTTGTTCCCTTTAATTTGCACTAGCTAGTGACAATGCTTGACGAACCCTGTATTTAGTGAAATAGCACGTAATTCCATAATAATTGAAATGTTAGGTAGGTGCATGTGTTTACTACAAGCTTTTCGACTTGAGTGTTCAAGATTAATATGTTTTTCCAGTTACTTTGACATATACGCGTGTATTCTTCCCACCTAATTAAAAGGTAAATAAAGAGAGAGCGTATGAACAACCGTCGTCTTGTATTACGTTATTAGGCTGATTTGGCAACAGAACGGGAACGTCTGTTGACGACGGTGCGCGCAAATTAAATAACTGGCTTGACCAATGACAGAGCGGCAAATTGGGCACAGAAATCGTGGTTAGTCCTTTCCGCGCGCTTTCCCGTCGTCAACCGACGTTCCCGTCCTGTTGCTAAATCAGCCTATTTACCTCGGCTAGAGGTAAAGTTTTTAGCCTTCCTAGTTACATTGCTTAAAGTGTGGTACCGTTTATCTCGATAACGGGCCATATTTGTTTCCTCCCCATCCCTCCCCACCTCACTCCCCCTCCACACCCACAAATCATGTATTACGTAATGGGTGAGAGACACAACACAATGCTTCAAAATGAAATCTCTCCATTTAACTGTCATTTAAAAGTAACGATCTGTTCATGACGTCTCTAATTTTGATTGGCAATAATGAGGGTCTTTTTATTGGCAAAAGAAAAATGAATCCCTTCCCTTATTCAATAAACGTTTTTGAACGTGTCCCCTCTGTTTCAGTCGAGTGTAAAATGAATTTAAATTCAGAGAACTGTCAATTTCGACAAAACTAGAAACCTCACGCGAGGAGGATTGACTGTTCGCCCTCTCCATACCAGGATCGATGTAAGACCTCTTTTAGCGCGATCGGAGGTTCAAACACAATATTAAAGGCTGAAACATCCTCTCCACGCGACATTTGGCTTCTTAATAGTGTCGACTATTACCACCTTGTTCTCTTCTACCTTTACACACAGTCACGCTAACTCACTCACTAGTAACTTAAAGCTACACGAAAAAGAAAGAAATCGAAAAAAGGATTTGAGGTGTCTCACAGGATGCCCCTCATCTGAACCATCTGCGCCAATCCTTGCTCCCTATCTGCCTCTTCAATCACCGAGCGGTTGCCTGCGTAGTTGGCGGAATTGTTTTTTGCGACAGAGAGTTTTGGCTTCGAAAGCGCGAGAAAATTTCGCCCAGGAACTGCGAAGCCGCGCGGAGAATGGGGAGGAGACGCTTAGAGGTTAGCACGCGAAGATTTCGCGCAAAGGAGCTTGCTATTTTAGGAAGAATTTCTCTACCGCCACGCAGGTTCCACGTGAATTCGAAGTTGTTAGCCTGTAGTCCGTTTACGGTCTGTATGTACGTGAAGGAATGCAACTTGTTTCGAGAGACTTAGGATAATAACCTCTTAACATGTATGAGTTATTTTGTAACTTACAAAAGAGTAGAACGTTCACAACGATTATTTTTTTTTCCTTTCGTTTTTGCTTTCGTTAAGTTATTGTTTCCTCAATGTCATTATATCAGGAATCTAACCTGATGTCATTATATCAAGAATCTGACCCCGTTTAGGAGAGGTTTTTTTCTTTTTTTGAGACAGGGCGAAGCCGTCACAGTGACACGGCGCTTTATAAAATCAAGAAAACGGTTCATTTAATCTTTGATGTTTTGAAAACGGATTTCCGGAGCCAGGGTATTTATCTATCGGCCTGGCATTAATTGAGTCGCAAAATGTTAGAGTGGTTTATTGTCTGAAATTATTGATGAATTTTGAGATTGGGTTTGGTAAGTATACTACTAGCATGAACCCAGACCGCCACTTTAATGGATTTCGACATTTGCTTTGGGTTGAAGTGTTTCCCCTTCCAGTAATCGGCAAAAACAGCAAACGCCAGTCTGTACCACGTGACCAAGTTTCTCACTTACTTGTCGTTAACTGTTCATTTTTTCTACACATAAATTAGTAGTTTCACGCAATTTATTATCCACGAGAATTGTTTTGAGCTATTTTAATCTGCTCATTTTCTATTTTAAAAAGTTCTCAACTTGAATCTGACGTTTGCCGTTAGCCGTATACGTGAAGCTTAAACTCGGCTCTCTAATACCATTTCTTCACCACGACAAATTACTGTGAAACTCGGAAAATAATAATGTCCTTACGTTGCAAAAAAAAGCCCATTAGTAACAAGAGAAGTTATTTGTGGTTTTATAGTCTGCTAATTGTAATCACGTAACCGTCAAAATCCTTACACCTGCTCAATGAACCCTCACTGTGTTTTGGTTTGTAGTTAATATTATGTTTCTTTGGCCGTGTTACTTGTGTCACCGCACGAACATCAAGAACGTCAAAATATAAAGTTCCCTAATGTGATGGTTTTTTAGGGTACATGAAGTTAACACAGCGAAAAAATCAGCTCGTAGGCAACATGGGATGGGACAAACAGTGATTCGGGCAAACATTGATAGGTGGCCATACAACTTTTGGTCACAAATTAATTAAGTATACCACCTTGAGCTGTCATCTTCTCAGTTCATCAAAAAAGTCCGTTTTCCGCGGAAAAAGTCACTTTACGATGCTATAAATGTGATCATGTTACAACAAGTCTATACGCATCGTTAATTTTATTAAAAACTGCCTTTAAAGTAAATAGCAATGATAATATTAACCAAGCGCCATAATGGAATGTGCACTAACAGAATATTTAAAAACTTATGACGCTCAAGAATCTATGTGTGCAATGAAATGAAGAAATAAAATAGGGTACTGTATTAATAACATTTTATACAAGCAAGCAAAAATATAACTGTTGATTGCGTACACATTACTGTTATAGAAGGCGGGTGAAGCAATTTCTTCTCTTCATTTTCACGAAAAATAACTTCTGGTTATAAAAGTACAGTTTAAGGCCAAACAAACGGTTTGCTTCCGACGGGTAAGAGAATTGTTTATGATTCGTTTCATTTTAAAATAGTAGCCAAAAACAACAAGATTTCTCAAAAACGATCTTATAAAATTGTTTAAATTTGTTCTGTTGTTAAAAAACTCATAAATCCGCGAAGTCAATTGGACAAATTAATTAAGATGCCTATTGAATATTCAGCAGGCATATTGTCCAATTGACTTCGCGAATTTAATCTCGTGTAAGGACTTTTATACCCGATAAAACTCTGCAAACTACAAAATCACGACTGGGCTTTGAATTCAGCCTCAGGGGAAACACGGGGTTGAAGGACTGAAACAATGGAATATCCCCATTAGGATGAACATTTTATACAAAAGACTAATAAACAAGACATTTTATATTGACGGTCCTCCTTTTGAAAAGTCAAAAATTTGACAAAATTTGTCTTTCAGGAATAATTAAACCGAACAAAAAAACCGTTGACCGGTCAGAACTTATTCTAAAACGAAATACGAAGTTTTCTAACCAAAAAAGCACCACCAAACCGCGGTGCATGTTACCATTTCAAAAAGGAATGGGCAAAATGAGTCACAAGCAAAAAAATTAATTCTTACCAGTTTGCAATTCCGTAAAAATTATCAGTGTCCATTACGTGGCGTTGCAGCTAGATTTAGCGACACTTTACTCGAGCAATTTTCCGGTTAACTGTGAAATTTCTTTCATTTGGATAGCCACATTGCGAAGGCAAGTAGACGCTAAAACTGTTTACTTCAGTTGCATAGTGCATTTGCATAAATATTTCGGCTCAACATTTGTTGTTTTTGTCGCTTTTGTTTAACTTTTTCCAATCAAAACGTATTAAAGAGTTAAACGTGTTATTCGATTAGCAATCTTATTGAGATGAAATACTCCGGGGACGTCTTTGAAGCTGTTCAAAGTACTCACAGCACGAGGTTTATCACTGTAACCAGAATTTCAGACATATCTTCGAGTCGCTTACTCCCTCAGAGAGGAGTAAGCTATATCTCTTCATTCATGACTTTCCTCTGCACAGCGCGCTAAGCCTCGAATAAAGAACGCGACAACAAACGTGGAGCGTGACTCGTGCTGGATGCCTAAGGGACAATAAGGACCAGCTCGACTGATCTCACTGGTTAGAGAGTAAGGAAGGAGAACTTTTACATCGGAGAACACATGAAAACATATCTAATCAATCAGATGCCTGTGTGTTTGAGCTAAAAATTTCACTGGGTTGGCGCTTGTTCCACTTTGAAGTGAAGAGGTCACCTTTGTTGTCCCTCTTTACTCTAGATCACTAACAGCGCGAAGAGAAGAGGAATTCTATTGTATAGGCTGAATTAACTGAAATTCAAGGGCGCTCACATATTTCGCTTGCTCTCCTAACCCTTAAGAGAAAGAGGAACTTCTCATGATCTGCTACATTACTGAATCAAAGTTACTAACTCAATGTTGTTACTTATCAAACGTAGCGTCAATTATATACCCCTAACCCCCGAAGCCTAAAATTCACTTGCCAGAGAAGCGAGTAGCTTGAAGGATAGAAGCTATAAGCCCAACGCCAAAATGGAATCTCTGTATGCTGCAACCAGAATAAACAAAACAAACGACAAACAAACAAGAAAGCCAACATTCGTCTTCAGATGCTGTTTTAAACATTGTTAACCCTTCAAGTTCTCTTTTCACAGCTGGGAGTATTTCCCACATGACCACGCCCGGTCACGTGCTTATCCGTGGGGAGAGGATGGTTTACTAGGAATCACAGACCGTGAGTGTCGGCTGTGTTTTGGTTTGGCTTTGTGGAATGAGAAAGATCCCATTCTGAAAGAAAGACTGTTTGGTTTAACGGGAACTGAAGGTCAGAATATCTAGCTATCCAATTTAATAATATTTTTGACCTCGGCATTGAGTTCACTTTTGAATCTTTTGTTTGGACAATTTCTTTAATTACGAAAGACTCGGGGGCCACACTGATATGACCAAAAGGAGGCCACTTAAAAAGTAAACTACGTTTAAACTCGATTGGAACCGAAAAAAAAATTTAGCCTCCAGTGGCTTCATTTCTACATAACATAATTTCTGTCATTTTGACCACAGGTCGTATAAGCCCCCGGCTTTGGCTTTACTGAGTTTTGTACTATATGAACGATGGAATAATAAAGTTAAAGTTAAAGTTACTAGCACTACAGAGAATTACATGCATACTGAGTAATCATCTCCTGTGGTTTATGGTTCTTTAGGTGTTCCTGCTAGGAGTTGACCTCAGATGCAGTTGTAGAGTGTTTTAATTTTCTCTGACCTCTGTTTAAGCCTAAATCTTTAATTTAGTATTACGGCTAAATAAAGATTTTAGTTTCTATGGTTTTCTCCGTAAATCCTGTATCTGTGGAATGACTACATGCATGCATGTAAGCTTCTTTGTCCGAGAATGTGATTATTTCTTCCTATGCCAGGGGAGAGGGTACTCCCTATGATGGCCTATACGGGGAGGCTCCGCCCGAAATCCCGGAGAGGTACGTAACAGATATTTGTACGGGGAGGCTCCGCCCCGAGGTCCAACCCCTTACCCGTCGAGAAAGCGTTCTACATTTGTGGCTGATT
>OZ037785.1:14125299-14232799 GCA_964035525.1 Porites cylindrica
TTAGTTTGAAATAAAGGAAAATAAAATTTAAACCACGGATAAAATTAAACCTCAAAACAGCCGTCGTAACTACCGTTATGAACAGCAATGAACAGAATTTGACTGCTTCTGAAAGCTTGCATCTTACCCAAAATACTTGTACTCAGAGTTTCTGGCAAGATGCCTTAAATCGTCAGCAGTTAGAATTTTGGCAAATAAAAAGTTTTTTCTTTTGCTAGATATAAAATAAGTCTTCTCAAGCCGTCTACCAAGGCACTCCAACTTTCCAGCAAAATTTCCATTAGAATGGACAACAGAGGATTCCTTTCTTTGCAATATATGATCATAAATGAAGATGGACAGGTCTGTTTTGTAGAATATCTGGTAAGTATGACTGTACGAGAGTGGTAAATGAAAGTTCTTTTACCCTTAAGATATGAAGGTGATGACGGTGACAGTGATGAAGATTATTATTGTTGGGGATGATGATGATGATGATGATGCTGATGATGATGATGATGGCGGTCCCGTCTCCATAAGAGGACGTGAAAGTGTCCTGAATCAGTACTTTTGTGTTGAATAAATTGACTCTCAAATAAAGTAGTTTTTCCGTTTTGCTTGCTCTTAATTAAAAACTTTTTAAGCTCTCGTTTGCCAGTTATAAACACCTTTACCCAGTCTTTGTGATTCGACTTTGATCGTTCTAAAAGGTGAGATTATTGGCGTTACCGTAGTACACTTAACTTTCTTTCCACGTCACTAGTGCGCACCGGACGAAGAAGTAGACGAAGAGGAGGAAGAAGAACTTGGTTAAACGAGAAACAGGAAAAGAAGAAAACCAAATTTTTCTTTCGTTGTAAAATCAACGAAATTTTCGCCGAAAAGTTTTACGAGTATATGTACAAAGTAATATTGTATTGCTTTAACTTCCACTCAAATTAAAGCGTGTTTTAAAATACATGGATTTGCAGTTGAACACTGACATAAGCCTCAGCTAAAGACCTTCTTCCAACTCATTCTCATTTAAGTAGACCTCATTTCAATGAATGTACTTTTTCTCTTTACTCTGTTCACAGACCCTCTAGAAACCGCGGGATATTTATTGACCACTGGCGCGTAGGGGAGTTGGGTTGGGTAAATGGGAAAATATACGCTTTTCTCGAGCTTCGCGCACGGCCGCTTGCGCTCGCAAAGTGCATCGAGAAAAATCGTCTGTGGAAAGGCTGTTTCACTGGTTGACCTTATCTTTGTTTTGTTTTAAAAACCTCTTTCATACTCGAGTAGAGATACAGAAACGTAATTATGATGACTGGTACCCTGCGAGCAATGGTTTCTCCTGGCCGGACGTACTGACCGGGCTGGGGAAACCACTGCTCGCACGGCAGATAGCGAGAGGTAACTGACACTTTCTGAAGAGTACTTCATTAGCGAGTGAGAGAAGGAATGTCTTAAAATCGAGGCTATGGTCTGTGGATATTACGGAAAACTCGTAAAGTAAGAAAAGTGACGCATAAGATGCGTCATGAATGACACACGAACTATACCATTTATACGAGCATATGAGGTGCGTCCTTGCTTACTCACGTCTTATTTTAATAAGACATCAAGGTCTAGGCCTAGACCTTTTACATGAGACGAACCATACTTAGTGAATTAAGTTGATGAAAAGTTCGACGTCTGGCTTATTTAAGTTCGTCTGAATGAGTTTGGATCGTCCAACACGTTCGGTCTGTCTGCTTCAGCAGGAGTGGATCTAGGGGGAGGGTGCAGGGAGTGCGCACCCCCCACCCCCCTGAGATGACCTGCGGTTTTCTAATACAACTGGTATTCTGCAAAAAAAAAACTATGTGGTTTATTGGAAGAGACGAGTGCACCCCCTCCTAAAAAAAATCCAGGATCCGCCCCTGTTCAGACGGATTGAATGTCCTAAGATCGTCTCCGCCGGACAGACGTGGATCTTCACGTGCGACGAACTAAGCAAATAAATTACAAATTTGTATGGTAATATATACTGATTTAGTCTCGTTCGGGGAAAAATTTATTACTGAACACCCGCGGGCCACCTAATTGTGAGTGCTTTTTTGGTCTGATTCAGTTGATTATAATCTTACGTTATAGACGCGCCTGTTTTTTCCTCTTATAAATAGTTCTTATGCCTTTTAAGGTGGCTCCCTAGAGTAAATTGGCCGTGCGCAGCCTGAGCAGTAGTATGGCGCTTAAGTCCCTTATCCTATTTTTATTTATTTATTTATTTTTAATTCTTAGTTTTTAATGATGTACTAGTGAGCAGCACACTTACACTTCCAGTAAACATTTTCACTTGGAAGAAGGAGAAACCATTCTCGCCCGGGGCAACGAAAACTTTTTTTGTTGTCTTTTTTGTTGTTGATGTTGTTTTTTTTTAATAAAAAATAAAAATAAAAAAGTAGTTTTACTAGAAAGATGTTTAGAATTTTAACCAAGAGAATTTTAACTTGTTTATTTAAAAAAAGGGGCGGTTATTCAGCATTTTGGTTCAAAATAGCCCAAAAGTTACCAAAAAAGTGCTAGTTTTCCGAAAAGTTGCTAGAAGTTGCTCTCTGACAAAAAAGGTTGCTCAAAATCCTAAAAGTTGCTAAAAAGTTGCGGAGCAGAATCTGGAAAGGCCTACTGAAAAGGGCCTGATGAAGAAAGGTAAAAACGATTGCGTCAGCAAAGAATAAAACTTCATCAAGCAAAACATTCAGTGTCTTGCTTGATGTACTTTAATTCGCTGCTGACGTCAATGCTTGCTCAGTGCTTTAGAGTTGGCCGTGGTGTTGTTCCTCACACACATTTCCACTTTAAGGTCACACGGGCTGAATATTAGGCAAAACCTATGAAAGGCTATTGACCTCAGTTTCTGTCGGGTTCTCACGAGTATATAAAATGTATACAGTTTGCAGTTAATCAGTGTCCGTAAAGTGAACTGAGTTAACTTTGTGCTACGTTTCACGCGGGTCGCAAAAAGCGCGGCTGGTTTTCTCGTTTTATTCATGTTAAGCTTAATGTTATCCCTCCCCGAGCTCCGCGAGGTTCTGCGCTACAGGTGAGTTAAAATTACTGAAGCTTTTTCAAGTAAAAACCATTATTTTGCCACGGTTTCAAGCTGGACCTCTGTATTTAATAAAAACTAGATCGTAACCCAAGGCCGACCCCCGCGATACGAACTCAAACTGGCGTTAAACCGAGGGGACGTCACTCTTAGAACCCATCGTCAGAAAACTCCAAGACAAGGGAGATTAGCTTCGAAAGACTGCCCTCCTCACGTAAACCATAGCTAATAAAAGAAATGCGCTGTAATGTACTCAAACAGCAGTGTGCATGAGGACTGAATATCAAAGCTATATGGGCGAAAGAGGCAGAGTATCTTCATTAGATTCGCATACTCAATGGCTTGTTTACGTCCTCGAGAGGAAAAACAAGAACGTAAACGAGCCAACTACGCGACTATCTGCGATCTGCGACACGATTGACGACCTAGTGCCAAGAAGTGAAATCTCTGCTAGCAGCTGCGGCGGGGATGACGCGGTGGACACGGGATGATAAGTACATCTTACCAGAGAGGCTAGTTTCTTTCTTAAAAAGCGAGGTGGAGGGCAAACTTCACTAATACAGTCGAAGTTCCCTTGCTACCCGCAACACATTCTAGTAAACTACCGTCATTTAAGCGATAATACAGTGACAACAACCATCTTCCTCACGATACAGGAAAATATAATGTCGGTTACTCACACTCGTTTCAATCCTCAAGCAACAATTTTCAAGAGCTCGTAAGCTGAGGTTAATATCTTGTTAGGAGCCCATGACCCTCCTGATAAAGTTAAAATTGTTACTTATTTTGGTAGTGTCCATTCCGGCACTTACTGTTATGAAGTTTTTGAATGCAGTTTTTAAATAATTCATCAATATATGATATATAAACACTATTATTATAGCTATTGCTACGAAGTAGACTTTGAAGCCTACATTCCTACAGTCAGTTACCTCCAGTTAGCTCAAAATTAATGTCGTAAATGACATGGCCATCGCAGCTGTCTTAAAAGTGTGGCGGCTGCTGGTTTTAAAAATGCGTAGGAAAACGGTGAGGGGAGAGGGCGGAGGAACGGTGAGGGAGTCCCTAGTGGTGATAAGTAGCTACGAGTATCAGATTTCGTCTAGGTAAAAAAAATGATATTAACGCCGAAAAATGATTCAGTGTGTTTTCCACTATTCGAGATAGTCATACAGCATAAAATTTGCTTCGTACTAGAATGCCGACTCCTTGTTCATCATTTACCCGATTCTCGGCCGGGATTGAGGACCGCGAATTGTATAAAATAGGGTGCACAGAGCTAAGAATAATCTTCCTTTTAGAATATCTAGCTCATGATGAAAAAACTTATCATCAAAACAACCATGAGACAATAGCTGTATGATATTATTAATTGTCTTAATTTGATCATAATGTTCGTCCTGATCAGGACCAAACTAGTACAAGAAAGCTAATGAAAAAAGAAAGAATAAAGATCTCTTTTGGTTCGGACTTGTAGTGTTTCAAAGATCGATTAACTCCATCAGTCATAAAGAAGCGATTTTAGACATATTTTATGGCATATTTTTGTGATTTTCTATCTTTTTTTGGGGCGTCTACCACTCCTTGCAGGTATGTACTTGGCTCCATTTCTGCAAAGGGTGGGAACCGTCTGGCTGTGGTCCAAATGTCTTCAAGATGTCCCCGCAAGCCCTGATGGCGAGAGCCATAGCAGTGTTGGTTGGATTACAGGCGGTTCCAGTGGGAATCACTCCACATGACCCAATATAGAGGTTCTTGTAACCCCAGACTTTGGAGTATGGATTCACGACACTTTCTCCATCATCTTCCTCACCCATACGACATGTACCCTATTGTTATTAATAAATAATTAAAAAGGACGTTTTTTTAAAAGCTTTATATAATAATAAAATTATCTGCATCAACAGTTTTTCATCATCAGTGGCCGTTGGTCACTGTTTTTAATCACAAGGCATTGAGCGCACTCTAGTTACAGAGAATGGAATTAGATAATTTATTTTAAATTTAAAAAAAAACTGTCCTTTGAAATTCTTTGATAGGCCTTGGACATAACAGTGAGAGATTGGAAAATGTGAATATTAAAGTTTTGCACACTTCAACCAAAGACTGATGTTTTTTTTTTTTGCTATATTTTTATTAGCAATTCATCTCGAGCCACAGCACAATGATTAACAGCAACGAGAAATTAGAAAACATTATTTGGAAAAATGGTGCAAATAGTTGTAGGTTCCATTAGGCTCATAATGAGATAAAAATGCTAATTAAGTTTTATAAAGCGTGCAAGCGGGACACGCGTGCGTCCTCAAAATGTTTCCCTTCGCCCTAAAAAACCCGGCGCTCACCTACCTTTTCTGATATTAACTTTCACTTGTATGAACCTTTTATGCCAGTTTAGTAGACTGTGTGCGTATCATTTCAAGCCGAAGTTAAGCTTAGAAAAGTCTTGTACTTACAGTTATGTGGAGGGCTAAGCCAGGCTTTTGAAATGAAGGCTCTGAGCCAGGAAGGAACCCACCAAGAGCAGTGGCTGCCTTGCACATATCAGTCATCATCTTGTGAACTTCTTCGCCTTCTTCCTTTGTCATTTTGAAGTGGAACGTTGGCTGAGGCATTCCAAATGTGTCTCTGTTCATGTGTGAGAACTCAACACAATTTTCATAACGTGGGTTGACCCTTCCAAACCAACGCAAGTCAACAATTAGTCGAGTATCAATGTTAGGAGCAACCTCTCCATATGAGAAAGCATCTCGGTGGACTTGGCAGTGCCATGGACGGTTTTCTGAGACTGGAATCCAACACTGTGTAGACACACAGAGTAGAGAAAGTGAGTGAGTAATCATGCACAGTTTAATCTTCATGTACAATGTATGCCTACGAGCAACTACGCAGCAAAGCTGTTTGTTATAAGTATAGTTACAGCGAGAGTTACAGTTACAATGATTGCCTTCAGATTCAAGTAAAGCCTGTTGTGAAGAGGTTAAAATTGATATATAGTTGAATTTTTTTACTTATCTAGA
Organism: Porites cylindrica; assembly: GCA_964035525.1. Classification (NCBI taxonomy): domain Eukaryota; kingdom Metazoa; phylum Cnidaria; class Anthozoa; order Scleractinia; family Poritidae; genus Porites; species Porites cylindrica. The sequence continues at coordinate 14,131,369 of OZ037785.1, forward strand.
TCAAGAAATACTACAGCTGAATAAACCACTGCCTTGACTCTTCATGGAAAACGAGAAATTCAGCTATTTAGAAAGATTATATCTAGGCCAGTCAACAACAGGGAGTTTACAATTTCTCGTTATCATTTTTTTTTTATCTTATACCTGCGGTGTGGGATCTTCGAGTGGAATAGGAATGGGATCCCTTGGGTTCTTAGATTTATGTTGATGAACTTTTTCTTTCCATTCTGGACGGCTCTCGATGCTATCCACAATTTCTTGCTTCAGAACAATCTGACAGAAAGCAATTGGTTGCTCACAGAGGTAGTGCCCAAGGGCCTCAGGTTCGATTTCTGAATTAAACAGGATCTGTGGTGTAAGAATAGCACCTCCAGCCAGGACAAATACTTTGGCATAAACAAGGTATCTCTTCTTTTCTAGGAGATCCTTCACAACTGCAAAGCAAATGCTTTCTCCATCATCAGTAGGGACCACCCTCTCACACTGCCACTCAGACTACATATAATATAGTACAGTAGAAATAAATGTTAGACATATATTTATCAGTTATCTTCATTATCAAACACTGATAACCAATCAGGGGGGTGGGTACTCCCGACAGAAGTTAAAAGGCATTCAGCGTTGTGAACTAGTATGTGGTACAATTTGTTAATTAAAGGTATACGAAATGGGCTACCTTATTTGTCCAGAATGCTTCATAAAAGGGTAAGGGGTTGGACCTCGGGTGGAACCTCCCCGTATAAAATTTTGTTGAGTTCCCCTCCCCCCCGGGTAACTAATGCATATTCACCAACCTTTAGTTGTATCTTTGAGCAATCTCCAGACTTGATGTCTTTGACCAAATCTTCACCAAGAATTGTGTCGCTTCCTGACCACATTACAAACTCCTCTTTCTTCCTAACACCAGCAAGAGGTAGATTTTGTGGGAGGTATTTACTTTCAGTTATCTCTTCCTCGTACGTTTCGTTCAAGACTTCTTTTACTACTGTATTACGAATGGAATTCTGAAACAAATCGTCACTCTTCTTCAAAAGCTTCTCAGATTCTTCATAAAGGACCTGCCATTCTTCGTTGTCAATGATTGAACTTCTTTCAACTTTAGGATGTTGGCGTGGAACAGCCGCAGTCCAGTGGGTAGCCATTCCTCCTACAGCACATGTTGCTGCGGCATCAGGAAGGTTGTCATATGGTGATTGGTCAGGGTTTTGACCATCCTTCACAAATCTGTAAGAAAGGAAAAGATAATTGATACAGTTAGAACCAGTTGCACATGGTGCAAATCTAGAATCCAGAATTTTATTTGGCGAGAGATTCGAGTTGTTGAAGATTACAGCAAATGTATAGAAGAAGGGAGTTGGCATAAGTGGGCTTAACTTACCTTAGCCGTATATGTATTCCGGATTTTAAACAAGCGCAAGCGTAGAATTGAAGTAAAGAATTGAAATTTGTTGGACTTTGTTTTTCGAATGTAAATTCCCAAGGTAGATACAAGATGAAATGACCATGTAAGTAAAGACATCTTCACAACGTTTGCGATACTTAATATTTAACGCAGCTCATGACTGTCATCGTGATCAGCAATATTTGTTCTTTCAAATTCACGCTGTACTTAGATACGTTGTAAATGTTAAAGTAAATTAGTTGCTAGTCAAAACTAGGTGTGACATGGTGCTAGTCTCATCGTTGCAATTGAATGTAGAAGAAAAAGGTCAAAATTCAGTGCGATAAATAATCATGTATTACCCATGGTATATGTTTGGATCATAGGTGAATGCTCCAGGATCTAGAGTAGGAACTGCACTATCATCTGGTGGTATGGAGAGCGGACGTAAATGACCCTTGATAACACCAGTAAAGAGGTTCACATTACGCTGATACAGAAAGGAGTTCTTCAAATGTGCTCCTGGTTCTGGTGACAGTTGTGCTCCAGCATCAATCATAAACACTCTCATGCCTCCTTCCACGAGTTTGCGAGCAAACGTGCAGCCCAGGGGTCCGGTTCCGACGATCAGAACGTCGGTTCTGATCGTCTCTGGACCATCAGGTTGGTTGGACATTTTTACAGGGTACCGATAGAATAAAGAGATATTTTCACTTACACTTTCGGTGCAGAACTGTTTTTCTTTTTACAATGCTCAGTATTTATTCTTTCTTTATTCTAAGCATCACCAAATGATTGACATGCTGCAACCATCCGAAGAGCAACGTTTAATGCCCTGTACGCACCATTGGAGCTCAAGTACCTTATTTACTTAACCCTCTTCCACCTCCAACAATGCTGAACCTTGTTACAATCCGTTCCACCGACTAAATATGAATAGAGTGTTTGCAAATAAATGGAATGGATCGACACACGACTAAGAAGATTTTCCCCCAAGAAACAAACTACTGATAAAGAGAATAATTGGAAGTTTGCAAGTATAATCAACTTGTGTATAAAAATGTTTCAAACTTATCAGCCGTGTAGCCTGAGATCAAGCCGAATATTATTTTCCTCTTTCGTGGTCGCGTCCAACCGAAACGAAAAACAAGCTTGATATCATCATCAGGTTAAATTGTAATAGGACGGGTACTCGTCAATCCGAGTGAGATTAGTTGGAAAGTCCGCCTTTTGTATAAATTAAACACAAAAAATATAAAATATGTTTCGTGCAAAGGACGCAGCAGTAAAGCCCATCACAAGTGCAGCGGTCACATAACTTGACCCTTTAACGCGAATTACTCTAACAGTTTGAAATCAGTGTTCTATTGTTTAGCGTTCCATCCACTGAATACGAATAGATGTTTTTATAACTGGACGAGGGTTGGCGCACGATCATACAATTTGCCCACGGTGCGAACTAGAAAATTGTGGTCGCGCGGTCTAGCGAGTCTACAATTTTTAACAAAAGAGCTCTACATTTCTACCATCGTTATATAGTGATGAGTTTCCTCGGCTTTCCAGTCCAAAATTAGCCTTGATAGGCTAGGTTACGTGTTTAGATGGGTACCCGCCTTTTTGTGTCCTTATTCTTTTAATATTTTGCGTGCCAAGACACTTTACTTTAAAAGTTCCTGTTTACACCCAGCAAGTAGTCTGAAGTCCATGAATGTTAATTAGCGGCACTGCATTTAAGGATAATCAAAAACAATATTTGCATATTTTCCGTCTTCTACTAAATTAACTCATATTGTCGCTCAACGTCTTAAACCTTGTCAGATTTCAAGTACGACCTCGTTCGAAACACTGAGGTGGAGATTCAGTCAACGAGCTGGTCCAACATGTTGAAGAAACCCTCAAAGTATCAGACCACAATTGTCCTAGAGAACAAAAGCTTGGCCGAAATTAAAAGGCTTGAAGAAGATGCAAAACAAGAGAAGAACTGGAAGAGATGGGGGCCTTATTTATCGGAGAGGCAGTGGGCAACTGTAAGAGAAGACTATTCTTTTGATGGAGCTTGGTAAGGACACTTTTTAACATCTGATTTACTTTGATAATCCTACTCGATTCGTGAGGGACTTCGTATCGCACGTGTGTGGGTCCTTAGGGATGAACACGGAACTGCGCATGATCATTAACACGCAACTGTTCCAATCTCGACCCAGAGCTCTTTTGCGCATGTAGAGGAGAGAGAAAAGCACTGGGGTCGAGAATGGTTAATTCGATCTGTTCATTTCTCATGTCGACTCATGCGTAGTACTGCTGCCACGATGAGTTGTGAAGCTGTTTCGCGTATTAGCGATTGTGCTTACATTTTGTCATTTCGATACAATTAGTGATCACACTGTTTCATCCAAAAATCACCATTCTATGCTTTGAGGGAAAGAGAAGAAAAAGATGTAATTTTTGTCTACTTTTCGTTCCAATTATTCATGAATTGACTAAAGATTACGTGCAAAACAGTAGCATTTTTGTGAACTAAACATGAAAACAATAAAGATTTGCGTAGAGTTTGCTTCACTCTTCTTTAATTTCCTAGTTTGAGATCTTTAGGGTGACTCGATACAGTTTTTCAGGGTCAATACCTCCCAAGGAGTTTGACCACAAACTGCGTCGCCATGAAAAAAGATTTGGGAAAATTGCCACCACACTTGTATTAGATAAAAATGAAAATTTGTTATGATCAGGGTGCAACGAAATCGGAGTTGTCATAGCAACGAAATGACGCTGTTACCTATTTTACTTGCAGCAGTATATCTCGACACTGGGAACTATTCTTTCAAAATCGTTCACGGGAGCTTTTTCTTCCAATAGCGGTTTCGATGTTCGTGAAGTTTATGCGAAATCTGTAAGAGCGTTATCGAGATATTTTGGGATGAAGATTTTAGGGTTAGAAACACAGTAAAAAATGAACAATCTTGATGTTTGGCCTTTATCTGTAGAAAACGAAGCGCTTTTGACATGCAATTTCACCTCATAGTAGTTTCAATCTTTTCAAAAACGTACGTGAAAGATCATGGAGATAGCTTTAGCCGATTGCTAGAAAGAAGGGTTTGATTAGTATCTATCGAGGCGCTCTTGTTAGCGGTTTTGTAAACATTTTGGTCTTCTAACAAATTAGCGAATAATTTTAAACCGCTCGATAGATTTTATCGAGCCACCCTAAGTGGTATACTACTCAAACCGTAGTTCGTAGCCCTTAGGCATTGCATTGTACTAGGTCTCCACAATTAGTTCAGTTACACTGTACTGAATGTAAGCTAGAGGGCTGACACTTTTTTAATTCGCTGAATATTAGACTACTTTACAGTCTGGAAAGGTCGGCAATATAACCAGTACCATTTCACAAGAATTTCTCTATTACCACGCAGGTTGCACGTGAAAGTGTTGGCCTGTACCCCGTGTACGGTCTGTACATGAAAGAATGCAACTTGTTTCGAGAGACTTAACATAATAACCTTTTAACATGCATGAACTATTTTGCAATTAGAAAAGAGCAGAACGCTCATCAGTATCAATCTTATTTTTCTTTTTTGCTTGAGTTATAAAAATTGTTTCCTTCAATGACACTAGATCACGAATCTAACCCCGTTTTGTCTATTACCTTGGTGCGAGAGCTTCCCCCCTTTCCCTCCCCTTTTTTTTTTCTTGGTACAGAGCGAAGCCGTGACAATGACTCGGCGCTTTGTAGAACCGTGAAAACACAGCCTTGTCCCATGGCGTTGTCGGCTCGGTGATAAGTGACTTCACCGAGAGGAAAACGGTTTATTTAATTAATTTTCTGAAAACGGACTTCTGGAGCAAGGTATTTATCTATTAGCATGATATTATAGTAGTTGCAAAACGTGACAGTGGTTTATTGTCTGAAATTATCGATACGATTTAAGATCTTGTTTGGTAAGTAACTGGCATGGACTAAGATTTCCAGTTTAATGGATTTCGACATTTTCCTTAGGTCGGCGTGTTTCTCTTTTAATAACTTTTCGTCAATTAACGGATAAATTACTGTGAACCTCAGAAAACAGCTGAAATGAACCCTTACTGTGTTTTGGTTTGTATTTACTATTTTATGTTTCCTTCGCCGTGTTACTTGTGTCACTGCATGAACATTAAGACCTCAAAATTCCATGTTCCCCAATGTTATAAGTTTTTAGGGTCATGAAGTTTACACCGCAAAAAAATTCAGCTCTTAGGGAAAGGTTTAATCACCTAGGCAACTCGCAATGGCACAAACAGAGATTTGGGCAAACATTGATAGGAAGCCAATTCAACTTTTGCTCACAAAGTATACCATTTTGAACTGTCATCTCCGTTTGTCAAAAAAGTCCGTGTTCCCTCTGGAAAAAGTTACTTTACAATGTTATAAAGATGATTATGTTACAACGTCTATACGCATCGTTAATTTTATTAGTACTTCGTTTAAAGTAAACAGTAATGATAATAATAATATTTAAAATTTATAATACGCAAGAATCTATATGTGCAATGAAATGAATAAATAAAATAGGACATATAGGCATTAATAACATTTAAACAATGCAAGCAAGCAAAAATATAATTGTTGATTACGTACACATTACTGGTATAGAAAGCGGTTGAAGAATTTCTTTCATTTTTATACGAAAAATAAATGAAAACTCTATAAACGTGCAGTTTGAGGCCAAACAAACGATTTGCTTCTCACGGGTAAGACTGGAATGTATAAAACAAATAGGGTTGAATTCCTCGAAAGACAATTTCATAGCGAAAAGCTCTCGTTTGTCCACAAAAAGGAATCAGAGCACTCTTTTGAACTTTCTCTTTCAACTTGTGTCTTTTGCCGCGTATTTTCAATCTTGAAAGCAAAATTTTTAATAGTCTTGAAAACCACCACATGATGAATGCGCTTCCCAGCCATTTTGTTGACGGATGACGTCTACTAAAGGTGTCAAATTCGCCGGCTTCTTCCCCACCGCCTATGTGTTTGCCCATTTGACTTTTGTGGGGGAGGGGGGTATGGGTGATTTAGTTTGGGCAAGAATTTTTTTCCCAAACCTCTGGAGTTAGAAATTTTTTCCTTGACTTATAACGGTGTAAGATTTTTTTCAGCATTATATACGTCACGAGGGAAATTTTTCTCAGGTATATCCTTACAAGTTCCCCCCCCCCCCCCCCCCTCACCCCCACCCGAAATCAGTCTACAGGATATTTTTTTTCTGAAATCACCCATAACCTCCTCAAAAGTCAAGTTATCAGCCCCTAAAATCCACCAGACATTGGCTCAGTAGATAGACTCAGATGTGTCAATCATTTCTAAAGCCTTTTGAAACAATATGGGACAAAACTCTCTAGGGGGAGGAGAGGAATTCGTTATTACTTACCCCTACCCGGGGAGTCAGTACGGACGTACTGTGACGTTATAACCATATTTTCTCGGATGGATAGTTTACCATTTTCTCTTAAGTATGGAGATCCACGCTCGCGCGCTTTGCGCTAGCGGAGGCTCCGCTTGTATTTAGAGATTTTCACCACAGAAAATGATATCCTTTTCAAAATCTCAGCCTAGGGTTTATTCTTAAAGTATTCTTAAAATTTCGCAAATTCGAGCCTCGATATTCTTATAAAAAAAAAGAGTGTAAAGAAGGAGAACTTTTACTTGGGCGGAGACATGAAGACATATCTAGTCAATTAGATCATGCCGGTGTTTTTGAATTCACTGGGTTGGCGTCAGGAGCCCTGTGGTTGGCGTTTGTTCCAGTTTGAAGTGAAGAGGACATCCTTGCAGTCCTTCTTTACTCTAGTGAACTAACAGCGCGAAGAGAAGAGGAATTCTATTGGTACGCTGAATTAATGTGATAGGCAGCGATATGACTGAAATCTATTCACAGGCGCTCACATATTTCGCTTGCTTTCCTAACTCTTAGGAGAATGAGGGACTTCTCATAGCCTACTGCATTACTGAATCAAAGTTACTAAATCAGTTTTGTTACTTATCAATCGTAGCGTCAATTATACCCCCCAAAGCCTAAAATTTACTTGCCAGAGAAGCGAGTAGCTTGAAGAATAGAAGCTATAAGCCCAAAATGGAATCTCTGTACACTGCAACTGGAATAAACAAACAAACAACAAACAAACAAGAAAGACAAAATTCGTCTTCAGATACTGCTTTAAACATTGTTAACCCTTCAAGTTCTCCTTTCACAGCTGGGAGTATTTCCCGCATGACCACGCCCGGTCACGTGCTTATCGGTGGGGAGAGGATGGTTTACTAGGGATCACGGACCAGGAGTGCCGGCTGTGTTTTGGTTTGGCTTTGTGGAATGAAAAAGATCCCATTCTGAAAGAAAGACTGTTTGGTTTGACTGGACATGAAGGTTAGAATATCTAGTAACCCAAATTTTCAACATCGTTTTGACGTATTCATTGGGTCATTTAGTAATGACGGAGCTTCAGCAACGACGACGGCGACATCAACGAGAACGGCAAAAAAGCAATAGGTTCAGATTAGCAAAAAACAACTCTGCACGCGCATCACGCAGTTTATTGTACATTTCTTTGCCATAACGGAACGACTGAGACGTGAAAATGCCTAATCTCAAGTTTTTTCACGACTTTCTTTTTCTTTCCCTGAACTTCGATACAGTCTTTTAGAATTCAACTCAAGAAAAAAATTGCCATCATTTGACATATTGAACGAGATGGAATAAGCCCGATAAAGTCTCACAGCGCGACTTCACTTTTAAGTGACGTTTTCGTAACCGTCGCCGTTGTTGTTGCTTTAGTTTAGACAATTTCTATGTGTCCGAGTGAGTAGTAATTTAATTACCCAGGGACTTGGGGGACGTGGATATGACCAAAAGGAAGCCAATTGAATTGTGAAACTTATACATTTAAAAATCGAGTGAAACCGAAAAATAAGAACAGTATATTTAATCATCAAAGAGAACTTATTCTTGCCTTTCACTCTAGTTTTCAAAAAACTATACTGTAGTCCTCGTAACCTGCAGATATTTAAAAACTGTACTTTAGTCCTTATAATTGGAGAAATTTTATATTGTTCTTTACAAATAGATCAAGACAGAAAAATGGGAAACAGAAGGTAGAGTGCCCCCCGCCCCCCCCCCCCCCCCCCCCACACACACACAGAATGTCAGTCTTCTTTGAAAGAAGACAGTTAAACTTTTTCAAGTACAACTAAAGATACAGAAAACAACTTTTCACGGCTCCAAATTTCTAAAAGTAGGTGAAATTTTAATTTTAAAGAAGTATCTTGAGTTGCCATCTCCATTTGTACTTTCTGTCCATTTTTCTTTAAAAATTTGACAGCTGTGTGGCTAGGTCAAACTGCAACTATATAGCATAGGTTTTAGAGTCTTCAGTTTTTTACGGATTATCTCACTTAATTTTATAAATAAAATTGTTATTTTTAAAGGAAATCATGGTGAAGATGTGAAGGAATGCTATTACTATCTTGATTCCACTCCAACACATTCTTACATGAAGGCCCTGTACAAGTACCCTCAGAACGAATATCCTTATAGCTGGCTTGTTAATGAAAATCGAAGAAGATCACGTCAAGATCCTGAATTTGAGTTGTGTGATACTGGTAGGAGGATACTTTTGCATTATTCTGTAAATTCAGAATTTTTTTTTTACGAAACCGGCCTTCCTTCATTCCCCCAAAATTCTAGTGTTAAGGATCAAACCTCTCTTGGATGCTTTGAAACATTTAGCTTTAGAGACTTCTTTCCCTTGGAATTTCAGTCGACCTTCTTTAAGACTTCCATTGGTATTTTCCTTGAACCCCATCTTCAGTGTGGCTTAATTCTTTCTTCACAGGAAACTAAGTCAACCTTTTAGAAAGATTAGTACCACCTCTATCTTTATTCTACAACTGGATGTAGCACAAGTAAACGCCACGTCCGGCGCTTCAATGTACTACACTCTCTCCTGTTTAATATTTGTCACACCTGAAATCTATAAAGAAAAATAAGCCTATTACAATCATAGAAAGTTATAATCCCTTAATGATATAGTAACACTCAATTAGGGAATGATTTATACCTCCAAAATGTCAAGTTGCGAAACCAGGGCAAACCCAGAAACTCCGTAACCAACCTGTGTTGGTCTGTGTTGTTCCTTCAATAGTGCTGAACTTTTAAGTGTCATTTAATTGACACATATAAATAAATTTAACTATCTTGTAGGTGTGTTTAATGACAGTCGTTATTGGGATATCTGTGCTGAGTATGCAAAGAATACACCAGATGACATTCTCATCCGTATCACAGTAACAAACCGTGGTCCTGACACTGCACAGCTTCATGTCTTGCCAACATTGTGGTTTCGAAACACCTGGATCTGGGGCTGTAAGCATGAAGGGTGTACACAGAAGGCAAGAATCATCCAGAAAACGCAAGACACTGTGGAGTGTCGGCATGAAACGTTAGGAAAGGTTTCATTTATTGTTGATGTTGGACCCGCAAATGAGACTCCAGAACTGCTGTTTACAGAGAATGAAACAAACAACAAGGTAGGATTTTGTTCGTAACTTATCACCGCCTTGAATTTGCAGTAATGGATGAATGTAGAAAGGTAAACTACTGGAACAACCCTGTTTGTCAAACAAACTGTCTGACAACTATAAAACTCAAAATATTAACAACCAGCACGCGGACCCATCTTGGATAGCCGCGCTAGTAATGCGCATGCGTTGAATCCGTGGAAAGAGTATTAAATAACGCTGATCTCGAGCCAAAAAAAATTTTGCATGATAAGTAAATGACAAATTATGTTAGCAGTGCTTTTTTGGAGAATAGGAGATATGTCCAGTTTTGACAGGTTTTCTATCGTCGCACGTGACAGAAAATGCATCGTTTTCCGAAGAAAATAAAGAATAAGAGCCAAATTGTAAACATAAACAAAAGCCAGTTTCTAAAGTAAAGTCGCCTGAACAACAATGAAATGACCACATTTATTAAAAATAGGCACAACATGCACACTTAATAAGCTCAAAATATAACAGAGAAGATGAAAACAGACCTGAATGTGTGTAAATAGAATCCCCGCCGAGGAACTGAAAGGAAACTCAACATGGTAGACTCTTTAAAGACCCTTTGTTTGTGTGTTTTGGCGAAGATGAGCTGGTTTCAAGTCTGTTGTAAACGAATACGTAGCTGTTTGAAACTCCTCGAATTTGTGGGAGATTTTTCTTCTTTCCATCACAATTTGCTCTGCTCACTTTTTCTAGTTGTATTCGATTTACATGAAAACCGAGAGACCATCATCAACCTCAATATTAGTTGTCATCACCTGATGCTGTCTCTGGTTTCCTAGCAAATGTTTTAATGATTGAAACGTTTCCCGAAGCGCCGACGAAAACCCGAAAACAGTTGATTTACTACAAACCTCCTTGACAAGTTTTAATTTCTGACCAATCAAACTCATAAAAATATCCCACGATATTACATATTAAACCGTTCAATTAAATATATGTATTGCGCGCGCGTTTGGTAAGGTAATAAAAATCTCAAATTGTAATGACCCTTTTAGGTAACGCGCGCCCACATCATAGCATAACGTAGCTTCACGTGTCACACTAAGGAAACAAATAACCCAGTCTTTCCCTGAAACGTTTAGAACATTTGACCTTTCATAAACCTTGTAGTCTCCTTGTCATCTAAAAAAGACACATCCAAGTTAGTATTTTAATGTTTATACAGTTACAACAACAGAACTTCGTGTATATACGCCAGACAGTTAAACCCTTTTTTAACGTCCGATCATGTATGTGTTTTGTTGTTTATCTTTATAGCGTCTGTATGGCGTAGACAACTTAACAACATTCACAAAAGATGCCTTTCATCGCTATATCATTCATGGTGAAAAAGATGCAGTCAATCCCAAGAAAAAAGGCACCAAAGTGGCCCCTCATTATTTGCTGGTTGTCCCCCCTGGGGAAGAACGAGTCTTACAGTGTCGACTCATGGCTGAGGGAGATGTTGTCACTGAACCATTTGCTGAACAAAATTTTGGAGCTGTCATTCAGAAGCGACAAGAAGAAGCAAACGAATTTTACCAAGTTGCCATACCATGTAAGCCTTCATAATGCGCCCTGATAGAGACTTTTTCCAAGGTTTTATAAAAAACAATTCATTAAATCCATGTTCTCGCAATAAGGAACAATGTTATCGATATCTAGTACAGATCGTTCTGGACCAAACCTAACGAGCACAAAAAAGTACAAATTGAGGCACTGACAAAAACTGGTTAAGTGTCAACTGCCGTACTGATTTTAGTTAAATACTGTCGTTTTCTTTGGCGCCCTAACATAGCACAGTAAAGACTGCGTTAAAAATTTGACAGACAGTAGCGCTGCCTGTATTAAGCAGAGATGATTCGCCCAAATAAATAATCTGTTAACAACAACGACCACAAGTTGTGAATTTGTACCGTTGTACTAGGGTGAATTGATCAAAGTGGATGAAGGGGGTAAAGTGGAGGGAGGGTGAGCGCGACCTTCCCTTGCGAAGGCTCAGTTGTCACTCTTGTTATTCTTTCAGCTGGCTTGACTCCAGAGGAAACCAAAGTGTCACGTCAGTCCTATGCCGGCCTACTGTGGAGCAAGCAGTTCTATCATTACATCATTAAAGACTGGTTGACGGGTGACCCGGAGATGCCGACTCCACCCACTGAAAGGTTCAATGGAAGGAACTCTGCAGCAGAGTGGAGACAGTTGTTTAACAGAGACGTTGTATCCATGCCAGACAAGTGGGAGTATCCCTGGGTAAGTTTTTCGCACGATTTCTGCAACACATCACCTGTTTCTTAGAAAATTTAAAGGTAGCTTTGCCCCTTTGCAACTATTTTCGCCATCAAGTGGCTTAACAAAGTGAAAACCGGTCCTGCTTGCTGCACGTTTACTGTGCCCTTTTATAAGAAACATTTTCCTGTGGAACAATGTGGACTCCATCTTTTCAGTCTGTTAAACCATTCATTTGGTATGTCCTCTATGTTTAGTAAAAGCGAATTAGTATCTATAATAGTATTCTTACATGTTCTTGTTGTTAATGGCAGCAAGTTCCATAAAACAGTTGCAGCATGAGCGAAGGTGCGACTCCCAAGTGTGAAGCAGTTGACTTTTGGAACGAACAAAAGGGATTACCCCGCGAGCGAAGAGCACTGATTAAAAGCTACTTTACAACAATCAGTCTCCACGATTTTTCATTTTGATCTTTCCTTTAGACAGAACAGGCCCGATAGATCTTAACGAGTCAATTGGCCGTCATCGAAGAGTATCGTGTATTAAAGTGACTGGCCTTAGGGGCCGACCATTCCACTTTCAAAGTGGAATGGTCAGCCCCTAAGGCCAGTTTGAAAGGAGTGGGGGAGGAGTTATGGGTGATATGGTTTGAGCAACAAATTATTTTTCAAGCCTACTACTTTGATGGAATTTGATTCCTAACTTTTGGCTCTGAATATAATACTAGGGATACATCAATGCATTTCTTTGCAATGGCTGAAAGTGTATTGTCGGTTTTAAGTAAATTATAAGTATATTAACGGGAGCTTCGGTTTTAGGCTTGCATGGTTAAACTCAAATTAGTTGACTATAACAAACTTCATCATATTGATGGCGCTTGCTGTCTGATGAAATGTGGTCAACCATTATGGTTTGATGGCAAATGGCTGGGCGTTTTGCATTAGGGGTATCGCTGTATGTAATTAATGTGGAAAGCTGTCGAGAAAAAGGTGCTAGAAACGAAAGGACAAAAAAGCCATCCTCTATTAAATAAGCCCGTCTGCGTTGCTCTGACTGATTGGAAGAAAAGCACGTCCCTAAATATACACTTTGAAAAGATGCGAGTTAAAATATAACTTTGCTCTGAATCAGAGTGAAGTCTTACTGCAATATGGCCGATAACCTCTCTCCATCTCTTTCAGTACGCCACATGGGACCTAGCTTTCCATATGATTCCCATGAGCGTTATAGACCCCCAGTTTGCAAAGGATCAGTTAATCCTGTTTCTTCAAGAAACGTACATGGCGCCTAATGGCCAGATGCCAGCTTATGAGTTTGCCCTGGGTGATGTGAACCCGCCTGTTCATCCGCTAGCATGCCTTTTGGTCTACGAAATGACGGGGCGCCATGGAGCAAGGGACGACAACTTCCTGAAAACTTGTTTTCAGAAACTACTCATCAATTTCACCTGGTAAGGAAGTAGGATCAAAAGTCCTTTTTTTCTTAAGTTATTCGGGCAAGGTAAGACAAATTAGTATCACGAAACTCTTGTTTCTTGATTTTATAAAAAGTCAGATAACTTCTTTTACGTTTTATTGTTTTGTTTTTCTACACATGATACTGATTAGTAATGAACATAAAAGAAAAGAAGTAAAAGTTGAACAACAGAGCGAATCTGCTTACTCTAAGTAAGAAAAAGTGACTTGATCATTTAATTAAGATAACAAGGCAACACAGAAATAAACGTTTTTACGTGTGAATTCGAGTCGCTCTTCAATTCATAGGTGGGTGAATCCAGGTGTTAAAAATATATATTTGTTGCAATTCTTAGGTGGGTGAACCGTAAAGATCCTTCTGATACGAACATTTTTGGCGGGGGATTTCTTGGTCTTGATAACATTGGTAAGGACCCTTGCTCTATCCATTTGTCAGAGTAACTGAATATTTCCATGGCTGCACTGAGAACGTAGACAGTGGCACAGAGTGTAAGGTTTCCTATATTCGATCAGAAAATTCGCAGAATTATCCCAGAGGGGTTGTTATGGAAACGAAATATAGGGCACTCTGTAAATACATTCTCCTCTTCTCTGCTGCATAAAATAGCTTTCCCACTGAACCAACTTTTGGAATTTTAGAGAAGCACTGGCGTAATTCGACTTTAAATGTTTCTCCGGCAATGTGGACTAGGGAAGGTCTGTCCTTTGTTCTACGTGACGAGTGGAGCTATTTTCACCCCAATTTGTGTTTAGCTTACGAAAAGACAAAACAATATTTTCGATTCCCTACTGTTTTCATTATCTACTTATGTGTCCGTGAGAATGTCTCGAAAGAACCGTGGCGATAAACGTCTGTAGGCGGTTTAGACTTCAACTTCAACGTTATTTAATAAAAATATTGATTACAATAGACTGGCCCGCAAAATAGCAACTGCTAATCCAGGTTTGACCAGTTAAAAGAAAAATAAAGTGAATGGAAAGGAAAGAAAGGAAACTATTTTAAGTTACAATGAATAATATTTCTATCATAGTTTTATTTTAATTACATTAAATCTAAGGAAAAACGGAAAAGGAATTGACAGAGAGCAAAAAAACAAATACTTTTGTACAGAAATCACACCAATTAAGGGAAATTGAAAGTCGACTTCATCCAGTAGTAATGTTAAATTTTCCAAATTTTGGTTGATGCTCACAACATTATTGTGAAAAACTGAAAAACTGGATTGAACCTCACTGATGGATAGCTTTCTATCAAATAATTTGAAACTATGCTGTGATAAATATCGACATTGTCTGTGATCGTTGTTGTTACTATTTAATTGACCGTCAAGATTAGTAAGTAGATCTCAGAAGACTCTCCTTCGTCTAACTGGATTGAATACTGAAAACTATTCTTTTTTGGCAGGAATCTTTGATCGGTCCCAGAATTTGCCATGCAACGAAGTGCTCTTACAGGTGCGTTTGCTGTTTTGCCTTGAGAAATAAATCCTGTATAGGACTAATCATTCGATTTTTCCCTATATCTTTGTAGGCTGATGGTACAGCGTGGATGGCGTTTTATTGTATCCTAATGCTAAAGATCGCTCTGATCCTGGCAGAGAAAGACGATACATATCAAGACATAGCGTGTAAATTCTTCCAGCACTTCACTCTAATCTCGGATGCAATCAATGAAATGTCCTCCGGTTTGGGCTTATGGGATGAGCAAGATGGCTTTTATTACGACCATCTGAGTGCAGGCACTAACTCCGAGGCACTACGCGTGCGCAGTATGGTTGGGCTCGTTCCTCTTATGGCTTGTCTTGTTCTTGATAATGAGTACATAAAAACCCTACCCGTATTCAAAAAGCGGGTTGAATGGTTCATGCAAAACCGGAAAGACTTAGCTTCTCAGGTAAGTGACCCGGAGTTTATGAAAAAATATCTCTTACATGACATTTGCAACATTCAATTAAATGATATTACCGGAACGACTTTCAAAGTTCAAGCCAATAATGTCGACAAAGTTCTCACTCTTCTCTGTTTCTGACTCTTACATTAAAAGGGTTAGTTAAGTGTCCCGAGGTATTAATATCACCCGTCAGGAATCGCCGAGGGGTGGGGCTGGGAAGGCTTAATTAGCCCCTCTTCTTTTTGAGATTTTCGAAAGAACAGTAATTTAGTTTATCAGATTCAAAACTGTACAAAAAGTATTTTATTTATTCAAGCAATTGCTGAACTCTCTTTAACTTAGTAATTCTTTTATACTTTCCTCTTTTTACCCAACTTTTGAGGATTTTTTACACCAACTAAACACAAACAGCTTGCGTCTGACTTCAAAGTTATCTGCTGACAGTACGGATAAATTTTCAAACGGTGAAGTACATAAAAAATGTTACAAACCAAAAAGTGCGGGATAGATTAACAAGGAACCTGTCCAGGGACTTAATTTTGAACAGCGCTATGGAGTTTTGTACGGTGACTCTAACTTATGAGTCTGCGGTTGAAATCCTATGGTGTGACCATTCAAATGAAATCTCTTCAGTAGTACTTTCACATGTTGCTACTTGTTTTTCAAAATTTCACAAAACTAAATTTGGAAATTAGGTCGAAATTTGCTTTTGGCAAAATTTGGCAGTGAAAGGGTTAAAAGCACAATGCGTTTTGTTCTACATCCTAAACATTTTGAGGTCAGTCCATTTTCACCTTTTCATATTCACGAAGCCGCGATAGCTCTCCGAATTTCACCTCGATTCACCTGAGCTAATGAACAGCAACTAAATAATTTTAAAAAATTGTGCATAACTATTATTCAAGGATAAAAGTTTAAGATGCATTTCAGAAAACCCAAATTTCAAATTTTCCCGGGGACAAAATGACAACTATAATTACAATTAAAGGCTCCTTAGAGGTAAATTAATGAACAGTTGTGTTCATTAATGTAACTTTAGGGAACCTTTAATTAACAATTAATGAATGAGGATGAGTATCTTATGAAGAATTATGGAGATTGAGGAGGGTGTAAGATAACACCCTCCGAGATCTCCGAAATTCTTCATATGATACGAAAACCGAATTCAATATTTGTTTTATTATTCATTCAAAATAATTCCTAGTTTAAAAACATGACTAAAACATGCTTACCTCCATCGAGCCATCGATGTTAAGTTCATCTTCGATAGTGCACGTTTAGGGTTGTTCAGCTCCGAAAATATTCTCCAATTAGCAGCTGTCGCCCTTCGAGTTGTCTTCTTGCTGTTGTTGCCATGTTTTTAGCTATTATTTCGCCTAGTTCTTACTCTTGAAACGAGTGAAATGTCCGCCATTTTTGTTTTCACAACCAAAACAACTCAACCTCGTCCCAGGTCTTCTCGGCTAACGGTGCCTTAACCTGCAAGAAAGCTGCACTTTTGACTTCATCGGTTCATTAAACGCAAAATTCTGCCAAATTTGGCCATCAGTAGCTGGTTATGGTGAATTATGCGTGTGCTTTTAGGCAATCAGAATCGGGGACATATTTTGAATGAATAATAATTGTAACTAAACGAGTCGTCATTTTGTCCCCGGGAAAATGCCCCCCAGTAAGCTCGTACCTAACGATTCAGATTAGACCCCCTCCCCCAAACTTTCAACCGACCTCGCTGCGCGATCCATGTACATACAACTATGGCAAACGATGGGGATGGCCACGTGACTATTTTAAAGCAAATCACATTTACGTTTTTTGCAGTATATTGCCGATTAATTTTCCCGACTTTTTGTCATAGGTATCATTTATGAAGACAGGTGGAGAGAGCGACAACAATTTTTTACTCGCCATTCCGACCAAGGACCAGCTAATCCGTGTGCTAAGTCGTATGTTAGACGAGGAGGAATTTCTGTCACCTTATGGCATTCGTTCATTGTCCAAGTTTCACGAAAAGAATCCATATAAGAAGGACATGTACAGCGTACAGTATGTCCCAGGGGAGTCTGACACTACCATGTTTGGCGGGAACAGCAACTGGCGTGGACCTATCTGGCTTTGCAGTAAGTACAGTATTTAATAAAACAAAGTTTGAACGGGAACGTTTTTACCTGTCAAATGAATATAGACTCGAACAGGAATCATAGGTAACGGGCAAGATCCCGTCGGTACCCATTCTCACCACCAAGAGAAATCAAGGATCAAACCCTCAGAAAAAATTTCCGACCTCCAGATGAGATTCGAACTCACCACATCTCCAAGTTCTAGTTCGGATGCTCTGTCAATGAGCTACTAGAGTCTCTATACAAAATAGGTGGTTTTTTAATGTCCCGCGAGAGTTAGATCGGGGAGGTGTTGTGTTATATGAGGTAGCTCATATAATAAGCCCCAAGGTTTTAATTTGAGCTTCCTCGCTAGAAAAATACTTTTAATTCTTTTACTTACGATTTACGTCTCTTTAATCTTTAAATAACATTTTTGTAATATATTGCATGTCTGTGTGTGTATGTATTTTTTTTTCTGGTAAATAAATAAACTGAAACTAAACTTGAATAAACTGACGAGGCCCTGGTTTTTCTACCCTGCGAGCAGAGGCTACTTTTCGCACGCCAGCTCACACCGCAAAAATGTAGCCTCTGCTCGCAGGGTGTGGTTTTTCCGTCCTTTTCCGAGAAAGTCAGAGCAGAAGAAGTTTATAGATGTACACTTACTTTGAAACAAACATTTGACGCATTGGGCAAACTGTGGCGTAAAACATGGGTGAAATATCTTGCCGGTAAAGCAAAAATTCCCCGGAGGGTACACTAGATTTTAAAGACACGTTATTAAGTTCTTGTTATCGATACGTATGTTTGTAAGTAGTCAGTCTCTGAACGAATAGAAAAGTGATAACGAAGTATTAGCTAGTTTGTAAAAATAACGAAAACGTATTAGTTAAATGTTTTTAGGAAGAATCGGTTTGTCTTTTTGTTCGCACTTCACTTTAATGTACGACAAATTACACAAGATTTGTTTCCGCTCCTTTTTCAACTTACTGCAGTATGATATCTTTATCAACGACGTTTTTTCTGTTAACCTTTAGTGAACTACCTCCTCATAGGGGGCTTAGAACTCTACGACCGTTTTTACGGTGACAGCTTGAAGATAGAGTGCCCTACCCGGTCGGGAAATCACATACGCCTGCGTGATGTTGCTCTTGAACTGAGCAGGCGCGTAGTGGCTTTGTTTCTGCCCAATAAGGATGGACGAAGGCCATGCCACGGAGATGATGAGAGATACGCCAGTGATCCACACTGGAGCGATCTGGTGTTGTTTTACGAGTACTTCCATCCAGAAACGGGACGAGGGTGTGGTGCTAGGTAAGTAACGTGGAGATGGTTTTATCTTAACTTACTACTTGACAAACCTCGTTTTCTCAAGGAGAATTTATTTTAAAACTCTCTCAATTTGCCAACCCAAAAATGGATTGGCACAGGACCCCATCATAACTGATAGCACATCTTTGACGTTTACCAGCTTTCATCAGCCAAACTTCGCTACTAAGCATCGTCTGTACCACTCTCAAATTTTATGTACACGTCCAACATTTAGAAAATTATAATGCGACTTGACACTTGAACCTCCGAATTTTGATTTTGTTTATTGGTATCTGTTACACGTAACAGTCCATTCACCTGAACGATGATAAAACCTCGCCCTAGAGCTTGTCCTGGCACCAATACGATAATGTTAAATTTTCGAGAAAATAACACACAACCTAATGTTGTGGGACAGGTTTCCCATTAAGTGGCTTAAAAGAATAGTGGTGATAATTTTTAGGACTCTAATTGTCTTTATGAACACATTGGTATTATTCTTACGTTGATTTTTTTCTCAATAGTCACCAGACAGGATGGACCGCGCTTGTCAGTCGTCTGCTGTTTAGGCTGGCCATGAATCGCTGAAAATGCACCCATCGGGTTAATGGACCGACAAACTTAGGTTCTGGTTACTGTTTATCATAGCTTGAGTTACTTTCCATTAACTTTTAAATTAGGTTAGGTATTCAACCAGTCATTAAATGACCAATCATATAGCACGACAGATACAAAAATAGATCCTATATGAAAACGAATCAACAAAGTTCAAGGATAAAAGTGCAGTGTAACCCTCCGCTCTCTTGTCATTTTTTTTTTTTCAATGTTCCCTGCTCAGGAACTTTTGGTGGGAAACAGTTCATTAATAGATATCATGTGACGTTGAGGTAGCCAGATTTATCATTAGAGCAGGGGACTGTTCGGTAAAGTTCCAACTGTAAGACATTTGTTTCTATATCTTCCATCTAATAATTCATTTTTTCCCCATCGTTTTGCGTCGAGTCTAGATAGGCTTTTTTTTCACACGTAGTTTTTTTACTTTACTTGAGCCCAATCTTGTCTTGTTATGTAAATTGAAAGTGGAAGCCGGGATAATAGTCGTCCTTTTTAATTTGCACTAGGTGGCAAGGCTTGATTAACCACGTGTTTAGTGAAATAGCATGTAATTCCATACAAGGTTTTCTGCTAGTATGTTCAAGATTATTATGTGGGTCTTTTTTCCCACCTAATTAAAAGGTACTTAAAGAGAGATGTCGTCTTGCATTACTTCATTTACCTAGAAGTAAAGTTTTTAGACTTCCTAGTTCCATTGCTTAAAGTGTGGTACCGTTTATCTCGATAAGGGGCAATATTTGTTTCCTCCTCAATCTCCCCCCACCCCCCTCCACACCCACAAATCATGTATTACGTCATGAGTGAAAGACACTAAACAATGTTTCAAAATAAAATCTCTCCATTTGATTGTCATTTGGAAGTAATGATCTGTTCATAACGTCTCTACTTTTGATTGGCAAAAATGAGGGTGCTTTCTAGGTAAAAGAAAAATGAATCCCTTACCTTTTTCATAATATCGGTTCTCGATAAATGTTTTTGAACATATCTCCTCTATTTCAGTTGAGTGCAAAAAGAATTTAAATTCAGAGAACTGTCAATTTCGACACAACTAGAAACCTCACGCGAGGGGTTATCAAAATTGTCCTTCGAGTGATTGACCCAGCACTGTCCAGACCGCTTTTGGCACGATCGGAAGTTCAAACACAATATTAAATCCTGAACCATCCTCTCCACGCGCCTGGACAAAAATTTGGCTTCTTAATAGTGTCGACGATTACCACCTTGTTGTCTTCTACCTTTATACACAGTCACACTAACTCACTCACTAGTAACATGTATCCAATGTGCAGTTGAACAGTTGGGTTAATTTGCAATTGCTTAAATTGCAATTACCATTGCGATGATCATATCTTTCATTTAAATTGAAACGTCCCCCTAAAGCGAGGTCAACTTTGTACGGCGTTTCACTCGGGTCACGAAGAAGTGCCCGTTTTCTCGTTTTATGCATTTTAAGCTTTAATCTAATTTTACGCTACTCAAGCTTTTTCGCCCTGAAACTAATATTCTACCACGTTTTCAAGCTGGGATTTGCAGACTCCAAAGTGAGGGCTGAATACAGAAATATTATATGGGCGAAACAACCAGTCTTTTAAGGTGACTCGACCCAGTTATTTTGTGAGTGTACCATCCTACTTTGAAGCTCTCTGGTATTCGCACCTTTACTTTGATCGCAAGTCTAACATATAGCATGGATAATATATAGATCAATCTACAATATAGCACAAAATTTTTGGCGATCGGAGTAAATGTCACGTGGTTATAGTGCCACGCCCCTTTGGGGTCTGAGTCGAAATTCTGCTGTTGCCGGCATTTTTTCGTGAAAATCTCTCGGCTACATATAGTGCGCATTAGTGCCTTGCGTTGAACAGAGTTTCACCAAAATCGCAAAGACTCAATGCGAGAAATTCAGCGGTTTCCAAATTTAGGTCATAATTTATGTGAAAATGATACGCAAACTTTACAAGATTATATCTAAAAAAAACTATGAGATTTCTGGGGCACCCAACGACGGTTTCCTCCTAAATACACTGAAAACTCTTTTTAGGCTATCCAAAGTACTTCTAGATATCTAGAAATGTATTCTAAGCGGCGCTATAAAATGTTTATCTGTTCGCTCATCCTAGGGGAACTTGAGTACTTTCGAAATTACAAGGGCTTCAGTATGATTTACCCGAAAATATTAGGTGCAATTTAGCGTATTACAAAGGACCTAATTTTTCTGATTCCTCTTTCCATCACATTTTTGAATCCGAAAATTTTAGGTTTCCTTTCTTATAAGATAAATAGGCTAACCTTGGGAGTTAAATGTGAAAAATTAAACTTCCGAAAATCGTAGGGAATTTATTAGTTGAGCTTCGACAATTGTACATGAATGGAGTGGTCGTCAAGAAATTTTTAGCCGTCCTCAAGAAATAGAACATTCTAGGCAATATTTGCTTTTCCGAACAGATATTTTAGAGAAAACAGTGGTTGGGTGCCCCCGAGATTTATCCCTTTATTTTGGGAGTCTTTATAACATATGGGTCCTTGCAAGTGAACAAAAAGCTTCAGGGCCTTGTAAATGAGCGCGATTTTGAGCAATGCAAACATACAGAAATTATAGTTTTAGCTATTTGTTGACGTTTGTCGGCGTTTAAGAGTCCTTCTCACGAAAAAAGCATTTTCTTAAAAATTCGTAGTTATTTTTCCTTCTAATTTTTTCGCGGCCACAA
Organism: Porites cylindrica; assembly: GCA_964035525.1. Classification (NCBI taxonomy): domain Eukaryota; kingdom Metazoa; phylum Cnidaria; class Anthozoa; order Scleractinia; family Poritidae; genus Porites; species Porites cylindrica. Next base: position 14,153,632 of record OZ037785.1, read on the forward strand.
TTGATTAACTAACTACGCGGATTCTGAATTTCATGGTCGTTGAAACACTGTGACATTATCTTCTATAAGCGCAAACTTGAGTAAACATTGAAGATTTTTAGCGTTTTGGATGAGTTTGTGCTTTGGGAGTTTTCTATTGTTTCTAGTCTGTTATGATACAGCATTCTTGTTCAGGACGCGTGCAATGACCGCGCTTGGCTAACTTCCGAATGCTCACCGAGATATGATAATTTTGGTACGGTGAGACAGGCGATCGTGTGATACATAGATACAACGCTTCAACAGCAAAAGAGCTACGATCACGCTGGTCGAGAAAAAAATATCAAACAAATATCATACGGCAAAACTACTTCCCTCCCGCCCCCCAAAGTAGTTTTGACACTCATCCAAGATGGCTGGCCGTAACGCAAAGCGCTCGACTTCGGCTATTTTTAAACCTGGTGCATGTTCCTTTTTTTTAGGAGGGGGAGGGGTGGTGGGGTGGAGGAGCCGGGATAACTTTCGCTTATCGTTTAGTTGATGGCTTCTCACTTTCCTAGTTGCAGGAAAACGGCTTTGAAAAGTCGCCAGCAGTTTATTATCAACATGTTTACCGCACATAAATACCATTATGATTTACTTGATTTTAAGTTCCTTCGATAAAAACTGCGCTTCCAAGATCAACAGAGGCAACTGACCCACATATTTACACCGGACTGCAGCTGAGGGGACCTTAAATAGTTTGGTTATTCCCCCGACAACTGGCACTTCTCAGGAGGGCTAGAGGTGGCATCTTTATCAACTAGGACTATGGTTTCACTTTCACGCACCACAGTACTGGAGTCGCCTGCCGAGTGCTGTGACACCCGAGCCTCTTCCGAAGGTAACGCTTCACCGACTTTAGACACGTCTTCGGTTGATGTTTTGTCTATCGGTTCTTCTTCGGAAAGAGAATCGGCTGGTAAATCTTTCAGAGATTCTTCCGCATTTTTTGCTGGCTCTTTCTTTGTCACTTCTACTAAACTATTTTGTTCATTTTTTGTTCTTTGAGGTGACAACATTTGCTCTGACGTCGTTGGAGCGGCTTCGGTATCGGAGCCCGAAGTTAGATCAGTACCTGTATCAGTTCCAGATGATCCTTTCGGTTGATTTAAGATTGAAGTATTGGATGATGACGTCTGGAAACAGAGGGACAGGAAAAATTATTGTCAACCACCTAGCACATCAAGACGCTTCTGTCTTCCTTTTTGACAAGACGCGATAAAATGCAGGGCGCAAGACGGATGGCAAACTTGTAAGGCAAACGATGTTAAAGTTAATCAGTATAGTTTACTGCAATCACAATACAAAACTTTTCTACGTTATTGTATTTCAATAATCGGGCAAGAGTTTGTACTTTAATCATAACCTAACACAAAATCCTCATATATGATTGACTATCATCTGGTCTGATATTGGCATTAATAGGGCAGTGCAGGAGGAGCATTGTTTGAAGAAAAAAGGACGAACACAGCATTGTATGGAACACATTTTGACATTGCTCTTGGAAATCATGCATTGCGCGCGCAACCAACGGGTTGGTCAGTAATCTGCTAGCAAATAACCGACTAATCCGTAAGTTGCGCTGATTTCCAAAATTAACAGGCTCTAAGCCAATGAGAAGACAGAGACTAAGTACCATGTATAAAAGTGTTAATAACTCTTATGATTCCAGACCGAATTGGACTCCACTGAGCCCTGTGACCACGATAAGCTATCATCATACGTTTCTTGGAAACTGCTCACCTACCCCTCCCCTAAGCCAACATTAACACTTACTTCTCACTTAGGGCAAAATGTTGGCTTAAGGGAGGGGCAAACTATTCACAAAAATGCTTTAGAATAGAAATTTCTTGACCGTTCGTTAGGAATGTATTTCCAATTACTGTTGGAATAAGGCACTACAATCAAGAGCATATGCACTGACGAAACGTGTCATGAGCAGAAAATCACCTGAGGTTTGACGTACTGCTGGCAATATTTTAAAGCCTGTTCCAAAAGTGAAGAGGATGATTCTGAATTATCAGCCATCAATTCGAGTGATTCTCCTGACGTAGACTACGAACAAGAAAAACAACAAAACGCATCATTAGAAATCCATCATCACGAGAAACCGCCAGCAGTATATTCAATCACGAACCAAGGATCGAGGATACTGCACTTTACTCAGTAGACTGTGAGAATTCATTCTCAGTCAGTCGCGTGGCTAAACGGGCAGGCTTGAAGAGACCTTGAAACAGCGAACGGGCCAACAGCAGGGCTGTCACTAATGTTTCAAGTTTCCGGGTTTATACAACTCGTACGTGGGGAATCAAACAGCTACGCATTTCTTTATTTCTTTTCTCTTTCTTTAGTTGGGGAAGTCCCCGGCTCCCAGCCATTATGACATCCCTACAACAAGAAAGTAAGGAAGAGCCGGGCGCTTCCCTTCGTAAGCAGTATTTTCGCTTACGTGATTTGCTCACGCGCCTGACAATCCTAAGGGAGCGCTGACAGTCTAACGGAGATGTTACGACTTGCAACGACAATTTTTAGCGCAACAGAGCGTTGCAACGTTGCAACAACGTTGCAACCATTCGAAACAATGTCGCAACAATGTTGAAATGCTGTGTTACGCTAAAAATCGTCGTTGCGAATTGTTCCAAGTAACATCACCTTAATACTTCACAGATAGCTTGAACTCTGCTTCCCTCTTAAAATACCTTATGACGCCGAAGGGCAAGGTATGAACTGTTGCGACCAGAAACATTGGAAAGAGATAAGTGATTCATTCTCGCTCTTATCGCCCACCGGCTTGGCGAACACACTAGCGAGGAAAATGGAAGGAAAAAGGAACGGCAACTAAAGGGAGTCCAACAGCTTTCTGACAAAAATTCACTTACTTTGGAGGCTACAAACATTTCAAACGCCTGTGTTAGCAAACCTTCCGTCACCTGCAAAAGAACAAAAATAAAGTAACATTTCAGTCCCCCTGCTTTGACTTCTGCGTGAGAAGTAGGATAAAAATTCCGCAAGAGGTGTTAACGACAGGCTAAACAGGGGAGGGGGGAATGGCAAACCAAAGTGAAAGGTGGTTTGGTTGGCATCAAAAAGGCCAAAGTTGACAAAAACAGTCGAACTTAAGACCAAAGTATAGAGGTACGAGGCGACTTTTCTCTCGTGTTACTGTCATACACAAGTGCCATGAATGCTATGAATGGATACTTCTCTGGAGGTGAAGTGCTTACCAAAGTTAAGACATACCTTTACAGACGGCTCGTATTTTTGTGCAGTTTTCCAGCACTCATACACGTCCATGACCAGCTGGGAAAGAGAAGATATCCCCGCCTAAAGTAAGAGAGTACACAAGAGAATAAGACTGGCTTACAACCCCACCCCCCTTGCGGTAGCAGGCAACAAATCCCCCGCGGTTTCAATTTTCGTACCCGCGCTAGAAAATGAAAGGTCGTAAGCAGACCAACGGCAACTAAAGAATGTTGATCAAGTACTCGTACCCTAAACAACTACCTGGACTAAAAAAACGATAAGACAGACTTTACCTTGGGATCCTGATCGGAGACTCGTGCTTTAATGATTTTCAGTGAATACTCAAAAGCCTGCAAATAGATTCATTTATCAAAGCAGTGAGCGAACAGGCACAAAATACACTGACGCAAGCCATCATTAGAAACTGAAGCCGTTTCAGCAGTTCCGTTTGTGCAAGAACATGAAAGGAAGCAACGTTCGCGAGTGTACAGTAACTTCATGCTCGTGGGTACTGGGAACAGGAGTTTAAGCAACGACGTTTTTGAGAGACACACGTCGACCGGAAGTGGACTTTTTGCAGTCTTGGGCCATGATTTTGAACAAATTTTCTAGCAGATCGTCTCTTTCAGAGTAAAGATAATTAGCAATACAAATTTGGTAGCATCAAGGCTTATTAAAAGGGAAGAGGACTCACTTCCGCTTGACTGTCGTCGCTCAAAAACGTCGTTGCTCAAACTCCCTAATACTGAGTAGGAAAGACAAAGTTGGGAGCAAACCACAGGCTACCCCAAACCGCCACAATTTATTACCGTTTCAAAAACAGTTTGATCGTTTGATTTTCTACCGTAAAGCGCGCAGCGGTACTGCCCCTAACCACATTAGGATAGTGCTAAGCTTTCCCACGGCATGGTTTCTGTATTCATATTGGGAAGAAGGGACATATTACTGATTTAAATATTGACAGTTTCCTATTCTCTATTACAATATATTCTTCATAGTGATTTTCTCATTCTCACCTTTCTTGCTAGATAGTGACGCTCGTTATCTCTCAGGTATTTCCTGGAAAAGGAAAAGGAAAGAAAAACGAGATTTTGTGGGTCAAAGTAGAAAGTAAGGAAGGTCTGTGTAGAGGAATTCGAAGGTTCCAAAGACGCAAACAAAACATATATGGCTTTGGTTCAGTGCAAAGAGTTAAAAGCGCACCAATCATGTAAATTATGCTCCTTAAACCCATTAATACTCCTCCTGTCGACTCTTTAATTACGCCCTTAAATCATTTTGTTTAAGAGGCGATATATAGAGGATATTACACGGTGGCGCGAAGATATGAATTTTATTTTCGAGTGGCAAAACAATATTTTACGAAAGAGCGCAGCGAGTGAGTAAAATATTGTTTTTGCCACTCGAAAATAAAATTCATATCTTTAAGCCGCAGTGTAATGTTCTTTTTATTATATAGACAAAAAGACATCGATAAAATAATAGAGGGAAACTACCGAAATTACGTCATCGATAAACTCACGTGTGAGATTATGGAAAATAAACCACTCGGGTTCCGGATGTAGTTTTTATGAAATTTACGAGTGGTATATTTTCCAGTAAAACACTCGTGTCTATATAATAAAAGCATCTTATTTTCAACTCTCTCCACTCGACGTTCGACATATTACATCGAGTACAATCAGTTCGTTCCTCGAGTTCTGTCGTTTACTCTAGTCTCTTGGTAAAGTAGACCTAAAGAAATGGTACCGACAAGAAATAAAAGATTACTTACTTGCCCTGCTCCGGTGTTCTGTAGAGAAGATTGTGGGTAAGTATCAGGGTGTCCCACTCGTTTAACTCGCACAAGACTTCAAGTAACAAGGCAACTGACTTGTACGTATGAGTACAGAAGCACCCCGGCCTAAACACAACAAATACACCCTATCAATTGGCCACTTTGAAGTTGCACGGGAGACCGGGTCGAGATGGCTTTCAAGTGCGTTGTGGGACTGTTTTGGGAGACGTCTTTTCAACATGGCGGTAAATTCGTCCCCCAAAACAGTCCCACAATGCACTTTGACAACCATCTCGACTCGGTCTCTTGCGAAACCTCAAAGTAGCGAATGTAGGGAAATTATAGAATAAACATGGTCACAGGCATACTACCTTATACAACGACTAGAAAAGGAGAAATCTGGGAGGGAACTAATCTTGAACTTATTTCAGTCAAACCAGTAAGGTTTGCAAAAATCAAGATAGTTTACTTACTAAAGCTCAGGCTAAAGAAAAGCATTCCTGTATGCAATATTTGGTGGGTATAGAGTTCTAAAGTAAAGAAACTAGTTGACGTATAAGAAAGTTCGAGAGAAAAGGCAAACATTAGACGGAACCTTCTTTCGCGTGGTTAATCGGCTGAACCGCGTGGTATCAACAAAGGTGACATTGACTAATAAGATATATAGTAAACTTTGTCCGTCTTAAGGTGACTCGACCCAGTTGTTTTGGGGGGGTACCATCCTACTTTGAAGCTCTCTGGTATCCCTACCTTTACTTTTATCGTAAGTCTAACACATAGAATGGATAACATATAGATCAATCTACAATACAACATAAAATTTTTGGCGATCGGAGTAAATGTCACGTGGTTATAATGCCACGCCCCTTTGAGGTCTGAGTCGAAAATCGGCTATTGCCGGCGTTTTTTCGTGAAAATCTCTCGGCTACACATAGTGCGCATTAGTGCCTTGCGTTGAACAGAGTTTCACCAAAATCGCAAAGACCCAATTCGAGAAATTCAGCGGTTTCCAAATTTAGGTCATAATTTATGCGAAAATGAAAAGCCAACTTTACACGATTATTTCTAATAAACTATGAGATGTATCCCTTGATTTTGGGGATCATTATAACAGATGGGTCCTTGCAAGTCAGTCTCGAATTGGGTCTTTGCGATTTTGGTGAAACTCTGTTCAGCGCAAGGCACTAGTGCGCACTTTGTGTAGCCGAGAGATTTTCACAAAAAAATGCCGGCAACAGCCGATTTTCGACTCAGACCTCAAAGGGGCGTGGCATTATAACCACGTGACATTTACTCCGATCGCACAAAATTTTATGTTATATCGTAGATTGGTCTATATGTTATCCATTCTATGTGTTAGACTTACGATAAAAGTAAAGGTGGGGATACCAGAGAGTTTCAAAGTACGATGGTACCCCCCCAAAAAAAACTGGGTCGAGTCACCTTAAAGAGATGTATGTCTTATAGAAAGTCAACTGAAACGAGAAAAGTAAGGCAGGGACAAACTCTAAGTGCTCGTTTCAGACAGATGTCCGTCTTATAGAGGGTTAACTTTAAGGAGTAAAGAAAGGCAGGGACCAAATCTAGGTGTCTGTTTTAGCAGGGTGTGTGTCATGTGGTGTGTCAGAGAAAATGATTGTAGATCGGCAAGGAACAACTCAAGGTGTCAACTTAAAGGAAGTGTCTTTCTTTAAAAGTTTCCGTTAGGATAGATTTAACTATAGTAGGGTTAGCTTTAGGGATCCGCAAGAAAAATCGTCATTGTTTTACCTGTCAATATCCTCTTCAGGAATTCTCCAAAATGCCTGTAAAATAAACAAAACTGAGAAATAAACAATAATAGTAGGTATAAAGCTATATTTGCCACATTGTTGGGTAGCTTCACCTTAAAGCATGTGTTATCTTAGCCAAATGCTGTGTCAACCTCAAATTGTCTCATAATTCCTTTTTAACCATCCTATAGGAATTCAGGAGATAAAACGGTGGAAAGTTTCTCTAAAAAGGAAATGCTTAATTACGTATAGAAAAATCTTTGACATGCAGTAGAGTATATAACGTACTCACCGAGAACAAATTTGTCTTGCTTTTCTCGTTGAAGACCCCTTGATGGGGAAAGTTAAATTTCTTGATCTGTCTTGTGCTGCTACCAAACAACAAATCACGAGATGCACTTGTCTCCTAAAGAGAAAAAACATTTGCGCAAAAATAAAATGTCAGTTTACCTGGACTGAGAAATCTATTTTCCGTTTCCGCAAAAGTAATACTAAGTATCTCAAATATTTTATTTCGCGTTTACCGCCACCAGAACTAGCGACCAATCGTAGTTTACCTCGCGCTCCTGGCGCGTCTTTCCCGCCCTTTTCACGACCTAGTTGCCAGCATGATTTCCCACGTTTGGTTGTAGTCCCGTGTACTACATGTACACGCTTTATTACATGTTCTATTACGTATTCTACTACATGTTCTATTTCTGGCGCTCGACTGTCGTCACGCAACTCTCCAGCGTTGCGTAACGAAACAAAAGGGTCGTAAGGGAGACTAACTTACAAATGATTTGTCTGAGCTTTTCATCATTTCGTTGGTTCTTACTACACACGTTTATGACACAAAGCAGTTGTTAGATTACCTTATGTTCTGGCGAGTAGTAGTACACATACGCCAGGCGATAGCGTGATTTGTGATGTTGAGGAAACCTTCGCAAGCAATACCCCAAAGCATAAATACACCGATCCATCAGCTCTTTCTTTTTAGCCTGCTGTTCGGCTGTTAATGGCGGAGGCTTATTTCTCACTGCTTGAGGGCACTGAGCCGGCGATGACTCGCTGTCAGCAGTTGAGGTCGCAGGATTGCTTGGTGTTTCTGTGGATTCACCTGCTTTGATATTCTCTGTAGTAGCAGTAGATACCGCATCAATCTCCATTTTATCACTTTTAGTATCCACTTGCTCGTTGAAATCTTTTTCCTCAGTTGCCATTTCAGCGTCTGTACTATCCGCCAACACTTCAGTCGTTTCGTGTGGTTTTTCATCAGAGGCACGTTTTTCAACTTCTGGAGTCTTTGCCTTCTCTATTTCTTCTTGGAATAAGGTTGTTTCCTCTAATTTACTAACATTTGCATTGGAATTCTCCTCTTTCGAAGGCTTAGAGAATTTATTCTCTGATAATTCATTTGGTTCAGAACTTTTTGCTTCTTTATTTTCCTTGCACTTCTCCTCCGCGGTGTTTTTCTTTGAGTCGTCAATTGCGGCTTGATAAGTAGCCAGTCCTTTCACCTCGGAGACAAGTGCAGAGGGAGCCTGGGAGCTATCCGGTGTCTGCTCCACAGAAGACACATCATTAGACGGAACACTCATTTCTACTTCCATTGGAATCGGAGCAGGAGATGACGGCTTGCTTGACTCTGTCGCTTCTGCGGCACCGTATTTTATTGTCTCTGTGACATCACTCTTAGCGTTTGAAGAGCTAAGGTCCTCTTTGTGTGTGGGCTCTGATAGAGTCACTGTATCCGCTCCACTAACTGACTTGGAGGCCTTAGTATCTCCATGTTTTGAATCCTCAAAAACGTTGCTCAAAAACGATTCTAAAAAATAATTATAACAATAATATGAATGTCATAAATCCTCTCCCCCACTATGTCGTTTAAAGGCTTCGACTGAAAATTATCCAAATCAGATTACATTTGGCTCGCTAAGACTATCTTTAATAATAAACGATTGTGAGCGTAGGTTTTGATTACAGGACAAACTCAGGACAAAAAGTGAGGGGTCTCTCTTCTAGGGGACGAGAGTCCCTGGGAGCGAGAATGTGCCCAATCGTGATCTTGAAAATTCCAAGTGGGATTGTTGGGTAAATGGACTTTAATCTCAAACTAGACAGCACTGAAAGTAAAACCCTGGAAGTCATGCAGTGCCGGCAGTTCCTCTTACAACACGTACTAACTTCTAGACTGCGAGCAGTCTGTCTTTTCTCTTAAGATCCGTCGAGTTCTCAGCCATGGTGCGTTTTGGCACAGAGAACGCTTTAAGCCAAAAAGGGACTGGGGCGAGACGAGAAAATACGGATCTCTTATTTTTCTTCCGTCTCGGGCTTACGCCCTCGTTTCTCGCGGCTCGCGGCTTCGTCGCTCGCCGCTCGCGCGTCCTACCCTAGCGACTTTGAAGAAAATAAGAGACTGCTCGCAGTCTAACTAACTTCAGACCCCGGCAACATGACTGATCAGGATTAATAGGAAAATATCGCGGTAACCTTCAATAAATACCCCGCCATTTTTACTTTTGCACACGCGCTCGACGATTTCTAAAGAGAAAATAGAGGGTCTGTGAACAGACTATAGAAGGAAAAACAACAACAAACCTTCGCCTCCTCCCAGGCAACTCGAAAAAATAAACATGAAGAAAATGGAGACGAAAAAGTCGGCACAATAGAAGAAGAGGAAATATGATTAGCACTCTCTCTTTCTCTCTCTCTTTCCACTCTCCTCAGAGAGGAGAGTACAGTAATATTTTTCCAACCCGACCTGAGGTGTATGTAGGGAAGACTTAACAAACCTGAAGTAGTGGACTCTGTCCTGTATACGGTTCCGGGTCCTGTATCAGAGTCAAATTCAGGGTGATGAAAGGGTCCTTGCAAGGCTCGCTGAAGGTGCTCCTCAAGAACACTCACATCTACATCCGGGTACTTGCTAAAAAGAAGCTTCAGAACTGATACATGGATGCGGAAATAAATCTGCAAAAGGTGCCGAAAAGTTTAAATGGCATAGTCTACATACTGTATCTCAGAAGGGAATATGATACCTAATGAACCCTACACACTAAAGAAACCTTATCTGGAATAGACCTTTTCACCGTTTTTTCAACTTTTGAGATGGACAAGCAAGGGAAAATCCGTCGACACCACTGAAAAGCGCCCTAAAATTAGTAAAACTGCCAAGTTTAAAAGTGATGCGTCTTAAGCGAGCGAACATATAGCTCTGCAAAGGTTCGAAAATTTACAGACGTTTGTATGGTGGGGGGTAAGTTTGTGCCCCACACCCCCACCATACAGACGTCTGTAAAATTTCGCGACTTTTAGGAGTTATATCTTCGTTAGTTTTCAACAAATCACTTTCAAATGTGGCCATTTTATTAATTTAAACGCACTCTTTCAAGCGGAGTTGACGGAATTTCCCTTACTTGTCCGCGTCAAAAGTTGAACCAAAAACCGCGGAGAGGTCTATTTTTCTATTTTTAACTAGCAATACGTGAATCGCAGAGCCTCGCGAAGCAGAAGTTACGGGTCTGAAGTGGAAAGAAAGGGAAAGAAGTCAATAAGGAAAAGAAAAATAGATATATATATATATATAAAAAAAACAGCAACACAAAAAGGTTAGTTTCTGTTACCTCCAGTGCTTCTAGTGAATGATCAGGTGGACTGTAATAAGAAATTTTTCTAGGGTAACTTGAAATATCGTCATCCAAATATTTTGCACTCTAAAGAATAAAGAAAAGACAAGAAAAAAGTCATGTAAATAGTGAACAAACCACTGAATTAAGTTTCACTTTTAAGGTTACGAGTTGGAAGTAAATATCATTTTCTCTAATAAAGAGATGTTTGAGACATTTTCGAATAACCGCGGCATTGTTGTTTCCTTAGTTCTATAAAATAATCCTCTACTGTACTAACCCTTAACCCTTACGATTTCTCTGCTCAGCAGATCAGCACTCTAAAAACTGCGCCCCCTTACGGCGGCAAAACACCCTCTCCAAGCATAATACAACTGTTCGAGCCTAAAAAGTTTTCACATTTTTCGTGAAGCACCCGACAGACTTAAGAAATGCCTACATGTTCATTTACCTTTTGATAATGCTCAAGATAGATGCCAGGAGGTTTTTGAAGCTTTTCTGAGATCTTTCCCAAGATATAGTGATGAAGCCAAGCTTCACCATCTTCAATACCCAAAGCAGAGGTAAAGCATCGCTCGGATAATAACAACATCTCGTCACGTCGCTGGACTAACGCCGCACGACTGTCTGATGACATTTCGTCTTTATCAAACTAGACAAAAAGAACAAATGTTGAAAAAATAAAAACAGCTCCGGAAAAAAGTTTTGAACGGACAAAAAACTGCACGGTTTTGACTTTCGTTTACACGAGACCCGCGGAACTGTGTTAGTTTTTTAACGACAGCCAATACTGCAATCTGTAACATAAGTTGCAAAGTTCCGTGGAAACGGGTTGCACAAGTAAAAATAATCGTCCGTTGAAAAATTTGTCCGGAACCGTGTAAACGCAGCCTGCGAACTGCAGACGTATTTCTGGTCGTCGCTTCTCTCCGTGTAAACGGGCTCTTAAAACATACATTTTGACATGTATTCTAACTATAAAATTCACCAATCAACCCTAACGAAACTACCAGTTCTTTTTCATTAACGTTTCTCTTTTCATCATCAATTATTACCTGTATCCTGCCATTACGAGAAAACTATACTGTATTTGTTTTTAATTAATGAGTACAAAAGAAGCAATGAGTAAGTACCTGGTTGAGCTGCCTGGAAGCATGGGAATATAATACGTAGCAAAGTGTCCCGTACTGTAGAACAAAAATGAGACAGTGATTTTTTTTATCGAACAGTATTCAGTATGATTAAAATACTTAGTTCATGCGTTGTTTCTTTAGTCAGAGCAGAGAAAAATGCAAAAAAGATGTTCAACAAACCTCCTCCCACAAACTGCTGTTTGAACCGTCAATCTCCAACGCTCTTTTGAAACATCTGAAAAGAAAGGGGTATAAAATAAACTTCATTATGTATAACCAAAGAAATAAAAAGAATTTCTCCTACTGAAATCTAAATAGTTACAGCTTTTGGTCTTCGATCTGAACGTTCTTTCGGGAATTTTTTCTGCTCATATCGAAGATTTCGATATGATTGAACTGAAGATTCGTGCAAACTTGTAATCTTCTAATTAATGGAACAAGCAAATATTGTTCTATTTTGTTCCTTTTTATAAAGAAATGTAAAATAGATGGCTACTTGGAATAAGACATTTCTCGTGTTTTGTTCGAGTTACAGCCTCCACAGAAGTGTCATAACTTTCGTCTAACATTACAGGCCGCTATAAAATGTGACCAAGTAGGTATCAAGCCAGAAACTCAAAAGAAGGAGATAGACATAAGGGCTCAAGACAACTTGTCCTGAGTTGTCCTTTATTTTTAACGCAACTGAGAGGAAGTAAACAACTAAAGCCGCATAGGAGGGGTTAACTGACTTTAACTTCATGCCATAACTTACAATTGATATCAAAGGCTGTAAATTTTTTATCATGCGATTAGAAGAAGTGAATTATAGACTTACCTAAGAGCAGAAACTGCAAGTTTTTGTATCGGTCCTTCACTTTTAGGCTCACACTGAAAAACAAAAAACATTTATGTGAAAAGGAATAAACAGAGTACAGTTATATTAGACAGGAACCCCCGTCATAGCCTAAATGACCTTCACATTGTTGATGCAATTCGCGCTGGGAGGAACCTCTTCGGTGAAGACGGTGAAGACCGCCCCAACCCAACCTCGTTTCCAGGTTCCTCTCCTTCTTGTCCCCCGGAGCGCGAGAGAGAGGACCCTGGGGACAAGGTTGCGCCCCAAACAATTTTTAGCACTCCTTACTTCCAGCTCTGAGCCCGCACGAAATGAAAAATATGCATCTCTTACGCTAAAGGTGTAGAAAAAAAGGTAAGACAATGGAAGGAGAGGCCTACAATAAGCTTAACTCTGAAAAAACTTATGCCTACGCTCCGGGAACGTATTTGACGCAGTGAGAAAATGTTATTCTGGTATATGTGCAAATATTAATACCGCCCACCACAGGGAAAACTCGTTGTTTACTTCGTGTCATTCTATTAACGAACACGACATGAAGTGAATTTTACGATGAAAGAAGAAAGAAAGTGATATAAACTACCGCATTTAACTTGTTCTCTAGTCTGCTTTTCCGAGCGAGAGCCATGGCGGCCCATGTGTCCGCTCTGTCAGGCTGAACTGACACATCGTGCATATAGAACTTGAGGGCTTTGCTGAAAACATACAAACAAAATTGATCAAGCTGTAGAAAGCTTTCCTAGGATAGTATTTCAAAGATGCAAAGCATCAGTAGTGTAGCTGGGATCTCTAAGTAAGTTGGGGGGGGGGGGGGAGGGTGCGCAGGTATAAGTTTGGTGATGTGCAAATTTCGGAAAATTACAAATGAGAGTCTATAAGACAGTTAGTAAAAATTGGAGTATTGCAGAAAATCAGACAACAGACAGGAATTCCGTGCATTTGTGAATAATCATTCGATATGTCTTTCCATGCTAAGAGTGGCTAGTGCTAAAGTTCAAGACCAAATGTTGCCCCGTTACTAGTTCTGATCAAGACGTTTCATTCGCATGACTCAAACGTTACAGCTACTTTGTATATCAGAGGTTAAGATATCTACTTTGAGGAATATCCCTAAACTGGCTACAAACTCATTCAAGATTTATTTTGTCGTTTCTCGAATTCTCTCAAATATATTTTGTGGGAAGCTGCTTTGATTTCTAAAATCTTTCAAATTTCCTGAAAGGTGAAATCAACCAAAGACAACAAAGAATAACTTAAAATGGGGAAGATGGAGTTCAAACGACAAACTTTTAGCCCTCTTATAGTTTTCGTAAACTGACAAGTACATAACCTATGTGACAATTACCTGAATTCTTTGTTCTTGAAATAGAAGTCAGCCAGTAAATAGAAGATTTCGCTAATCACAGGTCTGCAAAAATAAACAAAAATATGGAATAAAATCAAAGGAGTATTGAAAAAAAAAAAAAAACAAAGCATGACTAGTTACAGCAAAAAAGAGAAGTAAAAGATGTGCTGTCAGTATAACAGACGTTGGTGTAATAATTGAAGGTATTGACCTAATATAAAATGTAATCTACAGCACAGTTGCTCTGTTATATGTAATTCTTATTAAATTGTGCCTGTTAACCCCCGGGGGAGGGGGACTCCCACATGAAAGGGGCGAGGATGCTCGCGTCTCGCTTAGGGGTGTAAATTTCGGATTTTAGTCTCACTTAGGGTGTTCTGGGCAAAACGCCATTATATTTAGCCGTAAAGGTCTCTTCTAGGGTTACACGTGAAGAAATATTAATAAATTGTATATCTTCAATTAGTTTTATTTACTCGATTCTTGTAATCAAAGTTTAAATTGTCTCTTTAAATGATCTTTTAGGGGTCAAAAAAGGTTGAACCACGCCCAGAATGGTCTCCTTTATGGGTTTAGTTCAAAATGTTCGACAAGTATCCCTGCCCCTTTCATATGGGAGATCCCCCCCCCCCCCAAGGGCTGTTATCCTTTTAAGCCCTGAGGGTGAAGAGAATCAAATTCCTTCTTGTCATGACAACGCTTTATAAATCAGAGTGGTCCCAAATTTAAGGACACGATCAACAAGATAAATTTGATGAATCAAAGCATAGGGACAGCAATTTTTACAATCGGCGTAAAGGACTAATATAAAATGGAAGATGATAGCGTACCTTTTGACACCAATAAGGTGATCAGGCAGTTTTGGGACTGGTTCATCTCCACCCTCGATAAACGATTGCACACTTTCGAAACTAATAGCTGGAAGGAAAAAATAAAGCCAATTTTAAGACAAGACACCATTACGTAAAGCGCAATACACCATTAAACTCGATCAGCAAGCAAAGCTACAATGCAAAGCAACACTAGCGAAAGGGCACTCAAGGAGCCCTGCAATTCCCCGCGGGCCACCCCGTAGATCACATACTGAAGTTGGAGAAGGCCGATGGCCAACTTGCTAGAGTTTAACTTTGCCTAAATGATTTTTAGCCACATAAAAAATATATCACACAACATCCCATGATTGCCCAAAACATTCAGTCCTCTAGATTATTGTAATTAAGTACCTTCAAGTTCTTGTTGTGGAATCACCATTGTAATCCTTCGAAGAAGATTCTGCACCTGCAAGATTGGACACGAGAATCACGAGATCGGTCAGTGAGATAAAAATTGATTTTAATTACTACAGATTATTTCTTTGGTTTGGTTTTACTGATTTAGAAACTATTCTACCTCCTACTGCATGGTAGGCGTTTCAAAAGAAAAGAGGAGGCGCGCACCAGAACGGCCCAATCAATGTCTCTAACATAGGCGTTCCGCTCCTGCTCCACAGAGTCCTCTTTGTGTCGAAGGGAGGCTGGGGCGGGAAAAAAAGAAAGCGCGCCGAGGAGATGGGAAGGTTTTTCTCTTCCCATCGTCCACTGCGCGCTTACTGAACAAAAGTAGCAAGGCTGATTTTACAGTCGGATATATATATATTTTTTGTCACCAATATTTCGGAAGGCACGCGCACTTACTACTTTTTATTGGAAATACCCAGCGGGAGCCCTTTTGCGGAGGAGAGAGAGTAGGCGTTCCGCTCCTCCTCTTTCTCTTTGGGACATTGGCCACACTGGCTAATTTGCCCATTTAGTTTGTCGCCAAAGGCTAAACAGAAGGCATCAAATAGTCTCACCTCTGCAGAGATGGTGTTAGCTTTGCTGTCAAAAGTGGGTAGTTCAGGTGGCTTGAAGTAATCAAAGACTACTACCGAGTTACTCCAAGTTAAAGGAAGCTGTGAAGAAGACCAATAGAAAATTAAAAAAACTTAATACTTCTTCAAGAACTGCGAAAAGTAAAAAGACAGGCATTGAAAAGGCAAGACACTTTTTCAGCAGCCGCAGTCAAACTTGGGGTAAATGAAAACCTTTCATGCTAACTTGTCCACCTAAAATAGCAACTGCTTCACGTGGCGCCATCACTTACAACAGTAAAGTGAAATAAACTTTGATCGAAAATTTGTACAGTAAAACGCAATTTAAGACTGAAAATTCCAACAATACGTTGAAATACGTAAGTTCTAATACAGGAGAAGAAATTTTTGTTTGATCAGAAAAGTGCTTTCTCCCATTGAATAAAGGGGCGAGAGATCGTTTAACTATCCAAGAAAAAAAAATGAGAAGAATAGCGTTCAAGTGAACGTGATGGATTACGACAGGTTGTTGCCACAAAAGGCTTTGACCTAACTGTGAAAAGGGCTAAAAAAAAAAAAGAATCGATGAGAAAAAGCTCACCTGCGATGAATTGTGTTCCAAGAGACCACGAGCCTAAGTGAAAAGAAAGTTTAAATGAGGTAAATATATTACCTTTTAATTTCAACCACGCGAATGGCAGCAAAGACAATAATAGCAAGATGAATTTAAAAAAAGACAAAACAAATAACAAAACCCCTTCTTTATTGAGGTTTTAGCCACTGTATTTGGCACGAAGGTTTTATTTCTCCTGTGGCGTTGCAAAGGCAGAAATGAGAATGTTCACTTCACAATTTTATCTTCAGACCCTGAGTGTTGGTCTGGCCCCGGGCAATATAACCCACGAATCCTGCTCTACAGTCCAGCGGTTTACTGGTTTACCAACCCTACCGTTTTTCTCTATTGATTGAATAAACAATTGACAAAGGGCGGAACTATTGGCATACCTTGGCCTTCTTAGAAGGATGTCCATACAAACACAAGAAACACTGTTCTAAGTCACGGACAAGCTCCTGGTGTAAACAAAACAAATCAGAATACCATACAAGTGCCGTCAAATATGCCTCACAAAAACAGAAAAATGGACAAGACTTTGCTTATTCAAACATAAAACATTTCACAAAACAAATTTGACTTCTCCATTTCCTCAATATTTCGAAATAAATATCCCTTTCTCAATTTCTAAATACAATTGAAAAGAATTTATAAGAATTCGTTGGTCGACCTTCCCTACACAATCGGTATTTACAGAATCATTTACAGGTTAATAGGAAAGAATAACTCAAGTTATATGGGACGTTTATAGCCTTTTGCAGGTTTTAACACTGTGAGGTAAAACAAACGCCGGCACCAAAACGGAAAATATTTCTAACGGGAAACTGCCTGTTAGTGTTATTTGCTTTTGTCACAATTTTCTTCTGCCCACACCCCTTTTTTGAACGCCTGGAACAACCTGCCAATCCTGACGTTGGTAACAAACCGTTTCATGAAAGTAACGCACTTACTAAATAATACAGTGCTCAATTGTTACCATAGATGACTCGTCCCAAACCGTCTTCATAAAAGGAAGCTGAAGATCTGAGGACGGCGACGAAGGCGAAAACGTCGCTTTAAAAGTGATTTCGCGTTCTTTTAATCTTCATTGCGATTATTCCAACTACTTACTCTGTGCAATGCAGGCGAACTCTTCTGGAATTGAATCCCTAAGAACCATATCTAAGTTCAGAAGGGAAAAGAAAGCCTCATCGTGGCTTGTTTACGTCCTCCTTAGAACATGAAACTAGGCATTTTCATGTCGTAGTCGTGCAGTGACGGCAAAGAAATGTACAAACAAAAAGCGTGATGCACGTGCAAAGTTGTTGTTTTGCTAACCGAACCTATTGCTTTTTTTATGTTCTCGTCGCCGTTGTCAGATCTCAAGGTCCCTTATGCGCGTGGCACGCCAGCGCGAGGTGTGATGGGTAGAGAGAAAGCAAGAGAGAAAAACTTGATATTCTACTCTTACGACTTCCCATCATCCCTTGTTCCCCACCTAGCGCTCCCGTGGCACGCGCGTTATGAAGACGACTGACACATGTAAGAGACAACACAAGAATTCCAAAAAAGACAAACCTCTCGGGCGTTGACCACTGGTTTAGCAAGCTCCTTGGTGAGAACTTCTACTTTAAGCAGTAAGAAAGCTCCTTCGTTATTACAACACCAACCACGCCTGAAGAAGACAGCGTTTTCACAGTCAACAATGCAGGCACGCCTAATTTATTCTCAGAACCCTTCTTCCAAATAAAACATAAAACAGTGTTCTTATCACGATTTCGTACACTGGGGTCCACAGGACCCATAGAGAAGCTAGAAGAGGGTCATGAGGTAGAAAAGCGCGTCACAATTCTTAGATACATTTAACTCAACGTTTTTACAGGCCTGAGTCTTAGATAATGATGGGTGTTTTCTAAAGACGCCATATCCCATTAAATTTTGGCTTATATTATAAGGGAATGCACGTATGTGTACGTATATTCATGAACGTTTTGTAATAGGTTTTTTACCATACCATTTGTATGTTTGTTTGTTTGTTTGAGGTTCTCGTTACCCTGGCCGCCGTGAACGCTTAAGCTCCCTACCGTTTCAACAGAGCGCAAGAAGAAGAGGTTTCCACTAACCTGCCAAGATGTTCATGCGCAGTGCGTAAAAACTTTAGAGATGGTGATAGGTTCTTTACAAGCACGTCACTGATAACACTACTGCTGTTTACGTTATTATTGCTCGTGGGCTCAGGCACTGGAGAGTCGATGGATGGTGGTGCAATCGGGTCACTGGTCTTGGTCGTTTTATCCTCTAACTCAGCATTCTTTTCCTGGCTTTAAAAGGAGGAAAATGAATACTAGGTTTTGCTCGGAAAAAAATTCTTACTTTTTCTTAAGTTGAAACACTCATGGATGTTTGCCCTAGAACTCTTAAATATCATATTCTACAACTGCGTGTACATATCCTGGTATTTGAGAGAGAGTGAGGACGGAATCGACTTGTGTCATATCAACCCTTCTGCTATGCACTTGTTCATAATGCGGATAATGTCTTAATCAGAAGGTCAGAACATCAATCCAACACTGTTTTATAGCTGTGAGACGAAGGAGACTAAAACCGCCCCCCCACCCCACCCCTTATTATCCTGTACCGTATAGTTTTGGCCGTACGCAGGCGTACTGCGTTCTGGTGAACTGTGGCCATGTGGCTCTTTAAAAACTCTAATTTCATTGGAATTATAATCCTGGGAAAAAAATCCTTGGGACGGTGATGCACAAGCGGTGATGATATTCGTAATTACCATCTGTAATTTCTGGGTGCCTACTTTTGGAAAATACCTTGCAGTTCTTCCCCCCCCCCCCCCCCCCCCCCCAACCCTGTGCAATATTGAAACTCCGGGGAAATCCTGGGTACAGGCGTCCAACGTTGTTTGGGAGCTTGGGAGAGGTTGGGCATGTGTGATTTAACAAAAGCCCCACAAATACAGATTTATCCCCAGACTTTTGTCCATGATTGTAGTTAATACTAAGCCCTTTGATATAATCCAGTCTATGAAGCGACACTTTCGAACACTTACTGTTTAATGATCCGGTAGAGTATAACCCAGGGTTTGGCAGTTGCTAGTGGCGGCTCAGAGCTGCTCTCAGATGAATTCATGGAAGCTTCTAGGACCTTTTTGAAGAATAGTACGAATCAAATCTCTCCGCACGTAAAAGATCAAGAACGAACTGAAAACCAACACGTTTGCTTCTAAGAGCGCAGAATCATCGTCATTATTATAAGTATTTTTTTTTTCATTATTATTTACCGATATTCAGACAGGATTTGCCCCTCCAGCAGAGCTGATACCAATGGGGGTCCTGATAAATTAAAATTTTATACATAAGAATATAACAAAACTGAAATCTTTCAGGTCGAAAATTGTTGGCCAGTGCTTACTACAGAGAGACCTTGAAAATTGTACATGCATTAAGATATCATTTTGTTCTATATTTCTTTTCAATTTCATATATCCTAGTAATCTTTATTGGTCCCTGTTTTTGATGAAAGTTTAAGCATTACTCACTTTGACGATATTGTGAGTAAGTCTGTTGAGTTTGTCTTGAGAAATCTTATCCAACACATCCTTACACTCCAAAATACTCCTAGGGAAAAAAAAAGATTTCACGTCAATTCTTCCATATTTTATTAATTTATTCATTTCAAAGAGAAATGATAAATGCGCTGTACATTGAAAGTAATAAACGCCGTATGTTTATTTTGTTTAGAGTTTAGTTAAGGTGGCTCGACTGGATTTTTTGGGGGGGATACCTCCCAAGTTTGAGCATTAACTACGTCGCCATGAGTAAAGATATGGAAAAAAGGTTTCCACAGCTGTATTATATAAAGATGAAAAATTCTTATGATTTGGGTTTTATTGCAATCGGAGTCGCCATGGCAACGTAACGACGCCATTACGTTTTTTATTTATCTTTGTGTTTCTCTGTACCAGGAGTTTTTTTAAAGAAATCGCTTAAGGGAGTTTGCGTTTGAACAAATTCTATGAGAATATTCTAATAATTGGCTTGTGTCACAGATAGCAGTGAGAGCCCAGACTGTGAACGTCACGGCTCATCTTGTAGGATGTAACACTTAATTATCTTACTCGGGTTATAACATCACAGAAACTCTTACAAAGAGTTGCTGTGATGTTAGAATATATCACTAATTTCTTTACGCGGTTATTAGCATATTCCGGAGATTTAACCGAGGGTCCTTTTTGATGCAAATTCTATCTTTTTGCTAAATGTGCACGTGCATATGAAACTTGAAAACAATGCCAGTGAATAATGTGGACGCTCGCTTATAAACACAAAATCTGGGGGAAAAATTGGTTATATTTGAGACCCTATTTAAAAGCCTTCCCTGTTTTCAATGTTCTTGAAACTAAGATAGAATTTGCATCGAAAAGGACCCTCGGTTAAATCTCCGGAATATGTTAATAACCGGGTAAAGAAATTAGTGATATATTCTAACATCACAGCAACTCTTTGTAAGAGTTTCTGTGATGTTATAACCCGAGTAAGATAATTAAGTGTTACATCCTACACGATGAGCCGTGAAGTTCACCGTCTCGGCTCTCACTGCTAATTACGGTCCTTTCAGGGTTGGCTACGAAAGTCCTACTTGGTGTTTAATGAGAAAAACACGAGGTAAAGTAAAGAGATGACAAATATCAGGAACCTGAAAAAAAGTTACATTAAAGGTAGTTAAAAAATATCCAGGCTGCTGCGAAGGTATCTATTGTCTTCTACGTAACAAAAGCCACGACGTATTAAAACCTTTATACGTACAGAAAGGTTTTATGACTTACCTATCGATGCATGCAAAGAGTCTAGAGAGAGTTGTGGACCAGGCCTCGCACGGACTCATTTGTGACACTGCCTCATTCAGAGCAACCTCTGAACACGTCAAACATTGCTGAGAAAACAAGTGAAGAAAACGCTTGACTCAGATACTTGAATGGGCTGTGTCACAGCTGACTAGTTCATTTTGTTAATAGGGAGCTGAAGCAACAACGTCGGCGACCTCAACGAGAACGGCAAAAATGCAATAGGTTTAGATTGGCAAAACAACAACTCTGCACGTGCATCGCGCTTTTTTGTACCTTTGTTTGCCGTCACTGCACGAGAACGACGTGAAAATGCCTAATTTCACGTTTCGTGGAGAACGCGAATACACAAGACAACAACTTTATTTTTCTTTTCCTGAACTTCGATGCAGTCTTTAAGAATTTAACTCCAGAAAAAATTGCCAACATTTGACAAACTGAACGGGATAGAGTAAGCGCGATAAAGTTTGAAGCAGCGCGACTTCACTTTTTTAATAACGTTTTCGTAGCCGACGCCGTCGTTATTGCTTAAGCTCCCTAATAATGACAATAGAGCGTTTTCACTCACGTGGCCAACATATACGTTTATTCATTGGAACAAAAGAAAGTTTTTACATAAGAAAAGCAGGGTTCTATCTAGGATTTATCATTGGGGAGAAGTCCTGAGTGGCCGAAGGCGACAAGCCTCCTAGAGGGGTCCGCCCCCCCCCGCCCCCCCCCCCCCCCCCCCCACCGGAGATTTTTTGAAATGAATATGCACTGAGATGCAATCTGGTGCATTTTGAGACACAATTTTGAGAAATGTTACAGTGTGTGCACTAACCTCGTCGCGTCTTGATGATTTTTTCGATATAGTTACTTATATACTGTATTGATGACAATATTTTTTTGGGGGAAGCTGGCCATTTTGGGAGGGGAAGCTTCTACCCCTCAAATACCCTAGACAGAACCCTGAAAAGAGTTCAATTCCCACAGGGTTGTCTTGGTAAACCAACATGGCCGCCGTGACGTCATTTGAAAACGCTCTATTACACGTCAATATTCGCTATGAAACATAAGAAATTATTTGCGGATGACAAGATCACAGCTTTGTATCAAACAAATATGTCTCCCAAGCATTATTTCAAACGTTACAAGCAACACAACGAACTTCGTTGAGTTTGGATGGAGAGTCGACAACGTTTGAATTGTACTTGCTTTATGTTTTGGGTTAGTAACTGCACTTGCCCGCAAGTCAACTTCTTTGAAGACTTCCTGACCAATGCCCCACCCAAAACAGATTTTCAGGAAGTCTAGTGAGTAACATTTCACCTTAAATTTATGAATATGTGTTATTTGCTTACACGAGAGAAGCAGGCAAAAACATCACAAGAGAACAACTTTACAAACCTCGTAGTCCTTGAGTTTAATGAGCGAGTCCTGTAGTAACAGCAACTGAGCCGGTCTTTCAGGTATTGACATGCCAAGTTCGCTGACCTTGTAACATAGTTAGATAATGTACAAAACAAAATAATTGAGGTCACTTTGATGGGGATAATATTTGGAATGAAGGAACAATTGTTCAACTATTGATTTACATTTGGCTCAAGACTGAAAACTGGTGACTTTTCCCTGATAGCCGAGAGTATTAAGTTCATTTGATTTTTTTCAAACCTATACATTGTGTTTTTGGCTCTTTTGGCGAGCCACCTATGGCCTGGGACATCAAGGAGCATTCTGTTCAAAGATATGTATAGCTCATGGGCGTAAGAGTATTTGAGTCACCGTGATAATTGATTGGAGGGTTTGCAAACATAACGTGAAATAAAATACGCCTTAAAACACGTCAGGCATCATACTGCAAATATTCTATCGGGTAGGAGCGTACCTTCGTTTTTGGTTGGGGCTGATAGAGAGTAGGCATCAAGAGCTGTACTACATCTTCATAGTGACCTGACTCATAAAGGCGATGCACCTGAACAAACATACAAGTTAGTGTTAAACAGAATACAATAGCATCTTCGAAACGATGCCAGTCTCTCTTTTGCCTCCAAAACGCCCTTTTTCTTTATTATTATCCCATTTTCAGGGTGCATACATGCTTGAATAGTGCGACACAATAGCTTATTCATATGCGTAAATGTCCGAGCGTTTCTCTCGATAAAAATTTCGTCTCCCTTCCCACTGATAGTTCTTTTCTAAAACAAAATCACGAAAAAAAAGTCACAAAATGTATATCGTACTGGAACAATGCCTCGTTAAAACTTAGAAAAGGAAACATGCATGGGGAAAGAGAAGCGAAAAGAAGGTGGAGCAATAAAATCTATCAAGACTGGTCTATCTCCTGCTAAAGGTCCGGTAAAACGGACAACAAAAAACAAGCAAATTTTCTTGAAACATTGCTGCAAACGAGTTGAATAGCGATGTTGCGCGTTTTACCACCCACATCAAACCTGTCTTGCAACAAATCAGGTTGTTAACAGGTTTAAACGTGGGCAGTGGTAAAACGCGTAACATCGACATTCAACTCGTTTTGCAGCAATGTTGCAAGACAAGTTGCAAGTTTTTGTTGCCCGTTTTAACGAAGCTTTTGTGTACATGCCCGGGACCGAAAGGTTGTGGAAACAAAACAAAGCGTTGACGTTGAGTTCCTAGTTTTAGCTCTTTTTGTCCAAATAGTTACCAGATAACAAACTAACTAGCCTGAACTGAGTTCCGTCGTCAAACCCTACGAGTTTTACGGATTAAAAACTTTGTTACTGAAAATAATTTACCTCTTCTAATGACTGACATCTTTGCAGCGATTCAAGTTTTTTCTGAACTTGATCTGAAACACAACAAACACAATTTGAATTCACCTCAGCGCTTAAAGAATTCCTAAACCACCTTATAAATTGACGACGATGGATTAATTTTGATGAGCAGAATAGAGAAGTAACATGAACATCGATCACCTGAAAAAGCCTATTAAGGTTACATACAGCTGTATTGCAGAAGGGATCTGAACAGCTAGCAGAACCATAAACGAGCTCCATACCTTGAACTCAAGAATCAACCAACTATGGCTTCAAGTAGTGGGATTCACCATTTCAATTCCGCTTCCTTTGAAGCATCTAACATTCAAGTCTTCAACATACATAATCTCTCTCTCCGTCAACGGACACTCCATAAGAAGAACATCTTACGTTGGTCTTAGCTATTCTTAAGTCATTTTCTTTGACTTTCTAAGCGGGTACCGCTCTAAGAGGGACACTACCATCGGTATTTATCTTTGGGCGCTTTCCAAAAGTCAGAACTGGCCGGCTTATTAAACCCATCACTGCCTTGCATACACCATTTAGAAATAATCTGGATAGTCCTGATTAATGTTGGAATTCCCCTGACGACTGGACTGGTCTGGCTAGCCAGTTCTGACAAATGGGAGGCGCCCTTAGAGAGTAACTCGTTTACCAGTGGTTCAATTTTACATAGAGGAAACTCTTAACACTTTAAAACCTTTACATACCAAGTGTAATAAGGTTATCAACTTTACAGTTCACTAGCTTGACTGTGGTAGGTCCCTGGATGGAATTCACCTTTAGAGTCAGGAACTTTGAAGTCTGTAAAGACAGGACGGAGATGAGTTTACGTTGTGTTTGAGCCGAGATATAGCTCCAAATCTCAGACACAATTCACATATCGCTAAGTCTCTACTGAGCCTTACCCTGTCCAAGTACATCATGGCATAATCCATTTGTCCCTGTAACATCAGGTGTCTAGCTCTCATCCAATTCACTACAGAAACGTAAGCAAATCCATTACTCTGCGAGTCCATTGCTCATCTTGTTTAAGTCACCTTTAATGTACTATGCCGTGTAAAAGTTTTTTTCAGGTGTTAAATCATTCTCCTTCTAACACAAAAGCATGTACATAAATCAGTTTTCAATAGTGTGTCAAAAAGAGCAATTTTGCATTTTTTTCACTTTGTAGTTGGTTAAAAAAATGTGGCACCACTTTTCCAGCCATTCAAGAGAAGACAATACCGATCCCGGGAACAGATCGCACGGTTTTTCCCGCGCTTGGCAACAGGTTCATGTATTCGGTTCGAGCTATGATTGGTTAATCAGATAACAATCAACTCAGTGGACACCACCATAATAGGAACAAGCACCTCTTATAGCCATTTCTAATGTGAAGTCACCATGGATAGTCTGATCACAGCTAATGCGGTGAAGGTACTCGATATCAGTGGCCAGATACTGACTGGAAAATCCACTCCCTCGAAGAGGGGACACAACTGATCCACCACTGCGAAAAAAAAAGAAAATCTGTTGAGAATCTATGGGAAACACAAAACACTCGAAAGGAGCTTCGTGTTTTATCAAGCACTTGTTGTTTCATTGTTATTTGATAATTTTGGTACGACACGATTAGGTCCAGTAGGACATTCTCTAAATGTGATCGCTTACAGCAATACACAATCGGCGACAAAACAAGTTGAGACACTTCGCCCTAAACTTTACTGCCTTCCAGAGGGGAAAGTAAAGCTTTTCCTCTCCTATCCCCTCCACGCAATGTTGTGCCGCAGTTCGGGCTACCTATAGGAAACAACAAACACCCCAGCTTTGAATGAAGGGGAGGGGGGAGGGAAAGTTCAGGCATAGCTATAGTTTTGGCTTGGTACCAGTCCTATAACTTATTAGTTTCAGTCTTCCCCATCGCAAATTAAAATAATGCTTGTCACAACTTTGGGGATCTCCAACATATAGCGCACAAAAACTAGGCTTAATCTTTTGCAAGAATAAAAACAACATAAAATACACACATACTCACCCTCGGGGTGAACTAGCAGGGGAGAGACTGGACGAGGACTTTGACTTCGCTGTGAGCAACTTGTCCAGTGTTAATTCATTGGCCACAAGCACAAGCTGAAAAAAAAAAACAGCGTTTATACAGAGAATAACACCCTGTCCAAAAAAGAGCGTTTTCGTTTTGAAAACGCATGCATTTCGATGCGTTTAGGCTTTCCGACCACACTAATACGCTGAGCGTTTTCATCGAAAACGCATCGATTTGAAAATGCTCTTGAAGGTGGATCAAAACGAAAACGCATACTGACATATCGTATTAACGTGGACTGTCGAAAACGCATCAAAATGAAAAACGATGACGCCATTTCTACCACGTGGGTTGTACCCGGGCATACTCGGGCATGCGCATAAGTGAAATCGTTTAATTCTATCGTTTTCGAACGTTTTAGTGTGGACATTCGAAAACGCATCAAAACGGTAGTGTGGACGCGAATCTATCGATGCGTTTTCGAAGACAACGAAAACGCATACTTTTGAGAAGACATCAGCGTGGACAGGGCCCAAGACAAGTCTTGCTACACTACACAGTGCAAAGCGGTTTAGCATGATTTCCAAGAGAAATATCAAACTGTGTTCCGTGATACGGTGCGTTCGTCGTTATTTTGTCGAAAACAATGTATAATAGAAACAATTACGAAATTCGTTTTTTGTGACATCTGGACTAATCAAAGCCTCCATAATTGTTATCAGTTGAGGCCTAAGGCCTCATAACACTTACCAAGACCTTAATTGTTATTCCGGACATCACAAAAACATTATTAGATAACTTGAGTGGAGTGCCTGCAAACTATATGCAGGTAAGTGCACTTCCACTGTAAACAAATTATCAAGATGTTTAGGTGTTCTACCTTTGCCATTCTTGTCCGATACAACTCGTCCTGGTCATCACTGTGGGAACAAGTAGTTAACACAATAATATAGTCAGGTTTTTAGTTACTGGTACCCACTGAGTTAACCTTTGCCGCACTTTGTTAAACGTACTATAATTAGAGAGATTTAGATTCCTTAAGACGAGAACGACTGCGAGTACGACATTTTCTGAATAGTAAGTAGTGCTCGCGCGTGAAGCAGCGTCATTTCGGCGGGAAAACGTGGTAGCCGTCGTCATTCTACTACGAGTTTTAACGAGAATAAAGAGCTTTAGATTCTGAGACGAGTACCAGCGTCATTTTGGCGGGAAAACGTGATAGCCGTCGTCACTCTACTGCGAGTTTTAACGAGAATGTCATAGAGGCGGGAACAAGTTATCAAATTTAAGAGGTTTTGTCATTTTACTATCGCGAGAGGGCTTAACCTCCTCTCGGTATAAATAACCGTACTATCTTTGTAGGTGAAAAAAAGTAAAATGAAGCTTTCCGGGATGTTTTTTTTTTTTTTTTTTTGAGAACACGAGCAAAAACTTGAAGTTAAATCTCCTACAAGTACTCGTTCTCAAGGGATCTAAAGCTCTCTAATGTCGTAGTGGCGGGAACAAGTTATCAAAAAGAAGTTTTAGCATTTTGCAATCGGTAAAGGTCTCAACCTTTTTTCTGGTGAAAAAAAGGACAACGAAGAATTCCGGGGTGTCTATTTTTTGACAATATTCGAGAAAACTGTAAATCGAATCTCGTACTCGTAGTTGTTCCCTTTGAGGGCTTTAACAAAGTAAACACGGGATTCCTTCTGCTTCGGGAGCCATGAACGTCATACTTAATCTTCAAGCAATCTAGGAGAAGGACTTTAAACTTGTAGAAATGTGGAAAACTTCTTGTTTGTTTATTTTTTGTTTTGTTTTGTTTCTGACGAACTTTACTCTTACTTATTGAAGAAATAGGACATATTATTAAAGCAAATTTTCTCATACCAAGACTTAACTTGTAATACTAAATTACGAACATCATTTAGTTGGTTTGGGGAAATAAAGGAGGCGAAAAACAAATTAGCCGAGTTTCTCTGAATATGACGCAAACTTGATTCTCCTTTCCTTGCTATCAGAAAGGATTATTAAAAAAGAGCCTTCCGCCATGTTTTATCCTTTCAAAATCTGCACAGATCGACGAAGTGGTCCACAAAGCAAACAATTAAAGAGAAACTATCCAAAAAAATTAACGACTTCCCGACTTCGTTGTTTTTTTAGTGTCAGTTGCAAGGTTTATTACATTTTATGACACTGGGGGGGATTTGCCATGGTTAAACATAATTCACATGCAATATAATGATTTGAAAAAGTGCTCTGAATAAACAGTTCGCTAGTTAAATATTGATAAAACCTTTAGCTTTCAGTAACGTGTATGTAGTTTAGCCAAAATCGGCTTAAAAGTGAAATTCGAAGTAAAATAGACAAATAATTTTGAAAAAGCTTTCATCAATAACGTCATATCTGGTTATATCGCTGCATGCCATGACAACGTTTAATGTACTTGAATAATCTACATGTTAGTAAAACACTTTTTAAGGAAATTAAGTTCACAATTTCCCCCATATTTAACACATTTCACATATATTTAACAAATAATTAACCGTCCTGGAAGTTTTATTAATAGATCCTTTTCGCTTAAAGGCCACCGATGCGGGAAAGCTCGCAAACATTATTAGCAATACTAATTGGTGTAATTTTATCGCATTTGTAATAAAGAAATAGCTAGAGCCACACAGTTACGGTTATAGGCTAGGGTTTCGAAATAGTTCAAAAGGTAAATTTGTGCGAAACAAAGTCCGTACATCTTAGCGGCTATATGAAACTTTCTTTAAACAATGAAAGAACCATATAATTTGGTTTCGTGATATCCAGCTTTATCAAGGGCGAGATACGGAGACGGAAAAACCTCTGTACGGCTATGTAATTACTCTCGGTGTAAGACAAAATATCTAGAACGGTCTGCAGCCGCCTCATCACAGACAAGTCTTCAATGTAAACGATAATCATTTTGCACTTTTTACATTAGTCTCATTGACAGTTGATGACTGGCATAGAGATTGTTCCAACTGTAGCGTCGTTGAAAAATGTATACAAAATGGTTATATTAAAGCTTTCTACCTTTTGTTTTCTTCTCTTTTCTTGGGTTCAACTCTACAGCAACAAATCCATGAATGATTTATTTTCTCTCTCTCCGGCAAAGAAGTCTCTTAATCTTCTTCTTCAAGTCTCTCTTGAAAAAAGCGTAGGCCAAAGGGTTGATGCCGGAGTTTAATACTAATACAAGCGTTTTATATTGGAAATCATCACACGATTTCTGAGTAAAAATATATATAAAACCACAGCGAAGATATATTCCGTAGCAGATCACAAATATTCCCACAACAATCGACATCATTGTCACTGCAGACTTGTCGCGTGAGTTGAACGTCAAAACCCGGTGGTTGAAACTTAATTGTTTCGCATAACTGGCAGCTAGTCGATCGTGTTTGTACACCACATGTACCATGGACGCGAAGAAGAATACTAACATACAGAGTGAAGCTATCTCGAAAAACATTGTGCATATGCATATAAAAATAATTATTGAATCTAGTGTGGCATAAAAAGCGAAAAAAAGTGAAGTTGTCAGAAAACCGACAGGGATTGCCCAAGAAAAGAAAATTACTCGAATGACGCGGCGACAAGTCATAAGTGTTCCATATTTGAGCGGTTTAACGACGGCAATATAGCGATCAAGCACCAAACTGCACAAGTTCATCATGGACGCATAACTGAAAAGCCACCTCATCAGATAAACCCACGACGGCCATTCTCGAGGCCAAATGCAGCCATTTTTGAGGATGATCATACAGAGGAACAGGAATGGAACAACGGTTGCTCCAACCAAAAAATCCGCCAATGCAAGAGAAACAATTAACGCGTTGGTTTTAGTGCGGAGTTGTCGATCGCTGCTCACGAGGAAAATAATAAATCCATTTCCAGTTATCGTCAGAATGGAAAGAACCCAGCCTAGAATCCAAAACCAGATGGCCATTGACAAATTCAGAACTTTGAACTGCGCAGTTAAACTTGATGGCTCCAACTTCTTCAGATCCTTTTAACTTTTAGAACATCTGGCCTTTTACACATTTGTCACTTTCAGCGCTTGTTTTCGACCAATAGCACAAGAGAATACGATAACAATAATTCCAATTTTTGCGATTATTAAGAAATCTGAACGTCAGCAAAAATAAACAAAAACGTGTGAAGAGTCTGTGATAAAACACAGGGTACATTTTATTTACTTGTCAGGAGACATCAAACGCTAAGACTTTGTCAACTTTTGAAAAAATAGCGATAAGTGAATCTACCACAATTTTAATAAATCCCTTTTAAAACCGTTGCTGTAAAATATTTAAAACATGTTTGAAACATCAAATTGTAATGCATATAAACAACATTTAGTAAATACTAAAAGTTTTATTTTCTTTATCTTCTTCTGTTTATGTTTCCTTTTCTCAGTACTCTTAAGTGTCAATAACTGAAATGCAGATTAAAGAAGATTCTGAAGTGTTTATCAGGTAACTTAAGCCACTACTAAAAAAACACGGCCTTTGCACCCTTTAATCATTCTCAGCTTTATAGCGAAGATTACTTGAAAATAACAAACTTGGTGACAAATAGATTTTTCAACAAAAACGGAGAAAAAAGTCTGCCCTGTTTCAAAGATTTTCAAGAAAAACGTGATGATTAAAAAGACTTCAAAAACACATCAATAATCCATAAAGAAAATGCAAAATAAATTAGGGTTTAGCGAGTTTCTTTAACCTTAATAAACAAGGCCGAGAATTTCCAATTTTCTTGGCGAATATAAATCCAAAACGATAAATACAAGAATGAGAGATTTCTAAAGAGGAACGTCTATTTTTTACCGAGTCTAACAGCGCTGAACTACCTTTCGTGTTTGTTAAAATAGATAGAAACCTCCGACAACTAATGAAGAAGTTATCAACAATAAACATGATAAAAGTAAATTACAAAGAAACCCATTAACGTCGATGTCAGTCTGGAGATGAAACGCGATGCATGGGTGATAATCCTCACGAGAAATTAGCCCGGGGGGGGGGGGGGGGGGGGGCTACTTGGGTTAATTTTTGCTGGGTATGTGCCGCTGGCCTCTCAGAGCCCCTACCCCATCATAGTCTATTCTGTGGCCAATTATAGACCCCATCTTAGTCACTTTTGGGCAAATATGTAATTTTCCGATCCCAACCTAGTCACTTTCTATTTTTATGAATTGGCGCATTTTTTAAATTGAATGAAGAACACTTTACTTTTCATCTACGGTACAAACATTCTGGTACGTTTGCTAACCGTAAATATGAAGAACTGTCTTACCCCAAAAAATCCGAACATGTGCGACCCCATTCTAGTAACTCTGTTGAAAATGCGACCCCATTATAGTCCATCCAGTCGTGAAAACGCAACCCCATCCAGCGGCATATCCCCATTAGCCTCTTATAAGGAAGTACCCCCCCCCCCCCCGGGAAATATGATTTTTTTCCCGTTCTTGACAGCACAGGCTTACCACCCTCTTTCTGTGATGAGGACTGTGTTTGCAAATCATTGAATTAGAAATTATTGAATGCGACTGATTTTGCCTGTAAGCAAGCTCTCTGAGGCGCGAGCAATACTGCTTCAAGTAAAACAGGTAATGGCGTCATTACGTTGCTCTGACAACTCCGATGTCAATGCAACCCTGATCATAACAAATTTTCATCTTTATCTAATAAAACTGTGGTAACAATTTTACCAAATCTTTGTTTATGGCGACGTAGTTTGTGCTCAAACTTTGGAGGTACTGACCCTGAAACACTGTATCGAACAACCTTACCCCTGCTAAGTTCAATTTCAGTTATTTGTTTCAGGCATTTGCTCGGTCCCACTACCATTAGTGTTGTAAATCCTGCCGAGGGTAAACGACGGAATTATTATCATTACTATCATTATTATTACTACAATTATCAATATAATTATTATTATTATTCGGACCTTTGTCGTTATAGGTTTAAGCATTACGTTGCTCACTTAAATTTAGCCTGCGAACTGCAGACGTATTTTCGGTCCTTTCGGAGGGAGAGAAGCGACGACCGGAAATACGTCTGCAGTTCGCAGGCTAACTTAAATTAATACAATCTAAAAATTATCTCAACCCACCAAAATTCTGAAGGAAGAATAACGTGCTTTCTCATTCTCTGGTAAACTTTCAAGAACACATCAGC
This sequence comes from Porites cylindrica, assembly GCA_964035525.1. Classification (NCBI taxonomy): domain Eukaryota; kingdom Metazoa; phylum Cnidaria; class Anthozoa; order Scleractinia; family Poritidae; genus Porites; species Porites cylindrica. The sequence goes on from OZ037785.1 coordinate 14,185,635, forward strand.
CAAGGCGGAAGGCCTAAAATGATAATATTACTAGATCAATAAACTAAAATAAGATATGTCGCCGGTTTCAAAACCACGCAACATGCAAACTGGAATTAGTACTAAATTGCTGCTGTAGTAAGCACCATATTTCATGCGATTAGAGGGGTTCGACCTTCAATAAATTTTCCTGCCAATAATCTGGAAACCAAACTCAGCTTATCGTGGGATTGTGAGGACAGTCTAGTTATTTTCATTGATTCTCTTGCATGTAGCTTGCTGTCCAGATTACAGGTAGGGAAAGACAACAATTCGAAAGCTGACTTTATCTATAAAATACCTGCACTTTTCTGAAAAATCTATATACACGCCTGGGAATGCAGGCATAAATTATAAGGAGGTGACAGATCATCTCACTGGAAAAGCCTTTCTTTAGACAAAATTGAAACATGTTCGACCTCCATCGTGTAGGAAGAGCATGCTTGACGATTTAGCACATCTAAGGGTGTGGTCTTGTATTGATCCACGTATTCCAGAATAAGAATACGCAAAAGTTGTCGTTACAAATCTCTTCTACCGTGATTTTGGACCATTTAAACTTTACATACAGAGGAATATTTTATTTACAGCAGATTTCTAAATATTGCAATGTAACAAATGCCAAAACAAGTGGTTTCTAGGTTTTAATCCATCCATTCTTATTGTGGGATACGGCCAGTGGAACACGCCCTAAATGGTTTCCCATGTTCGATCTACATCAAACGGTTTCATCCAACATTTTGCGTCATGCACAAACAGCTGTTTACTCAGCTTTGCCACTTCTCCCAAGTGTGAAAAAAACAACTAATCAGAAACCGCTTAGATTGTTTATTCAACTGCGAAGAACATTTCGACTTTCATAGAAACCGAACACTCGCCAAGACTTAAGCGGTAATACGCGAAAAACGTTACGTGGACTCACTTTTTTATATTCAATCAAAAATTGTTCGTTCATTCAGCCGCGACATGTTGTGTGTGCAACAGATGATGGGTTAAATGAAAGTCATTTATCTAGGAACAAAACTATATTTAACTCACCACTTCTTGTTGTTCTGAGCCGCAAGGCATATTCCATACTGATTCATCAGGTCAATAATTCCACTGTTTAATGGGACAAAAAAAAAACCAGTCACGAAGAATAATAATGATTCTCATATCAATATTAATAATTTTTAAACAATATTGTAAATATATATCTGTACTTTTTAGGTTAGTTAGTTTAGTTGGAGGGCCTCTGGTTTATCAGCTTCTGCTGTTATGCGTTTACCCTCATTTTTAAATAAAGTTGATTGATTGATTGAATAGAATTTGTTTTTTCTTTTGCTTGCTTGCTTGCTTGTTTGTGTTTTCAAAAAATAAAGTTTCTACCCTTCGTTGCAAAAACTCTTTGAAAAGGCTGTTTCCTCTCTCTTCCGTCTTTGATCGAGAGAGAGCCATGAGAGCAAGAGAAGGAATTGGGAGTTTGTTGTCTACAAATACAGACCTTACTCACGATACCCGCCGTCTTTGCTCACGCTTAAGGACTGGTAAGATAAAAGCGATGCCACCTGGTTTCTCCGGGAGCAAAATATTTGCGAATACAAGAAATCGTGTCGAGTTTCTTTTTTCTGTACAACAGAAAACTATGAAAAACGTTCTGTTTTAACGACAATAATGGCAAATTATAGGTGGAAGAAATCATTGTTGCTTTCTTTGGGTGCAGTAACGACTGTATTTGTCCTAACAGCAAGCATTAAAGATGTAAGTCTTGTCAAACCTGTACCTGTAAATTTTGCATAACTAAAATAGATGTCTTGTTTTGAGAGAATAAACAAACTCCACCGCGATTGCTCGTATTGTTGAATTTTCTAACTTGCTTGCCCCCTGAAATACCACGTGACGTTGCTTTTGTCCCATCACTGAATCCTCGTCGTGAGTAACATCTATTCAAGTAACTGATTGACAGTTATTCAAAATCATTTCTACCCATTTTCCATGTTTTCCTTGACAAATGTGAGAATGTCCAGAGTTTCTGCTTGACCTGAGATTACTTCATCGTATGCATTTCTATCACCTTTTAAACGAAAGGAACACATTTGAATCATAGTAAATCTTACAGATTTCTAGCATTGTTCTCAATAATCAGAGTACAAGTATAATACCATCAACTGAGATACATTTCAATTTGACTCTAAAGATGTTTTATTGCACCAGTTATCAAAACATCATTCACTATCAACAACAACAGTCCTATTCAGGACTACAATCACCCAGACAATCATATTCCACCCATTTATGACATGGCCATTTACACTACTGTATAACAAAATTGAGTAAAGTTAACTGGAGATTATACCTTCACTGATTTTTCCATCTGCCGTCTGCGACTGGCCACCTCTACAAATTAAAAAAATATTATAACAACAATAATAATAATTATAATAGATAGCGTTTCTCATAGCCTCCCCACAGATGTCCTTTGGGGTTCGTTTGTCACGCATTCATTTCTCCCCCACGGAGGAAGAGAAATGCGGAAGAAATGAATGCGACAAACGAACCCTGAAGGACGTCTGCAGGGAGGCTACATTTCTCACTGATTCCAAACGAAGTTCGGTTTTACCTGGAGCAGGTACTTCCGGGTAATTTGGGTGGGGTTCTTCAGCACTATATCAATTGAGACAAATGATAAAAAACACACCCTCCCAATTCCAAAACCTGGTTCCAGAAAGCACAAAAGCTTTATCATTGATTCAGTTACCACATCATTTCCAGCTAATTTCCCAAGCACTGTTGTTTCTTTAGAAACTAAACTCATTATATTCAGCAGATCGTATTGTGTGGGATTCCTAGTGACTTAAACCCTAACTTCTGTCTTGACTGTCTTTGTGTAGTTATGAGTGAAGCAAAGTGAGAGATTGAGCATCACACCTCAGACGCTTTTATGGTTTGAAAAGTGCCTACCCCTCTGACTTGTGCACTGAGGCTTAGCCTGATGACAAGTGGATTCTGTTGCCCATTAACCAGTTCCAAAACCTCTCACTTTAAAATCAAGGCAGAAGGAATCATTATACATTTCTGGGAAACTGCCTACCTACCCCTCCCCTAAGCCAATATTAACACTTACTTCTCACAAAGGGCAAAATGTTGGCTTAGGGTAGGGGTAGGTGGACAGTTTTGCAGACACGTATGATGATCCAGCAGAAGCATACATGTTAAAAAAAGTTTATTGGCAGGGGAATAAAACCTCCTTTTCATAAAAAATGACTTCCCATTTACCCTCCCATTGAGACAGAGGCTTGGGGCAACAAACCCTTTAAGCCTTAAGAGTGATCAGCATGAAATTTCTCCTTATAATAATCAATGCTTTAGAAAACAGAGTGATCATGAGAATTGAGTACATGATCAGGGAAGATGAGTCCAATTGATATTTTAACAAATTCTCCCCACTACTTCTATTAAAAAAGTTTAAGGACAGTAAATGAGAATCTCAATTTTGATCTTAGGGTTTAAAGGGTTATGAAATGACCCATTGCTTACAGGTCTCCCAGAAATCATCTTCACTGCAGGGGAGGGGTGGGACTTCAAAAACAAACAGCACATTTTTGCCTGCAATATTTAGGACTGAAAAGTTCATACTTTTGACTTAACTGAGATCCTTCTCCAAGGCTATCTTGGCTACTCTCATCATCAACACTCACACTAGGTCTAGAGAAAAATGAGACAGGTAGAAAGTTAAGCTCAGCATTATATTCAACTTAATTCTGGGGCCAAGAATATCATTTGTTAAACTAAGGGTGCTTTCCAAAAGTCAGAACTGGCTGGCCGGACTATGGTTGGACCAGTCATTTTGACAAAGCAATGGGCTTTTTCCAAGAGTTTTTGCTGAAAAAGCATCTCCTTTATCCATACTATTTAGGATTTGACTAATGTGGCTGGATAGTTTTTATTGTGAAAGGTTTGAACCTAGGAGTCATTTCAAAAGTAGGTTGAGTTTGATCATCCGGGTGAACATAGTCCTGAATGGGACTGTTGTTGTTGACAGTGACTGACGTTTCGACAACCTGTGTGGTAGTCATCTTCGGAGCCAAAGTGAGTTGTATCAAGTCAGTTGATGGTATTATACTCTGGTTATAGTTGTTATTAACAGCGAAATTCTCTTTGTGGCAGGAATGGTCTGGCCTGTCAGGTCTGACAAATGGAAAGAGCCCAAAGATGTTCATCATATAGGGGTTCATTATACAGGCTGTCATTAACGGCCAGGAGCCGAGGGTTTTCCCCAGTTGTCATGAGCATGACCCCTGGCTACTCTTATAGGACACAAAAGGAAAATCAAAGCAAAAGAAATTCCTACCGGTAGAAATCCTGGTCAACTAAATGAACTGAACAGCCGTATTCATGGCAACTTGAAATTTAAATGACAGCCCTAGTCATATCAGTGTTTCGCTTTAGATAGACACTGTCCTTAGTCATAGCAGGCCTACCACTTAAACATCGCACATTAAAAAAAAAGCAGTTTACAGAATATTACAACACTATAAAAATGCAGTCACAATAATATTTTTTAGCCAATTAATTTACCCTCTCCTTTTTAATGATGAATAATACACCATGAGAGTTGTGATGGCATTCTTCCTGTCTAGAAAATTATGGAAAGTTGTACACTGTAGACAATGAGAGTGTTGTATGCTCATTGGGAGAGATCATTTGCTGAATTATGGACATAAAACAGGCTGCAAAGAAAGTCAGTTTCACAACCTGCCATTTGGGCAAGCTGTAGATAGCATGTACTAGCCCACAAGTCATTTCAACTAGCCCCAAAACAATCCTTCTGTAATTTGAATTTCCCCAAAAACAGCGCTTTCCCACTGGGCAAGTTACAGCTGTAAGAACAAAAAACACTAGCAAAATAGCAAAATCCACTATCCCCTGGCTATCAGACACGACTTTCTTTGCATGCTGTAAAATAGAAATTATGTCACTCATGGAAAACTTACCTAAGCAGGGAAGGTACAAATGACATGATCAATTCTTGGTAGTTTATTTCCTCCTCCTTCTTTTTGTTTGTTCTCACCTTAATTTTTCAGACAACAAGTGCACACATTAAAATAATAATATTATTTACAAGATTCTTTTTTGTTATTATCAGTAGAAAGACCAAAAACATCTATTTTTATTCAACTAAAAGCAGGTGTTTAAAATGCAATTAGGTTTGATGGTACATATGTAATTTATCTAAGTTCTCTCACAGTTTTTTTTAACATTCATTGTACAAGCATGGATATAAACTTGCTTTTCTTTTACATAGTTAGGTGGAGGTTTCAAGATAGTTACAAAATACTTACAGGTTTTATAAATGAGTATTAGTTAAAAGGACAAAACCATATCAATACAACCTCATGAAGGGCATCAATTTCTGGTCCAATTATTGACCAGGAGCTGACCAGGAGCCAACCAAGAACAAGTTGGCTCCTGTATTGACCAATTATTGAGCTTCTGCTAAGACCAGAGAAAGTTAAGTCCTGTTAAGTCCTGTTGATAGGAAGTTTGTATGGTAAGGTTCTGTTATAAATTACGTAACCACTGAGGTTACATAAACATTTGCCATTTCTTACTCTTGCTGATCGTCTCTTGGGTAGAAAGTCATTTTCAATGGCAGCTGGAGGTGGTTTCTTTCTTTTTGTTCCTTTCTTACTTTTTTCATCACTGTCACCTATAAAAAACCACGTGAAACTTAGCCTTTAGGGGAGCTCCAATTTCGTCCCTCTCCACAAACGCCTGCTCAACCGAGAACAACATTCCTTTCCCACACTTAGCCAATCACATTGTACTTTCCTAATTCTTGAAAGTTGACCTTGGCCACAGGGTAACCCGATAATTACACGACCTGCATGAAACTTTGAGAAAGCTTCATGACCTCTAATAAATGTTACTCAGCCAGATTTTAGAATTCTCCGCACACTGCATAACCCCCAAGGGCATAACCTTAACGAAGGAAAGAAAAGAAGGAAAAGTTAACTTTAGGGTCACATTCTGGGACATGTTTTTGCACTATCACAACCTTATGAGTCGTGTTTAGCCTGTCAACACTTTATTTCAAAACTGTTGATTGGTCACTTACCATGCAAATATAATAATGGGAAAGGAATGTTGTTCTCGGTTGAGCAGGCATTTGTGGGGAGGGACGAAATACAACCTCCCCTAAAAACGCCTGTGCGGGAGGCTAGGTTCTCATATGCCACCCATCTACTTGCAATATAGCCACCGGGATTGCCTGGGGCACTAAGCTGGCCGATATGAGAGGCTGCTGGCAACAAAGGTCATTCTAGTCCTAACCCCTAGTATACCTGGGAAGTTGACTCAAGTTCATATTCACAGATATGTTGGCAGTAAAGACCTGTGGGGTTAACTGTTGGAGCAACGTATGGTATGGTTTCAGCAGCATGCTAGGCAGTACCAGCGGCTATGTCGCAGGTGGGTCAGTGGCATCAGGGCTCAAAAAAACTTGAATTCCAGCTTGTACTTTAAGCAAGCAACTCTCATATTTTGCTTGCCTGGGGCCACTTCTTGCTTGTCTTAGTTAATGACTTTATTAGAGGATGACTTTCCAGGACTAGTTCTCTTTTCCATTGGGTAAGACTACCGGACAAGCTCCAATTGTTCAAACTTTGGATAATGCTATCCACCAGATAAATAGCTATCCAGTGAATGAGTATTAGGGAAATCAATATTGCGTTATCCACTGGATAGAGAGATTTATCCAGTGGATAGCGTTATCCACCTTCTGAACAACTTGGCCCACGACTTTCTGTGAGCCCTGGGCATATGATGACCAGGCTTATCATAAAGATTATTATTTAAGTTAGCACAAGAACGGAAACTTATCAGTATTCATTTACCCGATTGAGTGTTCTTGTACACTGAAAAGCCTTCAGTAGAAAAACTTGAGCTGGAATAATCTGGAACTTTCACAACAGAAGCTCTGTAAGACATGGACATGTCTGAAAAAGAAAAGAGAATCCTCCTCTTGTGAAATTTCATTACAAAAAATTTAATCCTCAATTCTTCAACCTTTTAAGGTGGCTCAATAGGGTTTTTCAGGTAATTTTTCCAAATCTTTGTTAATGGCGACATGGTTTATACTCAAACTTGGGAGGTAGTGACCCTGAAACCCTCTATCGAGCCACCTTCAGGATCAAGGAATACATGCACATCCTGCTAAAAAAACACATTCCTGCTTTACATTTTACAATGTAGCTGATGCCACTTCTGGGAACTTTCATTTTTTTAAATGACAAACTCTGCAACTGATGAGTATTATAAAATTAATTACTTATGACTGTTTAATATTGGGAAAAAATGTCATAACTCTTTGGAAACAGTTAAACAAAATCAGAACCCACTTCCAATGAATTTCATGAGCTTGAAAGTCTCCCAATTACTGCATTGAGACTGATGACTATAATAATTATTATACTGCAATATCATGAACGTTTACGTACAAAATATAAAGTACAAACAATGCACAGCCTATACTGTGCCTCTGGCATGCTTCATGTATGTAAATTTAAGTACTACAACATTTTCAATAGGCCCAATTTCCACTGCTCTCCTAAGAAAAACTTCTGAAAAACAGCTTACATTTTGAACAGATTCAATAATGTGTGCAATTCCACTATCGAGGAGCAACAAAAATTTGCTCTCTGTCCTCTTTGAATTGATTTGAAATACATGTACGTAGTACACACATGTACCTGGTGTGACAATGGCTTTGTAGTATCCTTCCAAATCAACTCTTCGGCCTAGTGGCTGTAAAAGAACACCAATAATTAAATGAAAACAAAACTTCTTCATTACAACCTACATGTACAAAAGTCAGGATATACATGCATGCACCTAATGAGGGAGACAAATAATAATTTACTTTGATCTTAAAATGTTATTGAGATAATTTTCAAGTAGTGTGCAACTGAAAGTGTTAAATTTTAACCTGGGTTTCGTTTCCTTTTGTTCAAAAGAATTTTCTCAGATAATTGCCTCTATTCCTTTTAAATAATCCAATCATTAAATTGTAGACAAAAAGAATTAAACTGAATTTGTTTGTTAAGCATTTATACATAATGTATCTGAAAGGACAAGTAATGTACCCCTGGGTTATCTTAACCCAGGGTATCTTAAAGCCTTATCTTAAAGCCTTTGACACTGTAAATCATATCATCCTTTTTGATAAACTCGAACATTACGGTATTCGTGGCTTAGCGCTGGACTGGATAAGAAGTTACTTTTCAAACAGAAAGCAATATGTTGAATATAATGGCCACCGTTCGTTAAGAAATGAAATCTCTTGTGGGGTCCCTCAGGGTTCTATCCTCGGACCTCTATTTTTCTTACTGTACATTAACGACATCAACAATGCTTCTAATCTATTAAATCTGATATTGTTCGCTGACGATACCAATGTATTCATGTCACATAAAGATCTGAACTATCTCTCAGATATGTTAAACTTGGAGATGGACAAACTGTCAATCTGGTTTAAAGCAAACAAGCTTTCTCTAAATCTTAAAAAGACTAAATTTATGGTCTTCAAACCAAGACAAAAGCGTTCAATTTGTAATATTCAAATAAGTATAGATAATCAAAATATTGTTAAAGTAAAGGAGACAAATTTTCTAGGCGTAATTTTGGATGAAAACCTAAATTGGAAGTCGGAAATATCTCACGTTGCAAGTAAAGTTGCGAAGTCAATCGGTATAATATCTAGATGCAGCTTCTTTCTTCCTAAATCGTCTTTACGTATGCTCTACTATTCCTTAATTTATCCTTATTTTTACTACTGCAATATCGTTTGGGCTTCGACCTATAAAACTAATCTCCGCCGCCTTGTTATCCTGCAAAAGCGCATTATTAGAATTATTAATAAATCACATTTTAATGCTCATACTGACCCCATCTTTAAGGACCTCGGTATACTAAAATTTAATGATATCAATTTGCTTCAACTGGGCCAATTTATGTATTCTTGCAAAAATTCATTCTTACCTCCAAAGTTTAATAACAATTTCTCTCAAAGCAATCAATTCCACTCTTACAATACAAGAAATTCCCAGGCCTACCGTCTACCGTATTGTCGTACAAACACGAAGAAGTTCTCGCCCTTTTTTCAAGGGCCTAAGTTTTTTAATTCACTTGACAACAAGATCATCAACTCTCAATCCCTCTCCTCTTTTAAGAAAAAACTGAAGATTAAATTATTGAGTAAGTATGAAAACAGTTTATAAATCTTTCCATCTTCGACTTTTCGCCTTCTTCTCTTCAATTGATGTGAAACAGCTCTAGCTCATAGTTCGAGGAGGCCTAACCTCTCATAAGCTCCTACAGTTTCTGTTAGGTCTCCTCGCCACTTCTTTTTTTTTTTCTTCTTCTTCTTTTCCTATATTTTTTGTAATTAGTGTGGCAAATAAAATAAAATAAATAAATAAATAAAATAAATAACCCAGCTTTGAAAAACCCGCTGAAGAGCTGTGAGATTGAATTTAGCTTTCTTTATATTTGGAGTGCTACATTTATCCAATGTAAATGTTACACGTCAAAATTAAATTCTGGTTAAAATTTTTTAACCTAAATTGATTCTCAATTCTCTTTTTTGGCTAGCCTTAATTATTCATAAATTAGGTCTAAGAGACAAAGGGAATTGAGCGTCAACTTAGGTTAAAAACTTTTGACCTGAATTTAGTTTTGACCTGTGACATAAACATCTAAACTTTTCATGTTTTTTAATGTAGGTTACCGAGACACAAGTCACTCAACAGTCACTCAACAAAACAAGCTTTTACCTGGGGATTATCCTGGGATGTGAGGTGATCATACAGAGCAATAAAGCATTCACCAAGGCTTGCCCATCTTTCAGGAAGTAACAAAAAAGACACAGAAAAGAAAAGAAAATCAGAACACATTTCAAGTACGTCATTCACTTCCTGTGATGTCTTTACAAAGGGCTACCATTTATTAGAGAATAACCCAATGGTGCCAGGAAAAAGCCATCTTAAAATACAATGTGAGTGTTAACTATTTGATGCATGTTCACTCTTTGGTGCCTCTTTTAACAGTATACAGTGCAGAATATTTTTTGCCACAAAGATTGTGTACAAGGTCATCCAAAACTAAGCTCTTACGTATGTGATGTTAGGGGTTTGACAGGTGAATAGGGAGGAGGCATGGCTCTGTCTGCCTCAACAAGCTTTAGCCTCTCTTCTCTCAGATGAAGCGCTTCTTTTACAAACTGTTTGATAGAAAAAATAAGATAATTTGCAAGCTTATCAGTAAGATGATAGAATCTTTCAATTCACAGTTTTCATTAACTTGAACTGAAGTCACATTGAGCTCATAATATTGAGAGAAAGAGTACACTTTTAGTACACTTATGTATAACTACACTCTACACTATACTTTCCACTAAAAAAAACTGCCTGATTTGCTTTCCAAAGGAGCTGGTCCACAGACATGCCAACCCATGGAGATCTAAATATTCTAAAGACAATCTCTTTTCCAGTACCCTCCTCCAACACCAATGTCCCCACCTACCCCCATCCCCACCACCACATAATCAAAGATCAACCCAGTCCCCAAATAACATGCATTGGGAGATTTGTACAGCATCCAAGAGACTTGCGGATAATCTTGGGTATGGACCTGGAATAGTCTTCGCATTGTGTCTTTCCGCGGAATGTCCATCTGCATGGTGTCATGACATAAGGAACATTAATATCCTTCCCACTGTTAACATCATTGTAATCATTATCATTATCATTACTGTTAATATCATCATCTTTATAATCACTCTTTTACTACCTTTATTTCTTCCCTCTGATCCTCCTCATCATTCATCAAACTGCACATAAACAAGCTCCTGTACAAACAAACTTAACATTAATGGGGCTCTATCAAAAGAAATGGGCAATCCCAAAGATATATGAAAATGTTAAAAATGTTACTAAATGTTACTAAATGTCTTTTTTTTGTAATGAAGTACATCTGTACTATATAAGTTCAATGAAACTATTTACATAAAGACCTCAAGGCAAAAATTACCCCGGTTGATTTATTTTAATTGATTTACATTTTTAAAAGTGCTGCAAGGTTACCAAATAAATGTGCACATTACAAAAAAAATTGCTCAAAACATTTCCCCTGGTTTGTGTGTCATTACCCCGATTTCAAATACTGGTAACTGCATTAAAAAATCAGTTCACCCTCCGTGTATACCAAAGTGAACTCAATTAAACTACCGCTGAAATTTTAATTTTAAAGGAGAATTTGTCATCCAACCCTTTTTGAACCAAGTCCATTGCACTCTTTTGTAGTTGCTACCTTAAGTGTTGTGTTTCTCTCCTAAGGGCAGGTTCCTCAGAAAAGATTTGATTCTTTAAGGCCAGTCCTGACAAAAATAAATAAAAGCAGTTAGAAAGGAATTTAAATTCATAAAGCATTTATGTTGTCTCATTTATTATCCAAATGTGTATAGCTCCTCCAGAAAATTTTATTACTCTTTCCTCCACCCCCTACACAAACGCTGGTTTATACCTGTACAGTCGACTCCCGATAATTCGAACCTTCAAGGGAAATAGAAAAAAGTTCGAGTTAGCGGGAGTTCCTGCTATCTAGGGTGAAATCATATGGAAAATGATCTGAAGGGAAATGAAAATTACTTCGAGTTAACGGGAGGTTCGAGTTATAGAGGGTTCGAGTTACCGGGAGTTGACTGTACTTTCCTTTAAATGTCCTTAATCCTCCCCCCCCACCCCCCCACCTCAAACACACAATCTATGACCCCAATGCAGTTAATATTACACTGTACCTTTTGGATACTCTTCATCTCTATCAAAGGCCTTTGATATCATCACAAGGCATGCTGTAAGGTAAAAATAAATGCAACTGCAATGGAAACTACCAAAAAAGATGTTTTCAATGCTTTGACCTACTATAATATCAAAAGAAATATCTTTTAACAATATCAGTACATTTTACATGCTAGAGAGGAGAATTTGTTGAACAGTCTAGGCCTTTTAAATGAATCTTAGACAGTCAATAAATTGCAATTTATATCAAGAAGAAGAGAAATTATTTAAAAGTTGGCCATTTTTATATCTTAAGGGTAAAAAAAGTGGAGGGTTCCTGTCAGTCTACACTTACTGTAGTAATCTCCAACAGCATACAACACAGTACAGAGAAGATCCAAACAAGGCCAGTGCTTTGAATTGCATTTCAAACCCTGAAGAAAACAATTCAGATGTTCATTATTATCCCAGCACAGTATAGAATACATTACAGTACTAGGAATTTGCAAATGTACTTGTACATTGTACATGAGCAGCATAGAATGAACAAAGACCAGAATAAATGTTGAAGCTGTTATTCACAAAATATTAAATCCGGCTAGCCCCAAGTTTGCACTAGAGCTGTAGGAACAAGTGTTACATGAAAGGAACAAACAATGTACATGTTGTATATTGCACGCATTGTGTATAGTGCCAGAGAGAAAGTAATACTTTAGAGGCTCGCAATAGTTATCCTAATTAGCAAACTACATATTCTGTCAGACCTCCTCAAACGAATGTCGGGCCAAACAGAGATCAAAGATTTTCATTGCTACTACTCCAAGATGATACCACACAGTCACGTCAGAATCATCCAGTGCGACAGCCTGCAAAATGGCATGACCAAATGTTAACACCATGTGGTCAGGTACTTATAAGAAATAATTGATTTAAACAGACATATAAATGTAGTCAGGTGGAATAACGAGTAAAGCTGACTCGACCCTAACCCATATAACAGACAGGGCATCTAAGAACATACAGCCTAGTGAAGTGTAACTAAACAAAAATCCTGTTGCTAGTATATTCTCTTATTATTGTCAGTATAATCTTGCTGTTTTGGTTTTTCAATATAAATGTAATAATTTCTACACTATTGCAGTTCATAATAAATTTTTAGATATGTTAATGAATTAACTCCTCTTTCTTAGGTGTCAAGAACATCAAAAGTGTATCAAGAATTTGGGGCCAAAATAATGGAAATGAAGGTGACACTTAATTAACACTCCACTTAATTAATGGCACAGAAAAAACAATTACAAAAATTAATGTAACTCAAATTAACATGAATTTTCTAAATTTGCATTAATTTAATGAAGCGTTTATTTAGCCTTATAATAAGGTGAACAAAGTTTATAATAAAACCAGATCCATTATATGGTTTATATTGTAAAGTTTACATGTACATGTTTAAAAGCACATGCACCCACCTGAAGATAAGCATCTATGGATTTCTCCCATTGACCTCTTTTCTCTGCCAGTGAAGCCAGGTTTTTGTATGCAGAATATTTTAATACATGGCCAGGCTCAACCACACCTGATTCTTCATCTGGAGGTGGAGCCTGTTGTATGAAAAAGTGATGTTCTAGAAAACATCCATACTGCAACTTGTAATCCCATGGCGGGTTGTTTAAAATAATATTGTTCCTCCCCAACCACCCCTCAAGAAATCCCCATCTACAGTTTACAGTAGTTTCAGACTCTCATTTATAAAATAAGACCCACAAGATCCCCCTACAGTCAGAATTTCCAATGACCTTCCATGAGGTGGATATGAATACAATGGAACCACATAATATCATTATCAGTATCTTTACTCTCAATGAATTATCTTTATTCTTAATGAATAAGTCCCAGTATTAACACAATTTGTGCATAATGGTCATCTTTCAATTTTAAAATACTGGCATAGTTGATTCAAATCAACACATGAGAACTTACATGTACAGGCTACATGATGTCAGGGTCCGAAATTAACTTTTTAATATGGGCGCCAACTGGTGAGCAAGTAAAAATTTTTGGTCGCCAGGGGGCAAATTGTGGTCACCAAAAATTCCCCTTGGCGGCTTGGAAACGTTCAACTCGTATTGATCATAGCTGTTGTGGAGGTGTATTTACAGGAAGATTCGTTTCACTTTTAAATTAGAAAAATATTCGCAGGACGAAAAGTAAGACACCTGTTGGCAAAACAGCTTCGAGGTTTCAATTCGTAATCATTTTCTCCGAACGTGAAAGTCTACAATGACAACCAGCTTTACGAGTCACCAGCTGGCGACCAACTATGAAATTCTGGTCACTAGAACTGAATTTTTGGTCGCATTGGCGACCAGGAAGGCGCAATTTCGGACCCTGGATGTATACAGCAGACGCCGTAAATAAAAGGACAAAAGAGCATTGATGCAGCTGTGTGTTACCTCTTTGACCAAAGCAGAGTTCAACAACTTATCATAAGCCTCTTCAGCTGCTGAATAATCCCCTCTTTGTTGCAAGGCAAGTCCTTTGTTGTAAAGTTCCAAAGCTTCAGATTCCTGCAATAAACAAGAACCTTCTACCACATTTTCTTTATCGCCCACCTATCTGAGTGTAAACTTTATCTCTACACAAAGCAATAACAGTAAATTAATATTTTTGCTCCCAATTTAACAAAACAAGACAAATGGAGATGTACATGTATGAGAAAAGGTTGTCTAATCATGTTTCCAACTTCTTCAGGGGGTTGTCAACTTTGCATCACCCATTTTACCATCCCCCTTGTTGGCCCAGGGTCCCACCCCGTGGAGGGAGGCCAGTGACATGTTTATAAGTGATACCTTTACAGCTAAAAACAATGGCATTCCCTCCCGAACACCCTAAGTGAGACCACGAGCATCCTGTCACTTTATATGGGAATACCCCCGGAATGAAACAGTTAACACGTGACAACCTACATACCTTGGCTTGCTTGAGACTTTCCTGAGTGGGTTCAGGCTCGCTTTCCTCGCTTGAATCATCGTTCAACGCGCAAAGGCGAATCTTAAAAGTATGTCCAAATATTAGTGCATTATGACTTGCTGCATAGATTGGAAATTGGCTTTACTGAACAAAAAACAACATTAATTCAATACAGCGCGGCACGGACCCCTTTATCAATGATAACATACCATGGTCAGCTTCCTTGCGGCTTTATATCGCAGTTATATCATTGCTCAGCGCAAAAGCTTCATAACAGAATCAAACTGAGGCCCAATTGTTGTCTAAAATTTAGGAACAGTGCGGCCATTACCAAAACAGCCATTAGCCAAAACAAACCGCCATGTTGCCTTCATCAAGACCAGGATGCTAAGCTGTTACAGCAATTTGAGGCCGTGGCTACCAAGCTAGTTTCTAGTTTCAGTCCCTTCGCATACTTCAAGTCAAGATGGCGGATCTTCGCGGGGTTTTCAAAGAATTTGTGTTTAGGAAAAGCTCCAGATCGTAGTTTTGACAACGGAGACAATAATTGTTGAATGAAATGTCAAGACTCACTCAGCAAAGTGGTGATGACAATCGATACATTCTCGTGGCCAAACTGGACAACGCTCGCAATCTTCACAGCATCCTGAAAGCTGTCCAGTTCAAAGAGGTAAAAAACTTCAGATTTAAGAACCCTACTCACTGATCCCTAGTCAACTGACCTCCTATTGACCCCCTAGCCTAAAATCCACTAAAACAATGTAAGCCAAAATATGATACAAAATAGGAACGAGATATCAGACCAGTCTACTCTTCAGTCCGGGGCTGCGGTGGGGGAAGGAGCGGGTACTCCCTTGATAGCTTCTTGCGGGGAAGCTCCGCCCTGAATTAAAAGGATATCCTTTTCAGGCCGTAGGTATATTAAACGGTAGGGATTGCACTAGTTAAAGTATATAAAGGGGTAGGGAAATCTGCCATTTCGGTCTGTAAAAGGAACCAAAAAGACCAACCAATACATTTTTGACTGAGAAGAAGTCAAGAAAACTTCTTGGTTTATTGATTTATTCATATTCAAAAGAAAGTTTATTACAGCTGTTAAAAAGGGATGTAGTGGTCTGAAAGGGGTGCCTTTTCTCTCAAAAATGAAAAGCATTGAACCTCGGAACAGAGCCTCCCCAAACAAAACTTCATCTTTTATTTATTTATTTTTTGTTATCTTTAATCAAGGTAATTGCCAATAGCGTTTATGCTAAACCGGCAATGTCAGCTTTATTGGTCTAAATCTCTCTCTTAATAAATGATATAAACTGAAAAAAGAAAAGAAAAGAGAAAAACCAAAAGGTAAGGTGCAAATGGGACCTGAAGTCCCATGCAGGTCATGCAGGGCACCTTTCAAGTGAAACAGAAAAAAAAAACATTCTTAAAAAGAAAATCTTAAGCAATGCTTATGAAACCATTGTTGTCAATGGCAACCTCAATTACATGCTAGACTGCATGAACAAGGTTTATCAGGGTCAAAAACATTTACTAACTCATCATTGTACAATTTCGTTATTCTGTTCTTAAAAGTCTTGATGCTGAGAAAGTCACTGGCTTTAATTGATTTATTGAGTGCTAAATTTCTTTGAAGTCTTAACGGCAAAGTTGAGGTGTATTGTTTTGAATAAGTCAGAAGCCAAAAATTAAACATTCAATTTTCAAGATAGGACTGCGTATTTATACTTTTAAAGAATTTGCTGTCATTTTATTTAGTCAGCCACATGTTTTGTGAGTAGCAATGGAATCAAAGTCACAGTTGAGGATGCTAAATGTGTGCAGGCCAATGCATTTGTACAAAGTGGAATCTTCCAGGAGTTCATTTTCAAAGAGGAGAGTGCTACCTTCCGAATCAACCTGAATGTTCTTCTGGTAAAATAATATCAATAAACATGCAAAAAATGGAGAAAAAATTATCTTTTGTTGGGACCTACTTCGTACTTGCAATATAATAGTTTTTATTATTGTAGATCCTCTATTTTTACCCCCCGGGGGAGCTTATTAATTTATTTTCAACACATTTGAGGGGGGGGGGGCTTATTTTAGAGGGAGGCTTAATTAATTTAGCAAAGACAGTGGTATCAGTTCTCCATAAAAAGTAGAAAAGCTCAAGTATAAGAAGTTAAAGGACATGCAGCTGGGGATCAAAAACAAATCCAAACTTCCAGCTGGTGAATGAACCATCCTGGATCAGTCCACACAAAGTTTTACAGCCGTGATTGATCAATAGTGTCTACCATTTGTTAGTGAGTAATAATAAGAGGGAGGGGAGGGGGAGCTTAAAAAGGAGGGTCCTTATTAACTTTCTTCCCCTTAAAAGGGAGGGCTTATTTGTGAGGTGGGCTTAATGGAGGATTTGCGGTATTTTAAGAAACTTAGAAAGATCAGTTCATCACGAAAGACAGCTGCGGATCTAGATTAAATACTGACCGATTTCCTAAACAAGCAGAGAAAGAGCAAGCTTCTAGGAGGGTCCAGAGGCATGCTCCCCCAGGAAATTTTTTGGATTTTAACTACCCAAAGTCCCCTTTCCTGGGTTTCTGAGTCATTCAGACAGGATATCTACTGACTGTCCAAACCATTTTCCAGATTTCAACTTGGAAAGTTTTTTTTAAATTAAAATTACGGGTATAGTAATTTATGAAAAATCTGACCAATTTCTGTAAAACGGTGGAAACAGGTGTACATTGTATTATGTAGCCCTTCTGCAAGTTGTCGTCATTACATTACAGTTGTATTTGCTTTTATGGTACTTTTGGAACGGGAAAATTGTTTGTGAAAGTGGTTAAAACAGAGAGGCATTATAAACCTTGACATATATATGAACTGCATTCTTCTCCCACTGTTGTGCAATAAAATTTGAATGGCCTTTTTTCTCTTCCTCTTTTCTCAGGAATGTTTAAATATTTTTGGTTCATCTAAAGATACTGGAACTTGCACTGCTCTGAAGATGTGTTATGCAGGATATGGCTCTCCACTTATACTCATGTAAATTTCCAAATTGATGCATTTAAATGCTCTTCTAAAGAGTTTTTTTTAACTCACATCTTCACACTTTGGCTTTTTTTTTAGCAATCAGACACATACGACAATCTTACACTTTGGTTTCTAGTCAATAATAATTCTACACATGTAAACAGTTTTATCAATTCTACATGTATTTTTTATTATAATAGTTGTGTAATTCAAGTTATAATGTCCCCATTTGGTGATTTTTCTACTACTGTCTTGGTTTGACACTTAAATAAAGGTATCCATTCATTCATTCAAGTAAAATTTATCATCATTCATTAAAAATATTTCTCCATGACTGATTGGCACAAATTCCTGCGCTAATTTTTCATAATAAGCTACACGTAACATTGACCAAATTTGTAAGACAGTTGTGATATTGAGAAAATGACATCAATAGTACAGAATAATTGCTAGTAGAAAGGATGGCAACCAAGAAGCCCTTAATGGGACAAGGTTGTGTTGCAGTGGTGGATCCAGGGGAGGGTTCTGGGGGGGCTGCCCCATCTTATTTTTGGACCAAACTGAGGCCTAAAGGGCCAAAAAAATATTGGGGGGGAGACCGGGCCTTCCCCCCTTATTTCAAGGTCTGGATCTGGCACTGTGTTGCTTTGGTGGAGGAAGACAAAACTGAGGCCGGAAGGGTTCTGGGGGGGCTGCCCCCCTTATTTTTGGACCAAACTGAGGCCCAAAGGGCCAAAAAAAAATTGGGGGGGGAGACTGGGCCCTCCCCCCTTATTTCAAGGTTTGGATCTGGCACTGTGTTGCTTCGGTGGAGGAAGACAAAGTGGCAGAACATTTAATGCCTTTTATGATTAAGAAATAGTAGAACTACTATCATTTGTAAGTGGTCAAGGAACAGTCGCGGGAGACTGATGGGAAGGAGAGAGAGAAGAAAGAGACGGGAGATGTGATCTGCCAGTCATCTCCCACGTTTCCTCCTTCCCTTCTCCCCATGTACACATCTTTCACATGCTTCCCTTGTAATATTAATGAGGAGACAAAAAGAGATGACTTGTGACAAGTCAGGCATAAGTTTGCTTTTCTGGTTATACCAACCAAGATAAATATTTTACATGTATTGTTCATCCCCCAGGTTGGAGGAGGGAGGAGTATTGACAGACTGTAGTATTCAAACACAGGAGCCTGATGAAACTTTGGATTTTGACTTCAGCAGTGCTGATGTTCTTAACAAAATTATTATGAAAGTAAGAAAACAGCTTCCAGACAAGGTTGAATTATAATGAATTGAGTTGCAGATTAACTTTAAAAGGCAACATGGTGTTTGCATCAGGTCCAACAATATAAACTTGAACTTAACTAATTTTTAGGACTTATCTTGGCATGCCATACATCTTAGTGTTGCTAATGATGCCCTTTCTTTCTTTCTGAAACAATGTTAAAATATGTGACTTCTTCATGAACCATGATAAGAAGGTGACCAGAAAACAGCTTGACTAGCTTCAAAAATTGATTTTCGGCAAAATTTCAAGAAGTGAATGGGTTAATCACTGTCCTGGATTCATTGTTACAGTCTTACAATCACTGCAAGTATTGAACTGCTTAAAAGGATCAAGTAGATACTAGAGAGTCATTAAAACCTTACATCTATTGTTGCATATTGCAGTCAGAATGTTTGAAAGAAGCTTTCAGTGAACTAGACATGACAAGTGAGGTGCTACAAATCCTTATGTCACCAGATAACCCTTACTTTAGACTGTCTACCTTTGGCCATGCAGGAAGTACTCACGTAAGCTTTTGTTCCTCTGTTGAGCTATTGATTAGGATATTGTTGCCTGCAAACACCAGCTAGGATAAATCTGGTTAAAATGCGTCTGTGTATGCAGGCTGTTAGGAATTTTACCAATTTTTGAATTAATACCTAACAATAAAAGTAAATAAATGAAGAGATTGGCCAACATGTATGTTAGGCTTGCTCATGTCAGCACCAGGACTTGTTTGTAAGCAAAATTTGTTTACATACAAATGTTAGCCTGCAACAAGCCGAAAACTAACTTAATACTTTTTAGGTGGAGAGAAGCAACAACTCAAAGTACGTCTGCATTCGTGGTTTGAATGTTCTCTGTTAAAATACACTGACATAAGCAAGGAAAGTGAAAAAAAAAACAGCAAAACAGGGAGCAAAGGGAAGTAAACCTAAAACGGCAAATCTTGTTCTCAGAAATATGTGTATCAGATACTTTTTACTCCTTAACACTCATGTTTAAGAATTAATATTTATTGGCATGGTCTTACAGTTAGTTAATTTATTTTCATTTGCATTATAGTCAGATTTCCCAAAAGATTCTGATATGGTGGAGTCGTTTGAGTGTCAACAAACGCAGACAAACAGGTATGTCAATAATCTTTAGTTATCAGCTCTTCATTGGTTCCGTTCTTACTTAACTGGTAGACAACAGCGCACATCATGTGGAAATGAGTTATCTGAGGAACTTCCAGTCACGCATGGGGTGCCACAGGGTAGCATTCTAGGGCCTCTGTTGTTTGTGATTTACATAAATAACTTGCCAAATGTGCTTAACTCCTGCAACGCATCACTTTATGCAGACGACACTGTAATTTATTGCTATGGTACATCCTCAAAGGAGTTGAGTGATAAGTTAAAAATTAATAACGATCTACTGGGTGTGGCAAAATGGCTTCATGATCACAAACTGACTTTAAATTTGGACAAAACTAAATGCATGCTCATCGGTAGTAATAGGAAACGCGAAAGCAAAGTAGATTTGACTGTTTCAATTTTAGATCATAGTATAAGTAATGTTCGCAGCTTTAAATACCTCGGTATACATATATCTTCGGATTTCACATGGACTGATCATATTGAACACCTAACTGGGAAAATCAATCAGAGGCTTGGGCTTCTCAAGCGTATAAAGCATTTATTGCCTTTCAGGGCTCGTCTACTTTTCTATAAAAGTCTTGTTATGCCCCTTTTTGAATATGCTGATCTAGTATGGGGCGATAAACATAATATTACCCTTATGTCTAGTTTGCAAGTTTTGCAAAATAAGGCCGCTAAAGTTATTTTAAATAGACCATTGTACTCATCCTCCACTGAGGCATTAGCCGTTCTCAAGTGGCTGCCTCTAGAGAAAAGGCGATTTCAAAGAAGGTGTGTACACGAATACAAATGCATCAATGGCCTAATTAATCACGATATGGACTTGATTAGACAAGACGTACTTCATAGGCATAATACACGTAACAAAGGCAATTTTAGATTACCTCGTGTCAAAAGAAATTGGGGGAAGCAAAGAACACAATATCATGCCGTTTCCGATTTTAACTCCCTCAGTCAGACGATCAAAGACTCAAGGAATGTAAATAGTTTTAAACGTAATGTTTTTAAGTTTTTGATATAGCTACTTACGTTTAATTTTTACTTATACATATTTTTTAATTTTTTATGCATTTTTTTGTATCTTTTTAATCCCTTTGCAATTTTATAGCTTTGTTTTGTTTTTATAATATATATCTAGTTTTGAGGTCCTTTTTGAAAACCATATCTTTTATGAAAAAGTTTCCTCAATAAAGATGATTATTATTATTATCAGGAACAAAACCCTTACTTAAAAAAAAAATAGTATTTAAGCTTTGAATATGTACAATGTTTAAAAAGTGGATACTTAACTAATTTTTGTAGAAAATAAAGTGCATACTGCATTACGTAATCAGACCCTATGATAACCTAGTATTAAGCCTTGGAAGCATATACACATGTACAAAAGTGAAGGTGATATTACACGGGACAAAAAATGACAAGTTTAAGCGTATCACAGCTCTGCAACGTTGGAACAATGTTGCAACCATTTGCATCAATGTCACATAAATGTTGTAACACAGCATTGCGCTAAAAATCGTAGTTACAAGTCATATCATGTAACATCCAGTTCGTGTCCACTACAGGTCTCGCTGTATAGGGAAAAAAGCTCAGTGTACTAGCTGGTGCATACATGAATCCTCTACATATGGGCTACGCGTAATACAAGTGTCACTGTAGCTGTTGTGATTTAATTTTATCCTTGGTTTATATTTTGTTTTCCATTGCTTTGGCATATGTATGATAATCTATGATAATTAGTTTGAAATAAAGGAAAATAAAATTGAAACCACGGATAAAATTAAACCTCAAAACAGCCGTCGTAACTACCGTTATGAACAGCAATGAACAGAATTTGACTGCTTATGAAAGCTTGCATCTTACCAAAAATACTTGTACTCAGAGTTTCTGGCAAGATGCCTTAAATCGTCAGCAGTTAGAATTTTGGCAAATAAAAACTTTTTTCTTTTGCAAGATATAAAATAAGTCTTCTCAAGCCGTCTACCAAGGCACTCCAACTTTCCAGCAAAATTTCCATTAGAATGGACAACAGAGGATTCCTTTCTTTGCAATATATGATCATAAATGAAGATGGACAGGTCTGTTTTGTAGAATATCTGGTAAGTATGACTGTACGAGGTTGGTAAATGAAAGTCCTTTTACCCTTAAGATGTGAAGGTGATGACGGTGACAGTGATGAAGATTATTATTGTTGGGGATGATGATGATGATAATAATAATAACAATAACAATAATGATGATAATGATGATGATGATGATGATGGTGATGATGATGATGATGATGATGATGATAATTGTGATGATAATGGCGGTCCCGTCTTCATAAGGGGACGTGTCCTCAATCAGTACTTTTGTGTTGAATAAATTGACTTTTAAATAAAGTAGTTTTTCCGTTTCGCTTGCCCTTAATTAAAAACTTTTTAAGCTCTCGTTTGCCAGTTATAAACACCTTTACCCAGTCTTTGTGATTCGACTTTGATCATTCTAAAAGGTGAGATTATTGGCGTTACCGTAGTACACCTAATGACCTAACTTTCTTTTTATGTCACTAGTGCGCACCGGACGAAGAAGTAGACGAGGAGGAGGAAGAAGAACTTGGTTAAACGAGAAACAGGAAAAGAAGAAAACCAAATTTTTCTTTCGTGGTAGAATCAACGAAATTTTTGCCGAAACGTTTTGCAAGTATATGTACAAATTAATATTGTATTGCTTTAACTTCCACTCAAATTAAAGCATGTTTTACAAATAAATGGATTTGCAGTTGAACACTGACATAAGCCTCAGCTAAAGACCTTCTTCCAACTCGTTCTCATTTAAGTAGACCTCATTTCAATGAATGTACTTTTTCTCTTAACCCTGTTCACAGACCCTCTATAAACCTGGGGATATTTATTGACCAATGGAGCGTAGGGGAGTGGGGTTGGGTAAATGGGAAAATAGACGCTTTTCTCGCGCTTCGCGCTCGGCCGCTGCATCGAGAAAAAAATCGTCTGTGGAAAGGCTGTTTCATTGGTTGACCTTATCTTTGTTTTGTTTTAAAAACTTCTTTCATACTCGAGCAGAGATACAGAAACGTAATTATGATGACTGGTACCCTGCGAGCAATGGTTTCTCCAGGCCGGACGTACCGACCGGGCTGGAGAAACCAATGCTCGCAGAGCAGATAGCAGGAGGCAACTGGCACTTGTTGAAGAGTACTTCATTAGAGAGTGAGTTAAGGAATGTCTTAAAATCGAGGCTATGGTCTGTGGATATTACGGGAAAAGTGGTAAAGTAAGAAAAGTGATGCATAAGACGCATCATGAATGACACACGAACTATACCATTTATACGAGCATATGAGGTGCGTCCTTGCTTACTCACGTCTTATTTTAATAAGACGCCAAGATCTAGGCCTAACGTCGACCTTTTACATGGGACGAACCATACTTACTGAATTAAGTTCTTGAAAAGTTCGACGTGTGGATTATTTAAGTTCGTCTGAATGACTTTGGATCATCCAACACGTTCGGTCCGTCTGCTTCAGACGGATCGAACGTCGTAAGATCGTCTCCGCCGGACAAACATCGATCTTCGCGTGCGACGAACTAAGCAAATAAATTACAAATTTGTATGGTAAAATATACTGATTTAGTCTCGTTCGGGAGAAAATTTATTACGGAACACCCGCGGGCCACCTAATTCCGAGTGCTTTTTTGGTCTGATTCAGTTGATTATAATCTTACGTTATAGACGCGCCTGTTTTTTCCTCTTATAAATAGTTCTTATGCCTTTTAATGGGTAATTCCCGGGGCGTAATTCTTGGTAATTTTTGCGCACATTATGGTGGAGCACTACGCTTGACACGCGTTCTGGCTGCCTAAATTTCCCGCGGATTGTTGTACATGTTTCACATGTTTACGCTTGTAAATGACAACCTGTAAAACAGGCAGTGTTTAGACAGGCAAATGGCGGTTAACTTACAGGTTGATACTCTAAAACGGTTTGTTACTTTTTGTACAGATCTAAACTGTATTTTTACTTGTTATTAGAACGAAGCTATGGGTACGCGAAAGCTCAGACTGCAAGCTCACAAAGCTAAGTAAAAGATTGTTTTTAAAATTTCTATTAAACATGGAGATGGTGAATAAGTTACTGAAACTGAATTACAAAGTCATCGTTGTACCGTATATTCAGAATCCGGAGTTCAAGTTGATACACAGCTGTCGAAAAAATCTTGTCATAAGTCTGTTCAACTTTGGCGAAGGAAAAAAACAAGAACGTTATTTTAGCAATGTGTCCGACACACTATGACACAAAGTCACAAAGTGAAAAAGTTAGACAAATTTGTCAGTTTAACCTCCAGGAAGTTGAACTCCTTTTCCTTGCCTTTGTTTATGGCGAAAGACGAATGTAAATACTCTCATTTCAGTCATAAACAGGAACATTTTGGTAATGCATGGTTTTTGTTGTTGCAACGTGCATTGACACCTTTGTATTTGTCAGTATCTCGCGACCATGCTAATTTAAATCATCTCGTTCAATTTTAAAAAAGAAACTACAGTTTTTGAGGGGCGTATTTTCTTGTTACACCAAAAAGATGGGAAATTTACAGTTGTTACTGTCGGAATTACCAGCCTTTTTTCGGGAGGGTCAGTGTATCATTTTGGAACTTTTCAATAGGGTATAAACAAAAATAAACACGGTTTTAAAGTGAAGTATTTAGTAAAACCCTACATTGCAACAACCTTTATATTGAGCGACTGAATTTCGTGCTTGTAGAAGCATGTGATGAAACCACCCTTGACAGGTAAACTATTTCTGGTCATTTGTTGAGGTTATAAAAAGTTTGAAAAGGTTTTGTTTTTTTCTTGCACTTTTATGTATTTTTATGAATACTCTTTTGTTTAATTTCCGAAAAGCATTCTTTTTCTATTGATTTTAAATTTTATAACAGAAACTTTGATTTTTTTTCTATTTTCACCCTCGGTAATTATTAATTACGTTATTTCATTACATTTTCTTTCCTTTTTTTCTTTTTGCGCTTTATACCAAGCCGTTCTATCCGTCCGGTGAAACTTAAAAGCAAGGACGATTTGAGGAAGTTTGTATTAAAACCCATTTAACTCCCTTGTATAACAATCTTGTTATATAATATGATAAACCCTTTTTTGTTAAATGGGCTTGGACAAGCGAGTAACAGCTAATAATAGTTTTCATGATCAGATATGATATAATGATGTCATTCTAGCGTTACATCATATCCAATATTCTTAAGTCAAAGATTCAAAAGAGAATACTACATTGGCCCAGGGGAGCATAACTCACAATTGATCCTTTTTAAACAGACCTCAGGTATCATTCCTTAAACCCGTGATCAAGGTTGACAAGAAAGGCAGTCAGAGAGCAGATTCTGGTAAGATAATGTGATCTTGCAGTTCATTTTAGCAGTGAGAGGTCATATAACACTTTTGCTTCACTTTGCCGGTCATTGTTTGCCAAAAAAGGTATTTTTTACTTAAAAAACCCTGACTTTACAGAGGTAACCAAATTACTGGCAGACAAGTAGTTATCTTTATGGCCAACAAGTTTAAGAATCCAACTGACCAAGGAAGTTGATCTTGGGACGACAGAGAACAAATTCAGCTTGGGTTTAGTGCGGGTATTAAACCCTGGGTCTCCGGATAACAATTCCAGCCCCCTTGCCACTTGGCCACGCCACGAAGTTTTCTTGTTCTAGTCCGTATAGCATTTATGTCCTTTCCGAAAGCCCATACGTCGTGTGAAAAACGTTTTTGCATCGTTCCTTTCCTTACCTATGTGTCATGTTCCTCGGATGATTTACACCCAAAAGGACTACGACAGCCATTTTTCCAATCCAATTAACCATCTTGAAATGAGAGAAATAATGTGAGTTAAGGAAAAAATTTTTGAAGGCTATATAGTTTGTGATCCTTTACATTCTCTAACCCTACAAACTGTTGCGAGTAAACAAGCGGTGTACCAAAACAATTACATTCTGACATCCCACAATAGCTTTTCTTGAAAAGCAAATTAACTTTTGAAAAGTAACTGTACCACGCTTGCCGTGCGATAACAGACACGAACCTTCTAAAGGAATGAAAGTCAACTAACAAAAAATTACAACCAATGCCCCCAAACTGAGAAACCAGGTCTGAAAGTAAATCCCATAGATGCAACAAAAGCCAACAAAAAACGAACACCCTCAAAAACAAGACTCCAACTTATTCACATAAATAAACACAATCAAAATTTGGAAATTTTGGTGACTAAAAATCATTCGTTAGATTTCTTAAACCTGTCGTGAATTTTTCTTTCTTTTCACCTGAAAATTCACGAGCCTCCTATTCCACACCTTCGAAATTCCCCGCAAGAATCGAACCCTCCTCCACCAGTAAATACCTGAATCAAATGACCACGCCCATCTTCAAACAAAAGGCTACCAACTTTAAGAGTATCAAGGGAATCGATGGAAACGTTGCCATATTTCACGTCCAGGCTTTCTTTAAAATTGCAATATTTACAATGTTTGCGAATAGCAATTTCGTATTTTGTAGGCTTTTAATTTTTTATGCTGAAATATCTCTTAGCCAAAAAAGTACAAAATGTCTTAACCAGTTAAATAAAAGTGATAGTTAAAATGTGGTTGACATTTTCTCTACATTTTAATAATAACGGGCCATTGATATTTACCTTACAGGTTGAAATTATGACGGGGAATCTCCTTGTGATATTATTTCTGTCCATACAATGCTCTCCATCGACTTCACTTAGCGGTCTTAGTATCCTTAATTCGGCAAGCAACAAAGTTGGATATCTGAATTCTGGTCTTGGCATGATCTCGCGTTCAAAAAACGTCAATGCAGCGTCCCAGATGTTACGAGGTGAGGACGATGCCGCAGTTAGAGAAAGTTTGGCTCAGGCTGTCACAACTTTAGCAGTTCTCGACATCGGAGGAGGAGCGTTGGTCCCGGTAACACAACATATTATTGATACTATAACGACCGATAGTGCGTTCAAGGCGACAAGAGACGCCTGGGGAGTCTACAGAGAAGGTCTGGAGGAGACTTTCAAGCAGAACTTCAAAAGGTTGCCAGAGAGTGCTGTAAAACGACTTCTGACCAACAAAAAGAACCAAGTGTTAAACGCCTTCGAAACGGACTTGGGAAAGGTACATAATATACCAAAATACAGCAAGACAATGAAGTACATCAACCGAGCAAAAAGATGGTTTCGCGCCAAAACCGCAGCCAAAGTACTGGGACCCTTGTTTGATTGCATCGGAATTGGAGTCAATTCATGGGCTTTACAAACGGCGATCAGAGACTGCAACGATAATCCTAGGACTTGTAATAAAGGAGCCATTGCCTCTGCTTCCCTTGGAATTGTTTCTGGTGTTGTTGGCGTGGGAGTCTTCGTCGCTACGCTTGTTGTGTCATCATCAGTGTCGGCAGTCCTTGGTCCAGTTGGTGCGCTTGTATCGTTCACACTTGCAATATGCGCAACGTTGATCGAGCTATTTTACAAGCCTCCAGTCGACGAAGAAGAAATTCGGCGTAGAAAGACGTTTCAGATGATCCAGGTACTAGAAAGTTATTCCAGACGACAACTTCATAGCGCAAACAATTTCATGGCCTACAATAAAATTACAAGAGGTGATCTCTATGTCGTCAATCAAGGACAGTTACCGTTATGGATTGACAAAAACGATAAGCTTAAATTTGGGAAGTCTGAGTCAGAAAATCCAAGAGAAATAGTCTATTATCGCGGTACCTGCGAATCAGGGTATAATTGGCGTGTGCATCGATATGGTGGTTTCGCGCCGACCAATGGAGGAGGCAACCCCAGACGTTGTCCTTTGCTCGTTGACGGGAAGAACATCGAGGCCGGAGATGTTGCTAATGATGATGATGATTATGTTGGCTACGGATTTTATGGTTTCACAACAAACGCTCGCAACCTTAAAGGATATGAACTTTTGCAGCCCGATCAAGACCACAATGGCTCCATTATTCTCGTTAACACCGACGCGGTTCAAAGTTCTGAATTAAAAAAAGAGGACTTGGACGAACCTCTTCGAAGTATTGAAATCGACACGGCTAAGAAGGGCAACTATGAGGCATATGATGACGTTGTTGCCCTTGGAAGCATGAAAAACCTTGACAGATCGGCAAAAGTTACAATACGAACAGGACTAGGGAATGACGTATTGAACATCGATGGATTTGTTGGTCAAGGAACAAATCAGCTGGATGCTGACCTGGGGCCTGGATTTAACACCTTATCATTTCTTGGGATGTCTGAAAACGACCCTGACATCACAGGAATAATTTACGATGCAAAAAACGGAAAAGTCAAAATCTATCATAACAGGTACCGTCAAAATGACGTTGGTTTTGTCAAACCAGTTTCAGTTTTGGGCGCTTCTCCATTTAATCTAGATGTCATCTATTTGTTTGCCCATGAAAAGGCGGAGAATGGTGAGGATTTCACAGTTATAAAATTCAAAGGAAAAGCAAAGTATCGCATAAAAATGAGTCAAGTAGCACCTATGTCTAATAGACGTAAGAAGCTGCACCCATTTATACCACACTTTAAAATTATTGATACTACAGACAACGGTAATGAAGGAGAAAATAAATGCGAAAATCACCATCCTCTCCTTAAAGTTTACGAACTTCACGACTCGACAGTCGCCAATGACATTCTTTACAATGGCACTCATATAAAGATTTATGGGAAAGACAGAGATCAATGGTTTCGGGATGCTCAGGACCCTTTGGATGGCCAAAAAGCATCACCTCCAATAAGAAAATGTTATGGTGAGCCTGATGGCAGTCATCCCATTGGGGGAAGAGACGGTAAAAGGCTGCTTTTGACTGTATCATTCCACACAAAATGTCCTGGAAAGGTGGAGGCCGAAAATGAATTTGGTGCCTGCGTGATCAAACCCAGACTGGTTTCTGAACTGGACTCGGTATTTTTTGACGGGGAAAATATTTTCAGTAATTTCAGAGGAGACATTCAAAGTAGTCAACCACGTCTATCAAAGGCCGATGTGTGCACATTGAAGTGTCCACCACAACAAGTGACCAGCCCCACGACAATAAACCTAGGAAGAGGTACTAATTATCTGGTCATAAAAAATGATTTGTTCCTCGATCCTTGTGGAATCGACGGAGAAGACTCAGATATGATCTTGAAGAGGAAAGATGGGGATACTTGGGAGCTGGAATTCACTGGCGAACACGATAAGTTCACTGGCAGTGGCAAAAAACATCAACTGAAAGGCGTCAAGTGGATCGTGAATGAATATGGCAACAAGATAGTCGACTTAGAAGAAGTAAGGGAAGATGTTATCAACCTGTTTGATGAGTACACTCGAAAGACCGCTTTAGATATTGGCAATCAAGTACGCCGTGAGCAAACCGATGAGGTTGCTGATACTTTGACGGAGTGTCTGCAAAACCAAACGGCACAAGGTCTGGCTAACATTTGCAAAACAGACTGAAAAATTTGTGGGAGTCCTCGAGCAGCACCCTCCACCCCCGTTACCCCTCTCCCCTAGTTGGACGCGTGATAGCCGGTTAATGGGGAAGATGAAGTTATCCTCAAAAGGAAATGCGTGATTTATACTGAAAATAAGACAGCTGATACTTTGATTTACCCTTGTTTGAAGAAAAATGTACATGGACTTTCGTCTCTAACCTGGGCCGTTTAGTTGACTTGACAGATAGTCGAGGAGTTTCATTCTAGTGAATCGTATACAATGAACATATAATAACAGTAGCTAGTGATTGAAGGCGAAAAAATGGTTTACCTTTACAACAATACAAGACATTTGAATAAACGATTATTGAAATCATTTGAAACAACATTGATCTTTTCCTTTCTTTTCTGATTTTATCGGCTTTTCTCTCTTTTGACCAAGAGTGACTGGTTCCGCAAAGCGTCTGCCTCTCTCTGTCTCAGTTCTCCTTTGCTACCAGTTTCCACGTTTTCAAAAACGAGCAAAAGGAACAAGAGAAAAGAAATAATAACTTCTCTGACCACAGGCAGCCCAAGCGCACTATGTGTGGGTTCGATTTGGTCGGAATATACTAGAATTATTGGTGTATTATCTGATGCCAAATAAATGCAAAAATCTTAAGGATGTGAAGTCTTCTTGTTTGTCTATCTGTACTAGTAGCCTTTAAGATAACGAAGGTGGATATTTCTTGCATTATTATATGTGATTCGGGCCCTTATTGTTCGAATTTTATCACATGTATTCGAATCTACGTCGCAAAGAAAAAAATCATGATCACGCGAAATATTGATTAAAAAAGCTCCATTACCTTTAGTTCATAGCCACTGTGTGTCCTACGGCCGGTTTAAACGCAGTTTAGTCGACTTTCTGTTCATCGAGTACTGAACAGTGAATAGTGCATCGAGAAAAAATCGTCTGTGGAAAGGCTGTTTCACTGGTTGACCTTATCTTTGTTTTGTTCTAAAAACCTCTTTCATACTCGAGTAGAGATACAGAAACATAATTATGATGACTGGTACCCTGCGAGCAATGGTTTCTCCAGGCCGGACGTACCGACCGGGCTGGAGAAACCACTGCTCGCACGGTAGATAGCGGGAGGCAACTGACACTTGTTGAAGAGTACTTCATTAGAGAGTGAGTGAAGGAATGTCGTAAAGTCCAGGCTATCGTCCGTGGACATTACGGAAAAACTCGTAAAGTAAGAAAAGTGATGTATAAGACGCGTCATGAATGACACACGAACTATACCATTTATACGACCATATGAGGTGTGTCCTTGCTTACGCACGTCTTATTTTAATAAGACGCCAAGATCTAGGCCTAACGTCGACCTTTTACATGAGACGAACTATACTTAGTGAATTAAGTTCTTGAAAAGTTCGACGTGTGGCTTATTTAAGTTCGTCTGGATGACTTTGGATCATCCAACACGTTCGGTCCGTCTGCTTCAGACGGATCGAACGTCGTAAGATCGTCTCCGCCGGACAAACATCGATCTTCGCGTGCGACGAACTAAGCAAATAAATTACAAATTTGTATGGTAAAATATACTGATTTAGTCTCGTTCGGGAGAAAATTTATTACGGAACACCCGCGGGCCACCTAATTCCGAGTGCTTTTTTGGTCTGATTCAGTTGATTATAATCTTACGTTATAGACGCGCCTGTTTTTTCCTCTTATAAATAGTTCTTATGCCTTTTAATGGGTAATTCCCGGGGCGTAATTCTTGGTAATTTTTGCGTACATTATGGTGGAGCACTACGCTTGACACGCGTTCTGGCTGCCTAAATTTCCCGCGGATTGTTGTACATGTTTCACATGTTTGTAAATGACAACCTGTAAAACAGGCCGTGTTTAGGCAGGCAAATGACGGTTAACTTACAGGTTGATACTCTAAAACGGTTTGTTACTTTTTGTACAGATCTAAACTGTATTTTTAAATGTTATTAGAACCAAGCTATGGGTACGCGAAAGCTCAGACTGCAAGCTCACAAAGCTAAGTAAAAAATTGTTTTTAAATTTCTATTAAACATGGAGATGGTGAATAAGTTACTGAAACTGAATTACTAAGTCATCGTTGTACCGTATATTCAGAATCCGGAGTTCAAGTTGATACACAGCTGTCGAAAAAATCTTGTCATAAGTCTGTACAACTTTGGCGAAGGCAAAAAACAAGAACGTTATTTTAGCAATGTGTCCGAGACACTATGACACAAAGTCACAAAGTGAAAAAGTTAGACAAGTTAGTCAGTTTAACCTCCAGGAAGTTGAACTCCTTTTCCTTGCCTTTGTTTATGGCAAAAGACGAATGTAAATACTCTCATTTCAGTCATAAACAGGAACATTTTGGTAATGCATGGTTTTGTTGTTGCAACGTGTATTGACACCTTGGTATTTGTCAGTATCTCGCGACCATGCTAATTTAAATCATCTCGTTCAATTTTAAAAAAGAAACTACAGTTTTGGGGGGGCGTATTTTCTTGTTACACCAAAAAGATGGGAAATTTACAGTTGTTACTGTCGGAATTACCAGCCTTTTTTCGGGAGGGTCACTGTATCATTTTGGAACTTTTCAATAGGGTATAAACAAAAATAAACACGGTTTTAAAGTGAAGTATTTAGTAAAACCCTACATTGCAACAACCTTTATATTGAGCGACTGAATTTCGTGCTTGTAGAAACCACCCTTGACAGGTAAACTATTTCTGGTCATTTGTTGAGGTTATAAAAAGTTTGAAAAGGTTTTTTTTTTCTTGCACTTTTATGTATTTTTATGAACACTCTTTTGTTTAATTTCCGAAAAGCATTCTTTTTCTATTGATTTTAAATTTTATAACAGAAACTTTGATTTTTTTCTATTTTCACCTTCGGTGATTATTAATTACGTTATTTCATTACATTTTCTTTCCTTTTTTTCTTTTTGCGCTTTATACCAAGCCGTTCTATCCGTCCCGTGAAACTTAAAAGCAAGGACGATTTGAGGAAGTTTGTATTAAAACCCATTTAACTCCCTTGTATAACAATCTTGTTATATAATATGATAAACCCTTTTTTGTTAAATGGGCTTGGACAAGCGAGTAACAGCTAATAATAGTTTTCATGTTCAGATCTGATATAATGATGTCATTCTAGCGTTACATCATATCCAATATTCTTAAGTCAAAGATTCAGAAGAGAATACTACATTGGCCCAGGGGAGCATAACTCACAATTGATCCTTTTTAAACAAACCTCGGGTATCCTTTCCTTAAACCCGTGATCAAGGTTGACAAGAAAGGCAGTCAGAGAGTAGATTCTGGTAAGATAATGTGATCTTGCAGTTCATTTTAGCAGTGAGAGGTCATATAACACTTTTGCTTCACTTTGCCGGTCATTGTTTGCCAAAAAAGGTATTTTTTACTTAAAAAACCCTGACTTTACAGAGGTAACAAAATTACTGGTAGACAAGTAGTTTCCTTTGTGGCCCACAAGTTTAAGAATCCAACTGACCAGGCAAGTTGACCTTGGGACGACAGAGAACAAATTCAGCTTGGGTTTAGTGCGGGTATTAAACCCTGGGTCCCCGGATAACAATTCCAGCCCCCTTGCCACTTGGCCACGCCACGAAGTTTTCCTCTTCTAGTCCGTATAGCAGTTATGTCCTTTCCGAGGGCCCATACGTCGTGTGAGAAACGTTTTTGCATCGTTCCTTTCCTTATCTATGTGTCATGTTCCTCGGATGATTTACACCCAAAAGGACTGCGACAGCCATTTTTCCAATCCAATTAAGCATCTTGAAATGAGAGAAATAATGTGAGTTAAGGAAAAATTTTTTGAAGGCTATATAGTTTGTGATCCTTTATATTCTCTAACCCTACAAACTGTTGCGAGTAAACAAGCGGTGTACCAAAACAATTACATTCTGACATCCCACAATAGCTTTTCTTGAAAAGCAAATTAACTTTTGAAAAGTAACTGTACCACGCTTGCCCTGCGATAACAGACACGAACCTTCTAAAGGAATGAAAGTCAACTAACAACAATTACAACCAATGCCCCCAAACTGAGAAACCAGGTCTGAAAGTAAATCCCATAGATGTAACAAAAGCCAACAAAAGACGAACACCCTCAAAAACAAGACTCCAACTTATTCACATAAATAAACACAATCAAAATTTGGAAATTTTTTTTGACTAAAAGTCATTCGTTAGATTTCTTAAACCTGTCGTGAATTTTCCTTTCTTTTCACCTGAAAATTCACAAGCCTCCTATCCCACACCTTCGAAATTCCCCGGAAGAATCGAACCCTCCTCCACCAGTAAATACCTGAATCAAATGACCACGCCCATCTTCAAACAAAAGGCTACCAACTTTAAGAGTATCAAGGGAATCGATGGAAACGTTGCCATATTTCACGTCCAGGCTTTCTATAAAATTGCAATATTTACAATGTTTGCGAATAGCCATTTCGTATTTTGTAGGCTTTTAATTTTTTATGCTGAAATATCTCTTAGCCAAAAAAGTACAAAATGTCTTAACCAGTTAAATAAAAGTGATAGTAAAAATATGGTTGACATTTTCTCTACATTTTAATAATAACGGGCCATTGATATTTACCTTACAGGTTGAAATTATGACGGAGAATCTCCTTGTGATATTATTTCTGTCCATACAATGCTCTCCATCGACTTCACTTAGCGGTCTTAGTATCCTTAATTCGGCAAGCAACAAAGTTGGATATCTGAATTCTGGTCTTGGCATGATCTCGCGTTCAAAAAACGTCAATGCAGCGTCCCAGATGTTACGAGGTGAGGACGATGCCGCAGTTAGAGAAAGTTTGGCTCAGGCTGTCACAACTTTAGCAGTTCTCGACATCGGAGGAGGAGCGTTGGTCCCGGTAACACAACATATTATTGATACTATAACGACCGATAGTGCGTTCAAGGCGACAAGAGACGCCTGGGGAGTCTACAGAGAAGGTCTGGAGGAGACTTTCAAGCAGAACTTCAAAAGGTTGCCAGAGAGTGCTGTAAAACGACTTCTGACCAACAAAAAGAACCAAGTGTTAAACGCCTTCGAAACGGACTTGGGAAAGGTACATAATATACCAAAATACAGCAAGACAATGAAGTACATCAACCGAGCAAAAAGATGGTTTCGCGCCAAAACCGCAGCCAAAGTACTGGGACCCTTGTTTGATTGCATCGGAATTGGAGTCAATTCATGGGCTTTACAAACGGCGATCAGAGACTGCAACGATAATCCTAGGACTTGTAGTAAAGGAGCCATTGCCTCTGCTTCCCTTGGAATTGTTTCTGGTGTTGTTGGGGTGGGAGTCTTCGTCGCTACGCTTGTTGTGTCATCATCAGTGTCGGCAGTCCTTGGTCCAGTTGGTGCGCTTGTATCGTTCACACTTGCAATATGCGCAACGTTGATCGAGCTATTTTACAAGCCTCCAGTCGACGAAGAAGAAATTCGGCGTAGAAAGACGTTTCAGATGATCCAGGTACTAGAAAGTTATTCCAGACGACAACTTTATAGCGCAAACAATTTCATGGCCTACAATAAAATTACAAGAGGTGATCTCTATGTCGTCAATCTAGGACAGTTACCGTTATGGATTGACAAAAACGATAAGCTTAAATTTGGGAAGTCTGAGTCAGAAAATCCAAGAGAAATAGTCTATTATCGCGGTACCTGCGAATCAGGGTATAATTGGCGTGTGCATCGATATGGTGGCTTCGCGCCGACCAATGGAGGAGGCAACCCCAGACGTTGTCCTTTGCTCGTTGACGGGAAGAACATCGAGGCAGGAGATGTTGCTAATGATGATGATGATTATGTTGGCTACGGATTTTATGGTTTCACAACAAACGCTCGCAACCTTAAAAGATATGAACTTTTGCAGCCCGATCAAGACTACAATGGCTCCATTATTCTCGTTAACACCGACGCGGTTCAAAGTTCTGAATTAAAAAAAGAGGACTTGGACGAACCTCTTCGAAGTATTGAAATCGACACGGCTAAGAAGGGCAACTATGAGGCATATGATGACGTTGTTGCCCTTGGAAACATGAAAAACCTTGATAGGTCGGCAAAAGTTACAATACGAACAGGACTAGGGAATGACGTATTGAACATCGATGGATTTGTTGGTCAAGGAACAAATCAGCTGGATGCTGACCTGGGGCCTGGATTTAACACGTTATCATTTCTTGGGATGTCTGAAAACGACCCTGACATAACAGGAATAACTTACGATGCAGAGAACGGAGAAGTCAAAATCTATCATAACAGGTTCCAAAAAACTATCGTGGGCATTGTCAAACCAGTTTCAGTTTTGGGCGCTTCTCCATTTAATCTAGATAAGGTCCGTATGTTTGCTCATAAAAAGGCAGAGAGTGGTGAGGATTTCACCGTTGTTAAGTTCAAAGGAAAAGCACAGTACCACATAAGTATATTCCAAGTAGCACCTTTGTCTAATAGGCGTAAGACGCTGCACCCATTTGCACCACACTTTAAGATCATTGATACTACAGACAACGGTCAGGAAGGAGAAGATAAATGCCAAAATCATCACCCTCGCATAACCATAGTGGGATTTACATTCTCGGCTGTCGCCAATGATGTTCTTTACAATGGCACCCATATCACGGTTTATGGTGAAGATGAAGAGGAGTGGAGGCGGGATGTAAAAGACACTGTATATAACTCACACGTGTCAACTCCATCAAGATGTTCTGGGGAGCCTGAAGATGGCAGTCATCCAATAGGAGGAAGAGACGGTAAAAGGCTGCTTTTTTCTGTGTCATTCCACACAAAATGTCCTGGACAGGTGGAAACCAAAAATAAATTCGGTGGCTGCATGATGAAAACCAGGTTTGTTTCAGAACTAGACTCGGTATTTTTTGACGGCGCAAGTCTATTTAGTAGTTTCAGTGAGGATGTTCAAAGTATCAACCCAAGTCTTTCGAAGGCCGATGTTTGCACGTTGAAGTGTCCCCAGCGACAGGTGACACGCTCCACAACAATAAACTTGGGAAGAGGTACTGATTATCTCGTCATAAAGAATTATTTGTTCCTGGATCCTTGTGGAATCGACGGAGAAGACTCAGATATGATCTTGAAGAGGAAAGATGGGGATACTTGGGAGCTGGAATTCACTGGCGAACACGATAAGTTCACTGGCAATGGCAAAAAACATCAACTGAAAGGCGTCAAGTGGATCGTGAATGAATATGGCCACAAGATAGTCGACTTAGAAGAAGTAAGGGAAGATGTTATCAACCTGTTTGATGAGTACACTCGAAAGACCGCTTTAGATATTGGCAATCAAGTACGCCGTGAGCAAACCGATGAGGTTGCTGATACTTTGACGGAGTGTCTGCAAAGCCAAACGGCACAAGGTCTGGCTAATATTTGCAAAACAGACTGAAAAATTTGTAGTCGTTCTCGAGCAGCACACTCCACCCCCGTTACCCCTATCTCGTAGTTGGACGTGTGATAACAGGTTAATGGAGAAGATGAAGTTATATTCATAAGGAAATGCATGATTTATACTGAAAATACGACAGCTGATACTTTGATTTACCCTTGTTTGAAGAAAAATGTACATGGACTTTCCTCTCTAACCTGGATCGTTTAGTTGACTTGACAGATAATCGAAGAGTTTCGTTGTACTGAATCGTATACAATGAACATATATTAACAGTAACTAGTGATTGAAGGCGAAAAAATGGTTTACCTTTACAACAAAACAAGACATTTGAATAAACGATTATTGAAATCATTTGAAACAACATTGATCTTTTCCTTTCTTTTCTGATTTTATCGGCTTTTCTCTCTTTTGACCAAGAGTGACTGGTTCCGCAAAGCGTCTGCCTCTCTCTGTCTCAGTTCGCCTTTGCTACTAGTTTCCACGTTTTCAAAAACGAGCAAAAGGAACAAGAGAAAAGAAATAATAACTTCTGTACTTCTCTGACTGGGTATCACAAATGAAGGGGGAAGCGACGACCACCTGATTTTTTCACCCTCCTACATTTTGTACTTTAACAATGTGCGTATTAAGAGTGGACTTTAATTTCCTTAGTACGATTCTTTGAACAATACCAAACTGGAAAGCAAAAAACGTTTTATCAGAGTACCCTGCTTTATTGGAAAAACATTGACCCGATAAAACATTCTAAACATCTCTTTAAAAATATCTCCTTTCTGATTTATCCCTAAATATCTTCAAATTTCGCTCTTTAGCACTTTAATTGATTAAATGTCGGCTACGTCTGGAATCACTTTCAACAGCTCAAAGAACAGGTTGAACCAAAATGAAGATGGAGTGTACTGGGGTTACAAGCTTCCAATGCAGACATTTTTGCACTTGCAATGCTCCTTGCTAGAAACTCTTGGAGTGGTGCACATGTTCAATGCAGTAAAGTTACGGTCTGCGGTTTCTCAAGAGCTGATGGATTATAAACTTATACTACTACATGAGAAATGTCTGCAATTTGATTGGCTTAGAGCAGTGGTATTTCAGCTTAATTTGAAATACCTACATGTGAAAATTACAAACCTTGTGCGAATAGTAGTATAAACAAATAATAGCATGATTTGTACGTGATATTTGGCATAAATACGACTAGTGATATTTCAAAATTGTGTCAAATTTCACTCGCCTAACGGCTCGTGAAATTACGTATAACAATTTCGAAATATCACTCGTGGTATTTATGCCAAATATTACTACAAATCATGCTATTACCTATACTAATCCTAACCCAGCG
Source organism: Porites cylindrica (assembly GCA_964035525.1). NCBI lineage: Eukaryota > Metazoa > Cnidaria > Anthozoa > Scleractinia > Poritidae > Porites > Porites cylindrica. Next base: position 14,224,134 of record OZ037785.1, read on the forward strand.
ATAGCGCCGGAGTTTTATACCTGATCATTATGAACTCCCTTCAGAGTTTGAATTTGACACGTCTTTAGGTGCAGATCACAATCCACTCAAAAATACCTGTACTGTCTGTCTGTCTTATTTTAAAATGCGAATATAAAACGTTACTGAAATTAGGAAAAATTCAAGGTGTTTTTATAAAAAACGTTCATCCAAGCAATCTTTCAAAAGATCACTAAAGAAATGTAAAAGAAGGAAATCATTTTTTTCTTTTCATTCGCAGTACGATTCAGTATTATAAAAATGAAATTATATATTACAAAATCGATGAAAATGGTCAGTATTCACATAACGTGGTTGCCGTGTATTTCTTGGACTGGTACCGAAGTATGAACATCGACTGGAACTACAAGTGTTTCTCCTTCAGACGGAGTTGGAGTAGTAGGAGTGTCAGGTTCTATTCCTATCAGGTGATCATCATCATCGTCATCATTTTCTAATGTCTGGTTTCCACAACAGTTAGAAGGATAATTATCTGCGGCCACAGAGCTTAACAGTGAGCTTTCATCATCATGAGTCCTGTTATATTCGTCTGCTTTTTCTCGATCTTTTTCCAGATAGAATGAGCACATTATGAAACAAAATCCACCCAAGACAGAAATGAATGTTGTCATCAAAAGCGAATACTCCATGCTTGTTGCCCGAGCCGCATCGGTGGTCTTTGATCCCCTTATTAGATCAGAAACCTGTATAGAAAAGAATAGAATCATGGTTTAACCCTTAAATTGTGAGGCTATGAAATGGAGCCTTACCTTCCCACGGTGAGACCATTCAATTGCAGCCTCCACTTTAGCAGTACCTTACCTTGCGAGCAGTGGTATCTCCTGGCCTTAGGCTACATAGTATAGCGTCCAGCCTGGAGAAACCACTTCTCGTAGGGTAGCAGTACCTTAACACGGTACCGTTTATTTTGTATGTTGTAACTCTAAGGTCTGTGAATAAAATGCTACGGTGCAAAAGAAACATCTTCACCAGTACTTAAACATTGTACGATTCATTCAGTATGCAGTTTAAACCTTTAAGAAGGAGGACCAATTAATGCACTGACGTGAACATTCTAAATGAAACTTATACAGCAGTAATATTTAACGTGCTAGTTTTTGATTCTTATTAGTCTACAACACGAAATTAGGAGTTTTTTTACGTTGGGCATTATTGGCAGTGAGAAGACCAAGAGACAGAGGTAGTATAAGGCTGATACAAAAAACACCTGTGAATAAGAACCTAATGGATTAAGAACCTTCTGACAGAAATTTGCCACTTTAACACACAAAAATACATGAACCCGTTTAGCGCCAAGCAAGATCAAGCAGGTTCTTATATGTGGGTTGCAGTTAAATTATGACGAATAAGTAACCAAGGAGCGTAACAATGAGATTGTAAATTTAAGTATAACAAGAACATACTGTACCAAACCGTACATAAATTCTGTAATCAGTTTTGTTATGGTTTTAATAATGCAGTTGTGATTAAATACTGTATAATTAAGGACCAAACCCAAATTTATTTCTTATTTGGGCAATCAACAATCAGTTATCTCCTTCACAGAAATTAAGAATCCACTTCGCCAAAATTGCCAATAAGAATCCCAAAATACAAGAACCTATTTTGCCAAACTTCAAAAAAAGTAGGTTCTTATTTGTGGGCGTTTACTGTACTTGACACATCCCACCCGGCAAAATGTAGTGGTGGTGTGACGGAGTGGTCAGCTCACCAAACTTAAAAACTGATCAGGCCTAGAACTCTCATCTCTGGCTGGGGTTGTTTTTTTTGGTTGTCCTGAGTAAGACCTCCCAACCAAGCTTATAAAAAGTCAGCTAGTATATGCTCTCGTAAGTCAGGGTTTTTAAACCTTACTATGCATTATCTGTTTGAGTCATTCACTATGCTCAGCTAGCCATAGTGTAATAAAATCTGTTGTTGAGTTTAAGAATCTTACCTGACCAACAAGCCATGGACTACCTGCATCACCCAGCAAGTGTGAGACAAGAATCTGAACAGCTGAAGCAGTTGAGCGACGAGCAGGAATGATTATATACTGAAATCAATAATTAACAATTAATGAACGAGTCTGAGTATGTTATGAGGAATTACGAAGATTGAGGAGGGTGTTATCTGTCGAGGCCGTAGGCCAAGGAGGATAACACCCTCCGAGATCTCCATAATTCTTCATATAATTCCATAATAATATAATTCAATAATTGTTTTATTAATCATTCAAATCAATTCCGAGTTTAAAAACATAGCTTAAACATGCTTACCTCCATCGATGTTAAGTTCATTTTCGATAGTGCACGTTTAGGGTTGTTCACCTCTGCAAATATTCTCCAAATAGCAGATGTCGCCCTTCGAGTTGTCTTTTGCTGTTCTTGCCATGTTTTTAGCTATCATTTCACCTAGCTCTTACTCTTGAAAGGAGTGAAATGTCCGGCATTTTTGTTTTTGCAACCAAAACAACTCAACCTCGTCCCCAAGTGTTCTCAGTTAACAGTGCATTAACTTGCAAGGAAGCTGCACTTTTGACATCATCCGTTCATTAATCGCAAAATTCTTCCAAATTTGGTCATCAGTAGCTGGTTATGGTGAATTATGCGTGTGCTTTTAGCCAATCAGAATTGAGGAAATATTTTGAATGAATAATAATACTTGTTTAAAAACTCTGATTAGCCATGGTCCATCATATTCAATGACAATGACACTACTGATAGAAAAATGTTTTTGCCTTACCAAAACCATATCTCCAACAGGTGCCCAGTTCATAAAGAGTAGCACTTCACCAAAGAATATAAGAGCCTGAAAAAACAAAAGTAGCACAAGGTAAGCACAATATTTTGCCAACTTAATTAACAATTAACCATGAACAACACCCATTTAAAACCGTAGTACTACTCACATATGTAACTTTGATGTTCTTATCTGCTAACAGAAGACATACATAGAGGAAAGGCGCTGAAGATAGTAATCCAACCGCACATACAAGAGCATCTGCTTTTCTGTTTTGAACTCTGTACCGCTGGGCTATTTCTGCACCCAGCCACACACCTAATATTCCAGCGGCACAAGTGATGCCGCCAACCTTTAAGTTGACACTTCAAAATGAAATTGAAAAGAAACATGTCAATCCTTTGCTGCTGAAACAATGACCTTATCATCATCTGGGGGTTATTTAACTGAAGACTCAAGTTGTTCGGCTGTTAAGCATGGTTCACGTCTTATATCACATAGCAGTAAAAATAAGGTCCTGACTGTGAAAGGCAAAATGTATGTGTAACGCAATGACATTTCTCCATCATTCAATGTTGTTGGTCAAATTATTCCTCATTTTCTTCTCTGGGTAGTGAAGCAGTATGGAATTGATTGTTTTTCAATGTGAAACACTAAGAAGACTGATTAGTCGGGGCTGGCCCATAGGGCCAACATTAACTTGAGTTTTCAGCTCTGTTCTTCTTCTTCTTCTTTTTTTTTTTAGTTTTAACATTGCGAATTTTCATCCCGGAGGGTGACTTGGTGAAGTCTTGTGTGAATATGTGCCATCCAGCCCTCCAAATTTAGACGTAACGGACACATGCTCTGACATTTACTTTTTAATTTCTGGAATTTCCAGTTAAGTCAATTAGTCACGATATACTATCATGCTATATTTTGGGGGGCAGAGGCACTGGGGGAGGGGTGCCTGAAAATATTACTAATCGTTTCTTGTTTACAATGGCTAACTTGATTATTTTGATTCATAATGGTGGAATTAAGTTACTATACAGTCCTGACTTAATAATGGGACCTATTTTTTTTGTCCTACATTTTTTTTAACTGTTAAATGTATCTTACTATAGGAACACAAATATCATTATCTCAGCAGACTTTTGTGGATTATACAACTATATTGTAATTTAACTTTTCTAATCACCGTAGGATTTTAGAGTTAAATGTATCATTACAACTGGCTTTGGATAGGTAATTTACTGCAGGAGACAGAAACAGTAGCTCTACATCAGCCTTGAGGCCACCTCCATCAACAACTAACCTACTTTATCAAAGATAGATTGGATTGGACTGGATTAGATTGGTTTATATTGTATTGCAGAGAAATGAAAAATGTCATCCCTGCTGTGAACATATCCTGGTGTGTGGTGATTTTCACACATGCCAACAAGATCAAGTCTAATCATGGATCTGTTTTAGGTGAAGTCCATTCTATGGTAAAATCAAAATTCAACCTCAGGGTTACTAGGTTTATACTACTACATGAGAAATTTCTGCAATTTGATTGGTATTTCAGTGTAATTTGAAATACCTACATGTAAAAATTACAAACCTTCTGCGGGTAGTAGTATAAACAAAAAATAATAGCATGATTTGTATGTGATATTTGGAATAAATACCACTCGTGGTATTTTTAAAATTGTCTCAGATTTTAAAAATTATGTACAACAATTTTGAAATATCACTCATGGTATTTATACCAAATATCACTACAAATCATGCTATTACCTCTACTTATAGAGCCCTGACAAAGACAAATACGAGTTAATTTAACCTGAGCACAGACTTTACCTATATTCTATTTCACCTTCAAATACTCTGATTACTGTACAAAGACCAGAACCTCTATAAAAGGAGTACTGACCCATATGGATTACTGGTACACCCTTATTCAATATCACTCATCTGTGCTCACCTTGTTTCAGTCTCATCTATTCCCTGTGTACGGCTTGCATAGAGTAGAAACTTGGGGGCCCAAAATGCCAAAGCTCCAGTAACAAATGCAACACAAGTGAACCCCAGAGTCAACCAAATGAAGCTCTTCCTATCATGTCATAAGCAAGAATAAAACAAAGATACAAATATAAAACAAGGTTAGAAAGTTCCTCATGCACGTCATCTTATTCTGTCCCCAGCTTTTAAAAAATGCCAGAGAGGCACCTAATTTTGAAACTAGATTTACCTTGAATCTCATCTAGTGCTCACAACTTTTTTTCTGAACTTTAACTATGATGCTTGATTCCCCTCTCTTAAAAAAAAAAAATTGAACAGCCTTGGTCTTATGCGTTGGTCGACAGTTAATTTTGAGCAAGACCCTGATACAGTCCTCTCTACCTTGTGTGTAATTAATTAAATTTTGGCCCTGCTCACCATAGAGTCTCCAGGAGCTCAGTGAAAGAGCATCCAATCTAAGGAGGATCATGAGTTTGAATCTCATTAAGAACTCACAATTTTTTTCTGAAACTTCTGGCGCTTGATGCTCAAAAGTATTATTTTTGACCAGCATTATTGTTGCTTGGACAATATCAATTTTTCATCTTCTACAGTCAAAGATAATAGATGAAGAGAAAAAAGTATCACATGCAGGTTTTTCAGACGTAATAAGTCAAAAGCTCTTAAATACATAGCCTGCATGTACAGCTGTCTCGCCTTGCTGCTTGCTGCCAGTGACTAGTGGCGAGGAGTGAGGAGAGACAGATGTATAAATGTGGTACACATTGTGAATCATGAAAATAAACTAAAACTCACACTGTGGTAATATACTTCAGGTCAGTGAGCCAGGAGGATGTGTTGTGTACATTAGAAGCTGAAACAGCATTTGGGTTTTCCCCTCTCTCTATTGCTCCTCTCTTTGGTTCATGAACGACGAAGACACACAGGAGGACACACACAGCACCAAGCATAGGTGTTGCCTGCGCAAAAAAGAGATAGCTTCAAATGAGACATTGACACTGGAGGGTATTTGATTTTGAGCTGCTTGAATAACGAACAAAATAACAGAAAGTGGTAGAAACATTGCACTTTTTAATTTCACACCCGTTTTTGGAAGGCTGTACAATCTGTTCTACAGCTAAAGCAAATATATAATGTGAATAAAGAAAGGATAAGATTTTATAAGAATGTTAAAAAACATGTGCACTGATGCACAACTGAATTAGAAGGAAGGTTAGCTGGGGTAATTTCCCCTTATTGTGGTATACCATTCCACTCCAAAACATATTTGGGGATAATTTTTAGGGCGCACCGAAAAAAGGCCTTGATCATTTTGAGATCCGGATCATTTAACGCGTTACGTTGCAAAGGTAACCAGCATCAATTTTCTCTTACCATTGTCAATAAAAAATCAAGAAATTAAGTTACAGTAAAATAATGGCCAAAGCACATTAATGCAGACACTGAGGGCTGTAGAAAGTGTTCGTATTGACGGGGTGTCCATATTATGTGGGGTAAATTTAGAGAAAATGTAAGGGCTTTCAAGTGCTTTCTTTCCGCGGGGACAAAGCAAACTGTCCACAATAATAAGCGGGTGTCTGTGGTTTGACCATATAAGAATTGATAAAATGACATCCTCGGAGACCCAGGGGCAGATAAAGGGGGCGAGGGAAAGTCTAAATGGGCGGAAAAATATATATGGAACGAAGAAAAGTAAAGAACGGCGAGAAGAGCCCCTGGGGACAAGCTTTTGTGTTTTTCTGGCACCAATCAGGAGCCAGAACAGCGGCAACCGTTTGGAACGGGTCTGGTAAGACATTGTCGAGGCCCTGCCAGGGTAAATTCCGACAAGCGACATGACCCAAAAAGTAGCGACAGAGCCTAAACTGAAGTGGCGACAAGCGACAACCTCCCTCGGCCAAATTGCGACAGTGATGGCAAAGCCGAGAATATGCGACAAAGAACGGTGGTTTGGCTAATTTATCACCAGTCTGAGTGCCAAGAAGAAGTAATTTTCGTCAATTTTCCTTGCGCTTCAGAGGTTGTCTCTCGTTAGGGAGTTTCAGTAGACCCTCCTGAGCGCGTCGCGTTGGCCCGTCGCGTAGTCTTCATTTACGCAACCCCGCACAACTCCTGGGAGACCTTGGGACTAGGTTGTCCGTCAAATAGCTTAATTTACGCACGCTTTACATCTCTTGTAACCACTACTTTCATATAGACCATGACGCACCTTGTTTTCCCCCCCAGAATTTTGCATAACCAATGTTTCCAAATTCTCCAGGGTATTACAGTCGTCCCAAGAGAAATCGAAAACAATGGTTATGCAAAGTTTTGGGGGGTAACCAAGGTGAATTATGGTCTGTGTGAAAATGGTGAATACTTTGCTTGTTTCTGAACTTCTCATATCCTTGTCAACCTCTGTCGGATGGTGACGATGGTGGAGAGACCAGGGACCAGGTAACTTAAGCACCGCACAGCGTAGACCACCGTTAACCGGCCTTCACGTACGATTTATCAGGTCAGTTAGTCTTAAAATGTTGAACGTGGATCACTTAGGGTGTGCTGACAGTGTTCCTTTAAGCGAATCCAAAAACGGATTTCTGATCCGAGATTTGCCGGATTTCGCTGTCGAAAGGAACGTGAAATCCGAAATTGGATTTGTGACCTTAGTAACCTTTCGCAAACGCGTGCAATATGCATGACAGCCTGAGCCTCTCAAGAAATGACATGTTTTCTACTGTTTGACAAATTATGCAATTATACCGTGCAGAATTTTGTGGTCGGCAGTTCGAATAACGACGATGGAACATAAACAGATCAAGAAAGTAGCGTGTTAAAGTTGAAAATTATCTAAAGGTTGTCGGCTCAGTTTTCTATGTAACACGATCGAGTGCCTATCGCGTCCAAGAGCGAGTTTGTAGAAAGATAGCAGTTATTTGTCCCTTTTACTTATTTGTGTTTTTAAGCAACCGTTAGCGACAAATGGTCAGCACATGGACATTTTACAGTACCACCATGAACAATCTTCTAGTGTTTTCAGATGTTTTACGGCAAATGGCAGCAATTAGGAAACTCTACGGGAATACTTCAACTGGAAGTACAGCTGGATCATCTGACTAATTTCGAATCCACTGTGAATGGAACAGCGTAGATGACTAATCCGTTAATCTGGATTCGGATTCTTCGGATTTTAAATCCAATATGAATCCTTTTTCAAAAAGGATTAACCAGATCAAAAATCCGAATTTGGATTTGCCGAAAGGAACGTGAAATCCGTTTTAAGATCCAAATCCGTTTCTGGATTCACCGAAAGGAACACACCCTTAATTGTGAATGGCAATGTATAGGTGTTCTATACGCGAAAGGTTAACTGAGAAATTGCTCAACTGTAATGGTTTCTTTAAAACCCATTGCTATCCCCCTTTTCTAAAATTCCGACAAAGACAAAGAATTTTCGTTCAATTTCCGACAGCGACGTGAAGCATTAATAAACACCGACACGAGACATTTTAAAATTCAGACGAGCGACATGGGAGCCCCCCCCTGGCAGGGCCTCATTGTCCCCAGGGGCTCTTCTCGCCGTTCTTTACTTTTCATTTGTGCCATATTTTTCTGCCTGTTTAGACTTTCCTTTACCCCCACTATCTGCCCCTGGGTCTCTGAGGATGATAAAATGATAACCTAAAGGAAAATAATTTGAACCTTGAAACAAATCGTCTCAAATATGGAGATCAGTTTAGAAAGTTTGAACTTGGATTTTGGAGGTTTAGAAGGTTAAGAGTCAAATTTGAGGGGTAATTTTTTTTGGAAGAAGTACATGTCACATTATTGATTGTAATTTTTTCTTTTTAGTTAACAAAGAAGCAAAAAGGGACTTTTGAAAAACAAATAAATACAGAAAAGTATCTTACACGAAGTCCCCACTGCCACTTATTGTC
>OZ037785.1:14235299-14285299 GCA_964035525.1 Porites cylindrica
TTTTTTTTCCCTAAGTAATTACATATGTAAGTACTAAATCATGGTGACACTGCATCTTTCATTACTTACATCTTTATTGAGCAGAGTGCTAGCAAAAACAGTTCCAGACCAAACTAATATCCCTGCTGCCATTATATATTTTCTCTTGTATCGATCCCCAAGAAAACCAAATACAGGAGCAAGAAGCATATAGCTACAGATAAACACAGTTTGTAACAAGCCTGCTACTGAGTCATTATTTTGTATGCCAAAATATTTCTGAATTCTATCCAAAAGCCCTGATGAAAAAACAGAGCAAATATTCAAAATTACTTCTAATAAATTGCATCTCATTATTTATTCATATATCATGATTCTAGACATCCTTGGAGACCCAGACGTGGTCAGTGGGGTCAGGAAAAAAGGCAGCAAAAGTTTTCAAGATCTGCCTTTATTCCTGATCTTACTGATCCCCCCTGGGTCTCCAAGGATGGATTCTAGAGTGACATTTATGTAATCAAGTATACAGCTATTTCGAGAAAGGTTGTCAGAAAAAGTGCACGCGACAATCCCAAAAGGTATTGTGGGTGGTTTTGAGTTCACTTTTGTTCAAAGAAATTTGAAAGAATGGCACTTGAGGCCATGAACATATGTTTGCGGTGCTACAGGAAAGCAACACAAATAAATTCGACAGCTGCAATCATCAGGAACAGTGTATTGATCATATCCCACGTTACCTTTCGGGATTGTCGCGTGCACATTTTTTCCGACAACCTTTCTCGAAATAATTGTATCCTTTTTATCAGCAAATTGAGACACAACTGCTGTTTATGTTTTATTAGTAAAAATGCGATCTTCGGTAGTAATAAACCAAGCTTGATTCAGAATTTCCTCTGCTTCCTAGCCATAATAATATTCACGGGAGACAAAGGAAATTCTGGCTTAACCTGAAAACACTGATTTCAACTCCAACATATTATTACCTCATATACAAACATATGGTATTCTACACATTGCCAGAGGTATGGACAATAGATATGTAATAATATCGTAAAGGAATGGATTCTTTTTCGTGGGTAATTTAATCTTTTGGTTTTTGGTTTGTTAATTTGTTTTCAAGTGCTTTGTTTTGTAAAGATTTGAGAGGAATTCATACAAGTGGCAGGGTTCTTTACAATTATTCTCAAGCCCTTTCTGGTGTGCATTTACGAGGCAGTAGGGGCTCCTTGAAGAAATTATCAGAATTAAAGGGGGCGGGGTAAAGGAGGAAAATGGCCATTCATTAAATTTCCGTCCAGACAATACAACATTGCAGTGGTATTCTTACCTGGTATCGTTTGCCGGTCCATATAATTCAGAAGGTTTATGAGAAATAAGACTAACACCGTTACATAAGCACGTCTGTTTCCCCCTGAAAAAAATCTGCGATTCCAACAAGGACAGCAACATTTTGGTTTCTCCACCAGCGTGGCGACAGCGTCCTCGTTTTCGCTGTCTGTCACGTTTTCTGCTGCTCCCACTGGCTTTGAATCGGGTACCGCGTCATATGACATAACGAGACGGACAAGATGATAGATGCAAAAAGTGCCTTTGCTAAATGATAATAGTCGTCGTCATGGATGAAATTCAACCTAAACTCAAGCTTAGCGTGCAGCACAAACCGGAACACAGAAGGAACATGAGATGTTTAGTGACATTGCATACAAGAAAGGCTCGGTTACAAAGCTAACAACCCTCCCCTTCCCTCCCGTCCCATACGGAACAAGATTACTCTCGTCCCAGGGCCTTAGCCTTGGTCCTGTTTTAAACCTGATTGCTCTTGACAGCTTTGATCAACGAATCCGTTCGATCGTGGCGGGCATTGTGCCCTATTTTGAATAAGTTAGAAATTTTCTTCCTAGGAAATCATTTGTTACTTTTTATCACCCGCGAAAAGTTTGATCTTGACTACCTGCTGTGCTAACATGCCGTTGCTTTGCTGAATTGTTTGCTTTGTTCGATTTTCAACATCTGCTCCCGCGCTCAACTCAAGCGCTTGTCTTCGAACGGGACAGATAGTTTACACGATCTTCGGATTTCTCTCAACAACACTTGACTCTTCAACAGAGGGGCAAACTATTTCATCGTACCTTGATGGTAGACCAAGGAAGTTTGGTGAGTGAATTTGTGTCTACTTGTTCGTGACTTTTGAACGTCAAAATGCGTTGTTGAGAGTTTTTCAGTGCAGTGCTGCTTTTAATGTCACAGTGCCGTGATTTCGATCATCAACTAAATTAGCGGCAAGACGTTAATTTATTGTAAAACTAAATAAGTGGGTTAGATAAGTTTGTACTCTACTTGTGATCTGCGAAGTCATGGATGTGAGTATGTGACATGAAAATCTAAAGTTAATGTTGCTGCGGTCTCAAATTTCAGCTACTTATCGAATTCCAACCGATCAATACTGGTTTGATGCAAAGGATAAGATAGTTATGTGATTTATAATAAGCTTAACTGTCGAATTAACAGTAATCAAACAAAAAAGTAAATACTTTTCAGTACATACACTTAGGCAGTTTTCGTGCAGTTGAAATACTCGTGATTTCTTCCTTGTGCGTTCAACTTTACCAAGAACTCATTGCAAAATACTTTGGCTGTCACTTCTGCCTTTATTTATACGAGTGGAAAATATCGAAATGCAGGAAGCAAGAATAAATTTAAATACTTCCTGTCCCGTGAACGTGATTCGATAAGAAATTTGATTCATTACTAGTCTGAATAGAAAAATGACGAAAGAAGCCATGTTTTTTTAAAATGGGTTTGTTACATCCTTGTTGTTTATTGTGTTGATTTACTCTAGTGTGAATAATTCAGCAGCGTCCATTGTGGTCTCCTTAGGGACACTTTTCTAAAGAGTTTTTTGAAAAGGTCAGCGTCAAAAATTGATTAACTGAATAACAATTATAACAGTCTGTCTACTGTTTGCTGCTAAAAAATTCAACATATTAAAATTTGGTTGGAATATTATTGATTATTATTTTGACCACATCAGTTTTACGATAAGTGTTTTAAATAAGTTGTTTTTAAGAAGTCTCTTGACTTTGCAAACACTATATTATACTGTTAGCGAGGCTGTAAAACCATTCGCAATATGCAAACATCATGCTTTGTTTAGAAGTATAACAATAATTTTAAGCTCCAGACTATAACGGGCATTGTGTATGTTTAATCTTGCACATTGTGATTTTCAATAATGGCTGTAATCAATTTCAATGATACCTCCAAATTTTCAAATTCAGTTAGTATAGAAAAGGACACTTGAAATTTAGTTCAGTGGTTGATCTGTACAAAACACCTTTATTGCTTTCAAAACTTGTACACTTTTGCTTTCAGATATACTCAAAAGAAATGGAAATTGAACATTCTATGATTAAAAAACCAAATAGCTTTTATTATGGGTAAACAGTGTGCAAAGAAAGTTGTGTTCAGTAGCCTGAGGCTAGTGGATTTTGCTATCAGGCTAGTGAATTCTGTTCTTAACTTGCCCGACAGGCAAATGAATTGTTTTAAGGAATTCAAATTACAGAACAACTACAATGTATTATCTATCCTGCTTATCAAGAATAATGCTTTTGGGCTAGTTGAAATGACTTTTAGGCTAGTATATGCTAGTTACAGCTTGCCCAATATGGCAAGCTGTAAAACTAACTTTTTTTGTTCCCTGATAAACCAAGTTTTGGTGAAATATCTAGGTACGTGTAGCAGTTTTAATTTAATGGATTTTATAGGACTTTGTTGACTAGGTCTGCTATTTACTATTATTAGAAAGGCCGTTCATGCAAACTGAAATATTGCTATACCCCCTTGAAGTCAAATAATTATTATATCTAGTATGTGATGGTGTGCTGGTCTTGTAGTTTACAAGGAGGTTGATTGATCTGTAGGTGCAGGTTTAAGCCTGAACCTGCAGGCATTATATTTAGACAAAGCAATGTTTTCTTATACATGAATCCCTGTTCCTCTCCACCAAAATGAAAGGGATGCTGACACATACTTTGGGGTTTAACTTCTGCATTGCTAAGTGGAGGAGATTGTACCTATGGGAAGTGCAAGGGCTTCCACTGGAGGCTGGCCAGCCAGCCAGCCAGCCCCTAGGATAGACTGAGTACCGCTTCCATGTCTAGCAATGTAATCCCAGCAACCCAGCCTTGAGCCCCCACACAGGGCGGCCAGGCACCCCTTCACACTGACAAACAGGGGAAAAAGGGAGGAGGGACTGGCCTGACCACTACCCACCCACCCTTTATTGAATTTAATGGCATTCAACTCTGTAGTGGATTAACATCCTGCCCATGGGGGATGAGAAAAACTTCTATGTACTTTAGTTACTTATTTTCTTTTATTAGCTTTGCCTATTACTGAACAGTGAATAATGAATGCTTAATGGGTAGGGGTGCCACAACAGCGGTGAGCCAATTACAGTGGTCCCAGTACACTGAAACCACGTTAAGCTGAGGCTATATGCAGTCCTGATCATTAGCCTAAGGTGTTCCTGCACCTAACAAACTGTTGTAGCAAAGTATTGTACACAGAGATTTATGGCTATTTATTTGACCTAATATTTTTATTCAAACTTGCAGATGGTTAAATGTGATTAACAACATGGATGTTGCAGATACCAGTCGACACTCAGCAGATTCTATATGCAGTGATGATACTGAATATCTTCTTGGCCAAAATGTCTCCATTAGGGAAATTGAAGATGATGATCTTCCCGTTCATGAACATGGCAAAATAAATTCTTTCTTTGGTAGATCTCAACACATGTCACCTCAGCGTTCACCTAAAAAGCCACAGCAAAAAAATGTAATATCATCATCAAAAAAGGATGTTAAAATCAAAACTGTTAGAGGACAAGATGAGTATCACCGATCACCTAGTCGTAGCATAGATAAGCATCTGTCTTCTATGGAACCACAAATGAACAAAGTCAAAGGAAAGAAATCAAAAGGTCCTCGTGATTTCATAAGTAATGAAGTTGCAAGGGAGCACAGTGAAATGGTACAGAACAGTTACAGATCAAAAGGAGTGTGGCAAAGTCAAGAACTTGATGGTGCTCCTAAAAGTAGCAGATCTAATTCAGACAGCTATGCTAAGCACACACACATTCAAGGTAATTTCCAGTCACCCGAAAGTCATAAGTCTGTTCATGTTCAAAGCCAGCACATGGTCACTGGAAGTCCTAAACTGAGACCAGAACTTCATTATGATCATCCATCACGATTAACTCCTCCTACAAGGGAAAGACAAAATGCAAAGATAAGACCAACAGAACCTGCTAGATTACCAGTGCGACAAAATTTACCTGTTGTTCAAGATAATTGGGAAATTGATTCTCAGATATCCTTGGACACATTAAATGGTGGCAATAATGTGGAAGTTGAGTCTAATGATTTGGAAAGCCAAGTGTCTGAGGCAACAGAAGATTTAATGAGAGGTGAGGATGAAGATGATGAAGATATTACAGACAAGCTCAAAGAACTCAACTTGGCTGTTAATTACGACACCAACACAAATGGTAAGTACTGACCAGCGTGAATTGTATCCATTAATAATGGTTATTGGACTGAGTGGAGTCCAATGTAAATTGCATTTATCCACATTAAACTGAATTTTATGACACTTGATAATATTGAAAACTGCTTGATCTATTACTTTGCAGAGTACTTTGATGACAAGGTGCGGGAAGGTGCAGAACTCCTATCCAAACTTTTTGGTGGTCAAGTGGACAATTATTACAGTTCCTCAAGGTAAGGTTATAACCTACCCTATACAAATCCAAATTGAAACAATATTTTTCAGCTTACGGCAGATGTCACAATAACTATAGCTGCATGGCAATAATGATGCTTAAAACACTAATTGCTACTTGTTAACTTGACTAATTTCCCTCTTGACTGGAAAAAGCTTAGCATTATAATTTCTCCTGAAATTTTGTGGTTGTGCCTTAACTCTTATTTAATTTCTATGACCTGGCTGTCCAAACGAGAACACGTTGTAAAAAGAATAATTTAGCTCTGGCAAAAAAGCTGTAACATTGTTGATTGACACCAATTTGGACAACCACAGGCAGCCCGGGCTTTGTATTATCTATTCCTTTTTTACGTAATTGATTAATAAGTTTTTCTTCAAAAAAATGAACTTATTTAATGGACATAAATGAGATCTGGATTTAAAATTGTGGCACCTTCCTTCTATTTTATGACAAGTTAAATACATATGCAACACAAACAATCTCATTTTTTGCAAACTGTAAAAACCTTGAAGTCATATAGTTATATTTTTTAATGCTTAATAATTTGCTTAGAAATAACTTGCAAACTTACTAATCATTTTCATGTTATTCTGCTAACTCCTTAACAATTTTAGAAGAGATCTAACCCACATGTCAACTAACATATGTAGTGTTAGAGGGAAAAGGCAACCTTTACGGATTTTTCAAGCTAGGTAAGAAATTGTTTGAGCCCAGGACAATATTGAAGAATTGAATGAATTGTACGAGAATAAGGAATGATAGTAATCTACACAACAAAAGGGGCATCCTGGTGGCTTCTCTAGGACAGCTTATACGCAAAGAATTCTGCAAACAAGTGGAAGATACAGTGTTCATCAACCCAAGATACAGAGTAAAGCCTGATCTTCACTAGCCAATCAAGCACATTGTCATTAGTGAAAATAAGCAATATTCACAATGCTTGAAAACAAAGCGTGAATGCTAGAACCCCAAAAGGCATGCTAATGCTCAGGGGACACAAGAAATACCCAGGCTGGGGGATAAAGGTCCCTGGGGGCGACAATAAGTAGTGGCAAAGTATTCTGTCTCCACTCATTCGCATATCAGTGCAAAGGAGTAAGGCGGACTGGCCCACCCACCCACCCATGCGCTGAAAATTTGTGGGGTTAGCCTGCTGCCATGTTCTATTTCCTCTCAAGGTGCTCAATCAACTCTTCCATAACTGAATATTATTCAATGAGTGCAGAGTGAGAGTGTTGTGTAATAGGACACTGACTAACACACATGCAAGCAAAATTTTATCCTTGTTCTTGGGTTTAAGCTTATGCTTGCGTCTACGTTTTCATGGTAAAACAAGGATTTTTTGCCCTTGCCCTTGTGCATATGTTTAATACATCACCGGTAAAACAAGGCTTGACATATATTAAGAGTAAATGAGTTAGGGAATAAGCAAGTATAGACTCAGGCCAACAAGGTGAAATGAAAACCACATACAGTAGAACCCCGCCTTTGGGACACCTCAATTTAAGGGACACCTCCTATCAGGGGACACAAATTTTGGTCCTGGAAAAATGTCAACATAATCTTTGTATGTTTTACCTCCGTTAAGCACAACATGAACTATCCCACTTAGATCAATGTACTGCACTTGTGGGATTTCAACGTGTAGAATTTTGCAGAGATAAGTTAGTCATGATTTTTTATGCATTATCTAGCTGCTTGAAATGTTGACTGCAGTAGATTTTGAGGCAAAATAAAAGAAGAATATTTTATTTGTTGGTTAATTATTACTAAACCCCAGCCTCTGTTGAGGGGACCCTTCTATTGGGGACAATTGCCTTGGTCCCGAGTGTGTCCCATGAATAGAGGCTCCACTGTATTTGTAAAACATAACCCTATTGATCTTTTACCCGTGGACTTGTAGCAGTCAGAAAAATGAAATAATTAAAACAACCCATTGCTGGCATAAAAACCCGTTGCTGGCATTCAAGAAAAGATAATCTGGACCTTGTGGTATTCTTGTCAATCTTTCCCTGTTATAAAAACACTTTAGTGACCTGTCCCACCAGTAACCATCTGCCTAACTATCCTATCAATCCAATCTATCGATCCACTTATTTAGTTAAGTCTTTTCTGAATTCATATCCGACAAATGACTTTAATTTTCAGTGGTCAATCTAAGAGTTCTGGTTCAGGATCAGGAAGTGTCCAAGAAGGTAAGAACAGACATTTTTCTTGTCTGGTGGCAACTATCGCTAATCTCAAACTCACCTTTACATGGGTAATAGCATGGGTAAGATAATTTTCTATCAATTCATGTGCAAAATTTTGGCTGTCATGTGACTATACATCCATATATCTGTCCATCTGTACCAAATGCAAACCAATGTGATAGGGTACACCTACCTGAAATAGAAAGTCAGAATGAGGTGTCCACTGACACTGACCTGCATCATTAGCTCAGGCCCTGGTTGCTCAAAAGTTGGATAGTGCTATCCACCGGATAAATTGCTTTCCAATGGATAAGTAGTACGAAGACCAATTGTGTTATCCACTAGATAATAGGGACCTTACGATCCGACAACGGCGACGTCCATAAAAACATCACTAAAAAGTAGACTTTGTATCCTTGCACTTTTTTCCCGCGATTATTCCAAAGGGCTTAGTTACTTAAAAGAAGGGATTTGGGTTAAAGCTGAAGACAAGGGACCGCACCTGAGTTCCTACAGACATGATAGAATTTATCGCCTTGCCGTTTCTGTTCCCAAGTAAACTTGAACTTTGGTCAATTCACGTCCTAGTTGTGCAGGGACGGTAAGGAAATGTACAAAAAAGCGTGATGCACGTGCAGAATTGTTGTTTTGCTCATTAAACCTATTGCTTTTTTGACTTTCCCATTAAAGTCGCCGTCACAGTTTCGTAAGGTTCCTACTGATTTATCCAGTGGAAAGTGCTATCCACCTTTTGAACAACTGGAGCCAAGTGTATAAAGATCACTAGACCTTCAGTTGACAATTTTCATGGGATTGCAAGTTCAGGTTTGGAGTATTTAGTTCCCTCTTTAGATTTTTAGGGTGTGAAAGTAAACAGGTAGTAGTTAAAGAGAGCTCTGCTTTTAGGCCAATGTCTCTGCAAATATTACCATGTGGCACTAAATTTTAATGTAAGTTCTTATTTTTGCATTTTTTTCCACTATCTGCAAATAAACAGACTTCCAAAAATATTACTGTAAAATTAACTGCACTGCAGGTAATGATATTCTTTACACAAAGTTGGGTACACAAAACTGACTTATTGAAATAGTGCCTGCTTTCATTAAAACATTAGAAATTATGTTATGTTATCAATCCAATTGATTGTGACTTCCTGAAAATCTCAAAAAAGTTAATTCCCAGTAATGCTAAGGAAACTGACATAATTGGAAAATTTAGCTCCTGCAAAACACAAAATATTGTCAGTCTAAAAGATGGACCACCACAAAAATTTCATCAGCACAGTTAAGTTGACCCAGTTGTGGTTTAGTTTCTTTTCTTTGAATGTCAGCTTCTAGATCAGATGGACACGTGGAAGAGAGGAAGAATTTAGATAATTCAAGTACAAACGTCATGCAGCGATCATTTCATAAGTCTGCATCACCTCAAGTGCAATCAGTAGCCTCTGAACAAAACAGTGGAACGCTGACAGATAAAAGCAGCTCTTTCGAGTCCAGCATATCAACATCTGCCGGGAGGCAAGGTTCAGCTTCTCGCAAAGAAGTGAGATTTAGAGACAACGTGGCCCCCATTCGTGAAACACAACAGCGAAACCATCAGATGCAGGCAACAGATGGTGAGTTTATCTTGGAGACTTCTGCTTTTAGAGCAGCTATGAACTATGATGACGATGAGCGTGACAGTGACACTAGAGACATTTCTGAGGGACAGCATGTCTATTATCAGGCTGAAAATAGAGTTGACGAGATGGTCTATGCACAAACTAGGCTTGTAACACCAGCAAATTATGTGGATGAGTTAGACAGTAGGACTGGCCCTAGTGTTAAATTGCAGTCGCCATCAAAACAGCAAGGTGAGAGTAGTGTCAACGAGCACATTTAAGTTGATAGTTTATAACTGGGATTGTATATACTTACAGCCCCTTGCTAATATAAAAGATGAGTGGTAAGTTCAGTTACAATAATGTTAAAATCAAACATTGAATAGAAAGGTGAGATTGAGTTAATTTTAAAGGGAAATAATCTTAATCATGGCACATATGAAGGCTGTTAAGAAATAATACTGTTGTGTAGAATAACTAAAGTAGCTGTATGGTTGAATTTGCGCGGTATAAATAAATGTTATTAAATATATTAGTTGTGTCATGTAGTAACTGTATTATCCAGCAATTTTTTTCTTACAAGTGGCCAGGAGATTCACTAGGTAGTAATCACATGTAATATGCATAAATGTGATCAGCTTTAATGATGTTCCACTTAACATGGAATCGTCCATGACCTTCACCTGTAACGAGCAAGTTACTGTCAAGACTCCCAACAGTCTGCTGCCAAAATTTGTAAGAGGGCTTCTTTCTTAAGCTGTCGCTGATTTTTTAAATTTCCATGTTTGCATAGAGTTACTGTCACTTGAATGTCTTGTGGGTGGTTAGACTCAGTGCTTAATGTGCAGGGCAATGAAAGCAGATGCAGTTACTTCAGTGGAGAAAGTATAACAAGAAGCAAAAACATTGAGCTGACATCATGGCTGGCTTTTTGCTTTATGTGAATTAAGAAAGTGACTTTGGAGTTACTTTTCTTCATGAAATAGTGAAGCCCTGACTGACTTTTGTTAAAATGGTGAATTCTGTTTTCTCCTTCTTATTTGTGTTGCACTTTACTTTCAATCAAGGGGAGAATTTTATATTTGATCAGGAGTCACTTAGGGCCTTGTTTCATGCACCCTTTTTACGATATTTCCATTCCTCAGCTCATCGGCATGATACAAGTTACTCTTCATCTCCACACAAAGACAGAAGTGATCGGCGATTTCATGCTGAGAAGTTTTCTGACAGTGGAAGTTCCAGAGGTTTTGAATACCATGAATATACACCAGTAACTGGAGGATTTATGACATCAACACCCCAGATAAAATCCCAGGCTCTCTTCTCACCCTCCAAAGCTTATCGGGTGAGTTATAAAACTAACCTGTGGTGTTACAAAGAATCTGCTTGTACAGAAAAGCTCTTTAATACCACTGTAAGACAGAGAACCTCTGTAAGTTATTCATATTTATCACTTTGTAGGAGCTACCTTATAAAGATTTTGAAGTTTTGTTGTGGAGCTCTTTCACTCATGTAGCCAACAGCTATAAAACATTTCTTTGAAGAAAAGAAAGTTTTTACATGAGAAAAGGGTTAACTCCCACAGGGTTGGTTTGGGAAACCAACATGCATGGTTGCCTTTAGGACACCAGTATGGCGGACGTGATGCCATGTGAAAAGGCTCCATCAA
This sequence comes from Porites cylindrica, assembly GCA_964035525.1. Lineage (NCBI taxonomy): Eukaryota > Metazoa > Cnidaria > Anthozoa > Scleractinia > Poritidae > Porites > Porites cylindrica. The sequence goes on from OZ037785.1 coordinate 14,246,534, forward strand.
CAGGCCCTCTTCCAACAAAAAACAGGGACAAAAATGGGGATGTTTTGGAGAGGTGGTCTTTTATGGAGGCTTGTTTGCAGATGTACAAATCGCCATGGGTTGAGGGTTGTTGTTGCATAGTAGATGCAATATACATGTACTTTACTGAAATTCAGTAGCTTGTATGTTCAAGCCCTGTTGCTTGTATCCAGCCTCGCGTCTCCCTGTAGTTCAATTAATTAGAAAGAACCATAAATTATTATGAAATAGAGTACAGTTAAACCCCATGTTAGTGTGGATACTACGGGGGCCATAGAAAGTGTCCGTATTAACGGGGTGTCCGTATAAAGCGGGTTGAAAATAAAAGTGCTCTCTTTCCACTGGACAAAGCAAACAGTCTGTAATAATGAGGTGCCCATGCATATCAAGAGGGTGTCTGTACAGTGGGGTTTTACTGTACATTTTTTTTTTCCATTTCCCTCTGGGATAGTAGGGCATTAAGCAAAACATACAAAGCACACGTGCTTGTGTGTTGTGCTCATTCTACTGTCCCAGAGGAAAAACTAGGGACTAGTTATAGTCTAACTTTGAAAACATGACGGTGTTTTTTTGTTAATCTCTAGCCAGGCACCATATTTAGCAGATCTCAGTGCGATCTCTGTATAAATTATTCTATGTCCTGCGCTTCTAGAATTTTTTTTTTCATTGTTATGTTGTGTTTCTCTAGGCTGATGCGTTTGACGCCCAGAGGGAAGCTCATCAGAAAATTCTACTCAAGGTAAGAATTTTAGACATGACCTGATCTGAATTTCAGTCAGATACACCACATCACCTACTAAACCATGTCTGTTAATCACAGTTACAAGAAAGTGAAAAGAAACTCAACAGAAGCTTGCAAGAAGTTAAAAAAGTGGAATTTGAGCTTGAAGAAGCAACGTCACAGAAAAAAGTAGGAATGGTTAAACACATTGTGCAGTTAAACTGCTTTTTTGCCTCTTTTTCTGTGGTGGATTGTTAAGCATACATTCTCAACGAAACGTTTCACCAGATTGCTTTGCAGGAACTTCAGGTTCTGGAAGACACGATCAAACGCAATAAGGCTGAGGTCAACTCATCTGAAAACTTGGTGGAACAGTACAGACAACAGGCAACTAAAACAAGGTAAATTTGCTATACAACAGAAAAAAGTGTGATGGGGCTCCATTACAAAAAAGTAGACAAAGATAAATTGTACTATTTTGACCTTGTTTGTTTTCAAACATCTTCTTAGTAGTATAGTTTTTTACAATGTACCAAAGGTTTTTGTACTTACTGGTTTATAGCCAGTAATGCACTGTATCATGGGGTCTGTAAGTAAGTTAGTAATTAAGTAAGACCATTTCAAGTAAGATGTCACAAATCGCCCTGTTACCTAGGTTTAATAGGTTGAGAAACTTTCGCAGCATCCAATGTCAATTTAGTCGGCCATATTACAAACAACATTTTAACAGACACACAGATAATGTTACCCTGTGTAATGTTCATCACCAGTAAGCGCATATTCTCTCAAGGGGAGGTTTTAGCTATATGTTGAACTATTATGTATTTTACAACAACCAATGTATGGCTAATTTTTTAACCCTTTCACTGCCAAATTTAGCCAAAAGTAAATTTCAACCAAATTTCCAAATTTCAGTTTGTGAAATTTTGAAAAACAAATAGCACCATGTGTAGGTATAGGCAGAGAGGTTTGATTTGAATGGTCACATCACAGGATTTCATCCGCAGACTCAAAAGTTAGAGTCACCTCACAAAACTCTATCAAGCACTCTGGCAGTGAAATAGTTAAATGTGAACAAACCGTGATGTAGACTAACTCTTTATCAAATGTCCGTATTCTTCTTCAGAACTCAGCTTATGGATCTGGAACTTCAGAGAGATAATATTCAACATGAAATTAAAGAACTGCGAAGCTATCTCGGGAGACAGAAACAGGAATCACAACAAGTTGTCCAGGTGGAAAAGAAAAATGAACTCAAAGTTCTGGAACTTAGCATAGAAAAAGATCAGCTTCAAAGTGAGGTGGAGTCATTGAAATCACAGCTTAAACAGGCCGAGGGAAACTTTGCGAATGAGAAACAGAATTATCTTCACAAGGTTGGAATTCTTCACGAGCAGTTACACGAGGAACAAAAAGCGTCCAAAGAGGCTGTAGAGAAACTTAAACAGGTCAGTGAGGTTTTAACCCCTTAAACCCTATAATATCAAAATTTACATTCTCGTTTGTTTCCCCGATACGATTCCAAAAGACGTAGTGAGGAAAAATTTCTTTGCTTCTTTGCATTTATTTCTTCATTCTGCGGTTCCAATATATGAAATTCATGTGTTCATTATTTCACTGTCAATGCTCTTTTTGTTTTTGTAGCAACTTGAAGATGAACGGCAGAAAGCTCGCGATTCCCACTACGAAAGAATCAACGCAATTCACAAATTGCAAGGCGAATCTAAGGAGATGCATGATAAAGAACTTGAGGTGCTGCGGAACAGGTTTATGAGGGTGAGGAACAGAGAGGAAACTTCTTACGTTTCCTCTGGCGCAAGATAAAGAAAAACCATTTGTAGTATACAGTCCTTGTTTTTCCCAACAGGGCTTAACTTGATAATAATATAAGTTTTTTTATATAGTGTTATTTCACTTATTGCCCGTAACTTCTTACAAATCATGGTACTAAATGAACAAAATCTATTTACAATCAATTCTATAAAAATAAGTAATTACATATCATCAGCTAAAATTTTAACATAACAACTGAATACATAATAAAATGAAATTACTAGGTAAAATAACTTTTAAAGGTGCACTTGAAGAGATAGATTTTTCGTTGACGTTTTAAGGCATCGATGCCAGCAGCGTTCCTTAAACAAACTGGCAGTTCATAGTTAAGTTAGCTGGCCGTATTCCCCCGAGATTCGTGAGGTTCATTGAGAGACACGCAATTTTAGTATTTAGTGGAGCCATTGGCTTTATGTTTCGTTCTAGATTTGGTCACCTTTACCTTCAAAACGCGCAACGGCTCAGTCAATAGTAACGTTTGTTTCACTGATGTTACTTTATATGTGATGTACTTCCAGAGAATTTCTCAAAGACCCACAGAGCGGTAAGTCCGTAACGAATTAGAGCTTATCAATTTCTGTACTGAGTAGTAATTCATTTTTACAGGAAAAAGAAGTGGAGTTGGAGTCATTGCGAGAGAAATCGCGAAGAGACAGGGAAGAACTCAACAAAAAGCTACAGGTAAAAATCCGATGTCGGTAGTAACTAACTATTTAACGCTGCGGCGTTTAAGAGATCACAGACCAGTGTAACGCGAGGGGGAAAAAAGCATCCCCAGCCCTAACTGTAGTTTCAATAGCATTTTTTAAAGTTTTAATCTTTGCGATTTGATTTTAATTGTTTTTCTGCTTTTCAGGGTCGAGATCATGAGATAAATCAACTAGAAAATGACGTTAAAGACTACGAGGAACAAATAACAAACCTAAAGACGCAAGTGTTTCAAGAGCAACAAAAGTTGTTTGAATGCGAGAGCGAGTGGAAAGAAAACTTAGCAAAACAAGACACTCAATCAAAATCTTTAAAAATCGAGGTACAACTTCTTCCCCGTTTAAATTAATTATGATAGGTTAACTGTTTTCAAGGAGTAATTTCGTCTGAATTTATTCATTCCAAATAAAATACGTGGTGCAACGCTCAGAGTCAAACTTAATTGAAACAATTACAAAACCAGTCGACCGGCCTTTGATGATGAATGGATTTAGGCCAAGTATTTCTTTGGCGCATATGGCATTAATGTGAACTCGAAGAACGGTAATTATTCCTTTAGATCTTTAAGCGTTGCACCTCTGTTTTGATAGTGGATAAGTCGCCTATGAAAATGTCATTAGTGTAATAAGAACATGACGTAAGAAACGTACACCAAATTTTGCCCTGTTGTGTTTGTCAATATTGTCTCTTTTATCACTTTGTTCTTAGATTGACTCCTTAAACGAGAAAGAAGCAGCTCTACACGAGAAACAGCGGAAAACTGAGGAGGTATAGTAATGTCTTTTATGCGAGTTAGCGTAACCGTTAGCAAACAGTAAAACTCTCCCGATCGGCGGATGAAAGTGAGTCAGTTCTAGAAATGTCTGTATTGCAAGGCGATATATTTCTGTTATTTGTTTTTTTCATTGTTGTGTGGTTGATAATTCTTATGGCTCCGATTTTCAGCTTCTTGAGCAAAAAATGCTGGAACTTAGAAGGGTAGAAGAAAAATCTTCCTCTCGATCAGAAGAATTCTCTCAAATAGTCAAGGTAAATCAAGAAGTTTTGTTCACGTTTGTATAGTGTGACCTTTTGAGTGAGGATGGGCGAACAGATGGCTGGTTTGACTATTAAACCGTCAATTGTAGTAGACCCTTCACCATTTAACTCCAACTACCAGTAAAAACCGAAAAAAGAAACGCTGAACCCAAGGCGTCTTGCTTCCCGCAGAATAAGGATGATGAGATCGCAATGTTACGAGGTCTGGTTCGACAGCAAGAAGACGCAACGAGGTTACTAGGCGAGAAGATGAGAAATGAAGCACAAGAACATGTAAGTAATTAAGTTAGATTTTTTTCCTAGATTCTGAGTACTGTGACAGTCGAGTACTGTACACGCGAAGGTCATGTATACGAAGTTTTTCTCGTCTTAGCTAAGACGCGTCTTATCTAAGAACAGGTGGTAAGGGCTGTTCTAAAATAAGACGCGACTTAGCTAAGTCACGTCTTATTTTACACGAAATGTGCCGTTTATACGGAAAGTTGGCGTCTTATTTAAGACGCGTCTTAGTTTTCCTCGTATAAATGGCCCTATTGTGTTGTACTTTGTAGAGTCATTTTCGTGGTATCTCCAGCTTTTCCTTGCTGACTGACCAATCACAACAGACTTAGTAATCCAACGAATCAATCAGCTGGTAGATAAATTTGTATGCAGTGCTGAGCGCGGGAAAATGTGTGTCACCATGATTGAGTTAAATTATGGGTTTCTGGTTAAATACAATAAAACTTATTGTCGTTATAGTGACAGGGTATTAATCGTGAAAAATTTAAAAATTTTGTTTGTTTGAAGTGCAGCAGCTTCATCTAGTTTACAGTCACTCCAAACAATAGTACTTAGAAACATGCAAATATTCCACCAAATTAAACCTAACGTGGTCGAAAACGTGAGGTAAGAGTAGGCGAACCGGTTCGCTTGTTATGAGAACCGTGGATCAGGGAATTGTATTGCTGTAAACAAATTTACAGCACTACTTGATTTAACCTGACTGCGAACCTTATTTTCAGTTTCTGAGAACGCTCGTGGAAATCGCCACCGCGACTAAGCGACACGACTGGTATTTCAATCGCTTGCTCAACTGTATCCCTGTGGAATAAAGACGAATACTCGTAGTCGTAAATAGACCTTGTCGCGGTAAAATATCAATGTAAACTAAAGCTACAACGCAAAGGATTGTCCTAAACAATTGTGGGGGCGTACCTGTGCTTAAATTTCTCTAGAGGCTTGCCTTAGATTTTCCATATATTTGTCTGTAATTTTACCGGGACTTTCTTACAGACAAATGTATAGAAAATTTAAAAAAGTGGTTCTAGGTCTTCTAGTGCATGTAACGCCCTTTATTTTTTTCAGTAGAATCCTTGGGAGCAAAAAAAGGAGCGAAGCTTTAATTTACAAATCATATTTTTTCAGAAGAGCCGTTTTGCGGAAGTTATTCGACATTAGATTCTCATACAAACACAATGTAATTTCTCACGCGTTTGCCTACTCGTCAAGATGGTTTATTATGTATTACGTAATTATCAGTGATGACAAAAGCATATTTTTTCGGACATGACTTTCAGGCACAACGGTAGTAATGCCCTTTTTTAATTTTGACAGTTTTTAATGTTGAATATTACTTCGTCAGATTCGCAATGCGCTGGAAAAAGAGCGCGAAACAGCAGACCGCGAACGCACCAGGCACCAGACAAAACTAGAGGAGATACGCGACAAATACGAGTCTGCCTTAAAACAAGTGCGAGAGGAGTTAGAAGCCGAAAGACAAGGTCATAATCACCTAAATGTCTCTGTCAGTAAGATTAAAAAGGTTAGTTTTTAGCAGCTTCTGTTAGTTTTGTGTTTGTGTAACTAACGGTTGTGTAACTCAACTGAACTTCTAAACGAAAAAATGCAACGCGTCAGATACAAAGAAACACTTGGTCACCCCCCCCCCCCCCCCCACCCCAGTGCTGAGCATGTCGTATGTCGAAAAAAGCAAGTTTTCTTGCGCACTTGTGTGATGAGTAATTGCTCAGACAAGTGGCCTTCTGAATCCTTAACAAAGAAAACTATGAACCTGCCAGAGCAAGCAAAATCAAGGAGCCTCTTGACACAATCGTGTGGAGAGCATTCATGGAGAAGGTATTATTTGGGTTTCCACTCTCTGGTAAACCTAACGTTTGTTCTGATTGGCCAACATTTGCCCTGTTTTCACCAATCACAACATCCCTTTGGAGGCGTGTTAATGGAATGGTTTGTGCGGTGGACTTCATATCTAAAGGTCTATTGTTTAAAGCTTTGTATCTCCTGTTGTGTGAGTATTTTGTTGTGTTTTTAGACTTTGTTTTACGTTGACGTTCTTTCACTCAACTGTAAAGTAGTACAACAGGATACCAGTGAATTGCAATGGTTCCCTGGGTTGCCATGTGACTAACGAAGTACAGCAAGCACTAAGCAAATTATAGTCCTTTGCTTAAAACAGCCTGGGCTAGCTGAGATCCACAGAACGGCGTTTTTTTCTCGTAGAAAAGCTCTGACAACACAAATATCCTGGAAATTTTAAGGATTTTTTTTTATTTACTCTATTTTTATTGTTGACCAACAGGAAATCGAAAAGTTGCGCGAGTTAAACCTGCAAGCTGAACAAGAGAAGGTGGATGCTGTTGCACACGTTAGGAACGAAGCTAAAACGGAAATTGTGACAATGAGAGACAAAATTCAGGAGGTAATTGAATTTTTCTCAATTTTACCTTGACTAAAGGTAATTTATGCGAAACAAACTTTGTATTTTCAATGAGCTGAGGAAGCATGTGCCAACGGTTAGAGCGCTGGACTTGTAATCCGGAGGCCCTGGGTTCAAGTCGCGCTCTTGCTTGATGCCGACGTCTCCTATTTCCGTTAGAGAGCTTAAGCAACGATGATGACTGTTATTCCTGTTAACTATTCTTCGACTTTTGAAGATTTTAAGGCGTATTAAAGGTGGCCGGCTTGGGTGGGGTTAATGCGATAGTTTTATTTGTGATATCTCTAAGTGAGTAACTTTACGTCGGCTGTTGTTTTCTTTAGTTGAGCGCATTAGTAGAAACAACGGAGAAAGAAACAGCAAAGGAGATTAACGAAGAATGTCGCAAAACAGCTGCCCTGATTGGGGATTCTGCCAACAACACCCCTGTGAGGTAAATAGACGTCAGACATCATTTGCCGCGAGATGTTCTCTTCATCCTTTGTCAAACAAAACCCTCACAAAGTTATGTTTTATGTTGTTTTGTTTTGCTCAGAAACTTATCAGGCAGCTATATTGGTGATAGTCCCAGGTCGACCACGGACAGTCCTGCTAAAGATGCTCTGGTAATTATGAATTACGTTTTTTAGAAGTTGGAATAGTTGGTAGTGGTGGTGGTGATGAAGGGGGGCGGGGTGGGGGAGGAATAGTTTTAGAGCCGTTAGAAGCTTAAGTATGAAGAATTAGTTTACAGGGTTTTCTTTTTGTTTTTCTTCATTGTCGTCGACCAAAAAAGGTCCCAGTTTTTAATCGTTTCTTCTCTCTTGCAGCTAAATCTCCGTTCATACAATGAAGAGCTAAGACAGCATTTGATAGAAGCTCGGAAAGAGCTTGAACAAAACAACAGAGATCTGGCCCTCAAAAAGCAGGTATTTATCTTCTCTTGTTTGTTAATCCTCGAGTAGCCTGTTCTGCTCGGGCTTTCGGAGTCATGAAAGAAGCGGCCACCATAAGACTTCTTGTCGAGAATGCAATCTCGTTCGTGTTGTGAAGCGAGTGAAGTAGTTTCAAGGCAAAGCGTTCTTGGTAGTTTTGGTCCTTCAGTTTCGTGAGGAGCTCGCGGAGTTCCGGAGTTGGTTCTCAGGTTCTCAGGAGGTTAGACGGTCTACAAGTCCGTTTCAGGTCGACCAAAAATCATTTTCTAGCCAGACAATAGTTGCAGGTTTTTTGTTAACCAACGTTCTTTTTCCTGCTTTTTTGGCGACTGCACTTAATCATTCGCAGTGCAGCCTGACAGCGGTAGTAAGATGACATAAGGTAGTTACTTCATATATGATTATTATGGTGTACATTAAGTACGTACCTGGTATGCCTATCTAACTGTTGCCGTTATTTTCCTTCTGGTCTACAGCAGCAAAGCAGCGGAGATCTCACTCCCCAGCAAGTGTATTTGTTTAAGAAAGCTCTTGGTGCTAAGGTAACATGCACACACCTTATTGAGTTTTTAACGCACTTAAGTCAATTGTTGTTTGGTTTAATATATTGTTGCACTCAGTATTTAGGATTTGTTTCATATAGCAGTTATTCCAATTAATTATCTCAAGGTCTTTGGAATACACCCCCGATGCGATATGTGTGGAATAGATCAACAACATTGCAATACAGTAATACTAGTAGATTCAGCTAATGCATATCTGCGGAATTCACGCTTGCATATTGTGGCACTTTTGTCCTCATATTTAACGTGAAATGACACAACAGTGAAATAGTAAATGTTAAATCGCCCAATACTGCTTTTTTTCTTTCTCTTGACTAGGAGGAGGAATTGGCTAGACTGAAAAAGTAAGTTGAAACAATTGTTTTCTAGAAAACCCTTTCGTTTCTGGGGTCAACTTCAAAAACCTAGCTCTTTTGAGTCTGTGTACGGATAAATAGTGTGTACCAATCCAAATGGAATCTCTTTGAGTCCAGTTTGGTGGGTGCATTTGTTTTCACATGTATTATTTTTTGATTCCCTCGCTTATTAGTGTCATGTTTAAATATATATTCTAGACACTCTTGTGATTAAAAAGGTGAAGTATTCGGCAATTTTGTTCACTGCATTTTCGTTAACACGTTCACGTTGACTGCTTTAGGTGATTATATCCTGTCAGTACTGTTTTGTTTCAGGGCTTCGCCTGTTGGTTTCCACGAAAATAGCGACGAACGCCAAATGCTTTTCTCATTTGGTTGGTGAATTTCAAGCGTCTTATTTACTGACTTTAGAAAGTGTGTAACACCATGTCTTTGCTTTTTAACAGGCAGTTTCAAGAAGAAAGTGAGAAAAACGCGTTGCAGGTCAAATCCGAGAGAACGGTAAGTCATTTACTGACTGTGAATGAGTCTCAGCCCGTAAAGATTTTTGCGGTCCAACCTCGTTTTCGGGAGAAAGAGACAATCCTGGGAACGAGGTTGTTTGCAGTTACCTTGTTATAACTAATGGTTATATTATATTTTTAGGCCTATCAGAAAACCATCGATCGTTTAGAAAAAGAACTGAAGCAAGCTAAGGCTGCTGTAAGTAAACAAAAACCAAAAATCTTCTTAGTTTTCCTTAAAAGTAAGACATTAACCATGATGCCGGCTCTTATTTACACAGACCCCAGTCGGTAGCCCCATGGTAAACGGCCATTCATCTCCAACAGAGAGCGGTGTAGGTACCAGTCTCAGCTCGACAACACCCAGTCCGAGGCCTGGAGAGGATACCAGCACAGCAAGGCTGTTACGTCACTTACAGGGCAGGGTGCAGCAACTGCGGGCTCAGAATGACAGTCTGCGCAAGTCATCCGAGAATGAGTCGCTGAATGATAGCCACTGTAGTGTAGTCTCGACTGAATCGGTAAGGCGGAAGTATGGTTACCACGTGTAATATTCGCAGAGCGTGTGTATGATCGAACAATTTAGGGTCAGTCCTCAAGAGGATCTTCCGCTGGAACAACTTTACTGTGATTAAGACGTAGTATAGTTACCACGTGTCGTATTGGCAGCGCGTGTGTATAATGGAACATTTCAGAGTCAGCCTTCGAGAAAATCTCTGGCTGGAACAAATTTGCTCTGATCATTCGAGTAAGAGTTTTAGAAGAGGAAATTCGAACCTCTGCAGCGGTCCTTGTTCGGATCCCTGAACAACGGATACCACCCAACAAAGGCAGGCCAATTTCCTCTGTCCCTCACTTTCCAAGGAGTCCTTTCCAGGAAGGTTTAATTGTACTTTCGAATTTTTAATTATTTTTCTTCGTTCTTTTTTCTCCTCGTGATTTACATGATCAATGTGATCGTTACTAATAATTTTTTTTTTTAAATATTGCTTGTAGTTTAACGCAAGTGAGGAAGACTCAAGAAGGCTTCATGCTGCACTTAAGGTATCGTGGTTATAGCGTTGTATGTTAACAGACGATCATTGGAAGAGGTTGATCACAATAGCGAGCTAAAGTAATAACGACGGCGACGGCTACGAAAACGTCACTTAAAAAGTGAATTCGCTCTACTTCAAACTTTATCGGCTTATTCCATCTCGCTCAATTCGTCAAATGTTGACAAATATTTGTGGAGTTCAATTTTAAAAGACAGTTTCAAAGTTCAGGAAAAGAAAATGAAGTCGGTTTCTTGTCTTCACGTCCTCGACGAAACGTGAAATTAGGCACTTTCACTTTGTAGTCGTGCAGCGACGGCAAAGACGTGTACAAAAAAAACGTGATGCACGTTTCAGCAAACCCAAAAATATCCCTTGATCAAAAATTAACCCTGAAAAATCCCCTGCCGATACTTTATTCGCAGAACTACGCGGCCGGGATATGAGGGTGAACTACCGGGAACCTTCACATTGTTTTGAATAGCCCGAAAAATCCCTACTTAAATCAAGCCACCCAAAAAATACTAGCCAAATTTTCCTACCCAAGAATTCCCGGAATCTAAATTTTAAAACCCCCCAAAATCCTTCGATCATCCCTGTCACTTGAAATCCGGGGTACTCGACCCCCTGGGCTGCAAGAATCGGTGTTTTTTTTTTGTTTTGTTTTGCGTAGTGAAGCGTACTCTTTTCAGTAGGCCAAGTTTTCTTTCCCCACTTTTCTCTGTGACTTAGTTGCTCGAAGCGGGAGTTGTTTCTGGAGTAGGTGATATAAGTCTACTACCCGATAACTTTTGTCTTTTTATAGATGTCGGAAGACAAAGCGCAAAGAAATGCCGCCATGTTAAGTCAAAAGATGATGGAAATGACCAAGTTACAGAAAATGCTCACACATGCTACCAAGGTAAGGATGGTAATGTAGCTCTTCCCTTGCGTATCGCGAGTGATCCATTCGTGCAGGCCGCCCATCCTTTGTGTAGATCAATTCGGGAATACTGACAAACATGACGGAGAAGGGGTTCAATATTTGTTTACAGGGTTTGAAGAGTATGGTAGGGCACTCGGTAAAGAAAATAAATAAATCGCTCGAATAAATTTCTTTAAGGCCTCACGACTTTTGAGTCATGTTCCCTAATAGCCCCCCTGCCCCATATAAAATCTCCTCTCCCTTAGCTCCTTAGGAAAGCCTGATAGTCAGGCTAGTTCCCTAATCTCTCCTAACCCCCCTCCCTCCCTCTGAATGGCAAATAATACAATGACTGTCGCCGTTTTTATGTGAAACAACTGACTCTTCACTGCGATCTGAGAGGCCTTATGTTGATGATTTCACTTTGGTTTTTCAGGAAAACATGAAGCTGGAACGAGCTTACGCCTCATTACAACGGAAAATAATCGACAACTCCAGATAACAGTGCCATTTATAGTCCACTGAAATATGACTTACGTGCCTTTACTCGGCGATATTCCATTCAAATACGCCAAATTTAGCGAAAACATCATTTATATTCTAGATACTAGAAAACTAAATGCGGTATGGTAATCGTAGGGTGGATATGAACCTTATTCAATTAAGGTGGCTTTAGGCGTTGGGCTTTGCGCACTGTGAGGAGCTAATGTTTGGCGGTCATTCAAGGAGGATTGAAACGTCTTCCCATGATGCTTTGCGGAAAAAATTCGCTTTAGTCCGTTCCGTCACATCTCTGACCGGTGCGTTCGCGGGTACTTCAGGCCTCGGCGGTCATTTAAGCAAATTATTGCAGTGAGTTCGCTAGGCCCAAACGCCCAATGTCCGTTTGTCAAAGTAACCCTTACTGAATTAGGTATATTTGCAGCGTACGAGTGTGCTTGTCTTCGAAAAGACCCCAAACACTGCCCGTGCGAGCTGTCAGCTTGTTCAAAAAAGTAATGTGTTCACCAACTATGGCCATATTATGAAATGACAGGAAGTTATTTTAACTCTGGAGAGAACAACAAATATTTGCAATCTTACCTGGCTGCCACGTTAGCTCCGTTCAGAGTGCTTGTCACCGCTTCTTTGAATTTACCATTACACGTGACTCATTTACATTTGAAAGCTCCATAAATTTATCGCATACCATCTGACACGTGTAACATGAAAGAAATGAAAGTAAACAGGTATTTTGACTCATATGTGTGCTGCAAATAAATGCACCTTACTTTATTGACACATAAGAGTGAATTATTCGCATTCGCGTGTAGCTGTCTCATTTGCCGGATGGGTTATTATTCAAAAACAATAAAAAATTCCAGCGGGCAAATGCGACACTGACACTGGACAGTATTAAGAATAAGGGCCTGTTTACATGGAGTGGGGGACCCCGGTCTAGTGGGGTTGGTTTCTTTTGTTTTCACGCTCTTGGGGACACAAAACAAAAGAAACCTACCCCACTAGACCGGGATCCCCCACTCCATGTAAACAGGCCCTTAGTCGAGCTAAATTTGGCGTTGAATAACTGGGCCCTGATTTTGTATAATATTATACGTCACTTTTATCCATTTTGTGATGTGATCTCTTTTATATAAGAAATCTTTTGACCACTATTATACACTATACCTAGGTGTATCGTTTTGTATTTTAGCGCCCCTTTAAAGGGACTTCGTACGAGCTTTTTTCAGTCTCTCGGGACAATATGGCTACCGTGTAAATAAGGCCCTGATAGAAAACCAAAGCAATCAGCAAACTCATTGAAGTCCGCAATAAATTGCTTTCACTTAATGGGTTTACTGGAACAACGTTGAGATTGGTTGATAGTCATTTACCATAACTGTCGTGAACACTTTTTTCGGAAGCATTGAAAGCTTTTTTTGTTTCCAAAAGCCATAGTCGAAATCTGGAAAAAAAAAGCTGATTTTTAAGTTTTACACAATGTAAGCTGTACATGACAAACTTCCGGCTGGGTTCTCATTGAAAGTTGATAAAAACACTTACATTGTCTTAGCCTTCATAAAATTTTGGGACGACACAGTGAGGTCTAGCCGAGGATATGGTTCTTATCATTTTGTATTCATATTTTTATTGCCGTATTTTATTCAGAGTGAAACGATAAGTTATATTTTAACTTAATATTGTATAGAAAGAGTGTATAGTTATCTAAGATGTTGACAAAAATAAAGCAACAGTGTGATTGTTTGGTACAGTTTGCTTGATTAAGCCGGCAAACCTGACGTGTCTTAGGTTTGCAATTGTGTTAGGCGTAGGCCAAACGTCGAACTTTTCGTGAGACGAACCAAACTCCAATAGACCTTTTTAGCTTCTATGTTTTGTTTTCCCATTTCAGACCACGTGATGGTACCCCGAGAGAACTGTTTCTTTCAAATGTCGCCTAATGCAGGTGCATCCACGTGCACATGTATGCATAAAGCCAAAAGGCAAATTCCCTCAAGAACATCACGTGGTCTGATTTGGGAAAACAAAACATACAAGCTAAAAAGGTCTATTTGGATCGACCTATAAAATTAAGTTAAGATCGTCTGTTGGGTCAGACGTCGAACTTAGGATGCGTAGAACCAATCTACTGAATCAGGCCAAAACCTAATCATTTTTTCCCGTACGAGGCTAAATAAACATTATCATAGCCAGAGGTCGAATCTTTCATGAACTTAACTCACAAAGTTTGGTTCGTCACATGAAAAGTTCGACGTTTGGCCTGGGCCACGGTGACAGGGATGAAACGGGGACTTACGTCCCAACTGATATAAACCCCTTCATTGCCCACCCAGCCTATGAAAGGTTGTACCACACCACTGGGGTCTACGCCCCTTACTCTTTACGAACAGCAGTGTGAGTTCTTTGACGTTCCACAAGAATAAGAACAGTGAAAGAACTGTGAGACAGGGCCTACGGTTTTTTGTCCTTATCCGAGAAGACTATAATAACCATTTGTAGATGTCACAACAGGGAGCCCATTCTCCTCAGTTATTTTAAGACCCTGAGTGTTGATTTGGTCGGGGTTTGAACCTGCGACCTTCCGCTCGGCAGACCGGCGCTTATCCAATTGAGCTAACCGGGGGGTGGTTACGTCCTCGTCTTAAACATAGTGTGGAGGGGAATACAGAAACCTAGTGCAATGATTACACATTAAAGTGCACTTATCCATCTCGACCAACCACTCCGACTTGTGCTGCCATTCATATTATGTCGGATAGCTTTTCATGTCGGTAGGAAGCTATGTGGTTTTGTGTAGAAGTAGCCTCGGCCCCATTTGCCCGGAGACAAGAGGAACCCGCAATCCTAAACTTCAGGTTGCTATTACGCATGCACCGATGCTCAGATGTAGGCAGCTTCGTTAAGAAGGAATTGCATGCCTTGAAGGAAATCTGTGATCACGCAGGTTCGGACCTTCTATCATTTGTCATGTCTTCACGTGTGTTTTGATCATCTATCACGTGAAATTTACCCAAAGCAAAGCGTTTGAGCAAAAGCGTTTTGACCTTCGACCGTTGTCGAACGCACTCCGTAACCTTTGGAGATTTACTAGTACTATATTTAAATACAGACGAAGGGAAGATAGGGTTATTCGAGAAGTGTGTCCAACAGTGAAGTGTGGAAGGAAGTGGAAGGAGGGGGTAGGGGCGGGGCGAGAAGTGGTATGTTAAATGTGTGCGTGTTTTTTCTCAACATATTCTCCGGTTATTTTTTATTAAAAGATAGAATCAAAGTTCCATAAAACGTTGTTGATACTGATGAAATCGTATCTGCTTCCCATAGACTAATATAAATGGGGGTTGCATCGCCAATTTTATTTCAATCCAAACCTAATACATTAACTCTAGTTGTGCTATAGTCATTTATAATGAGAAATTTGTTTTAGAAGAGTTTGCGTAGTTTTCATTATTTGTTTCAAATTGAAACACATTATTCTCTTTCATAGTCCTTTAACTATGTATAAGAAGTTAAGTAAAAACGAACACACTCGTTGGTTTTTAATACTCGGTGCGTAAGGCACTACCAGATTCTAAAAAGTTATATAATCTCCCTTTTCAAAATAACGTTCTTCTACATTTTCTTTTTCCAGAGTGTTACCAAGAAGTCCAAGAAGTCGTAAAACACTTTTACAGAAGTGACCTAGCTGGTCATAGACGACGTAAATTTGATCAGTTAAGATACGAGTCATTGTTTTAAAAGCAAGAGTGAGCGAGAGGTTCTCAGTGATGGGAAGGTGCGATCGAGGCCAAATGTCCAACAAGGCTGAGAACAAAACCTACAAAGAGACCGATGACCCAGGATGTAACTCACATTAAGTGTCACTACTCCTCCCATAAGCCAGCATTAACACTTACTTCTCACTTAGGGCAAAATGTTGGCTTAAGGGAGGGGTAGGTGGACAGTTTCTCAGAAACGTGCAATGATCCCAAAATTTGAACTCGAAAAAAAAGACAAAAACAAAAAATAGAAAAAAAATAGAAAAGAAAATTCGTCAGAAGGCATACTTGAAACCCCCTATGAAAGGTCTTCGGCCTTCCCGACATTGTTAAGCCTAAATAATCCCCGGGAATGTTTTTGAAAGGATCGACTTCAACCTCAATTTTGTTTTGAGAAAAGACAAAGGAAAGGCATTCTTGCGGGCTTCAATCTCCCCGCTTTCCATTTACAAAAGTCGGCCCTAAACCTCAAATCTATTTTCATAAATAATGTAAACTAAATTATAAATTTCATGAAAAAAATACAAAGCTGCTATTGGCCTACTTTGCTAGTCTTAGAAAGAACTTATTATTCGTCAAGTGGGAAGAGCTGCATCATTAAAAGTTGTGATCAGTATGATCATCTTCATGACGACCAGTCACGCAAGAAACTTCACCACGGTGGAATTCAGGTTCCAGCAGCTTGTTCATTCCATACTGTAAGAACAAAAGTAACCATGAGATCCGTGTCTTCGCTGCGCGCGTTCCCTTCCTCATCAAAAAAGTTTCAATGTTATACCGAGTATCAAACAAAGGTGACGTTCGTTCATGTTTTCTAGTTTCTATCAAATATCGGATAGTATTGTATAATGTGGTCACTATTGGGAAACTATAAATCTCCTATTATTCTTAAGAATTAACAGTATTACCTTAGGAAATTTACCCCTTGATTGATATCACATCTACAATCTTAATTACAGGTCATTTTTGACCCATTCTCTGTTATAATGTAAACAACTGAGACCCCTAAAGACGCTTTTCACCAAAAGTTAACGTTGCTTGCAACCACATTTGTGACCGGGCTACCTACATTTGTGACTCATCCCTGACTACAAATGCGACCCACCCCCATCCCTATTACATAATCACGTGAAGCTTTTGACCCACTCCTCCCTCATTACCGTGTTGTGACCGTCATTACATTTAGCACCAGTTATTACATTTGTGACCCCAACCTGTTTAGGCTAAATTAAAAAAATCCAGGTTCTTAGTCGCGGGGTTTTACTGTATGGCACTTAACGTCTTTGGCAAGGGCTAACAACTCGTTTTAACACGAGTTAGAAACGCAACTGCTATAACAAAAAAACGCATATTCGCTTATTCATTTAAGCCCCAATTTCAAAATGCGAATTCTCCAGTTGATCTCCATGCCTTTCCTTGAAGAATAAGTCGAGAGAATTTGATAAAAGATCAAAGCTTTCCCCCTTGGTGTTTATTTTTATTATTATTTTTTTCCATAACCTTTTCTTTTAATTATGTAGGGGAAATGCTAGGTGAAAATTAATGCTGGTCACTATGGGGACTTGAAGGTTGAACTGTTTTAAAGATTTCCTAATAACCACCCTTTCACTAGTGTCATGGACAAAGTAATCAACATTCCCCTACAAACCGATGAATACAACCGCGCCAGAACAAATAACCTCCAGTTTTCACGTCACGTTTATTGTCGCAATATTCTTTAAGAAATAACTTTTAAGCTCATATATTCTATCCTATCTACAATGCAGTACTATTTAATACAGCAGTTTTCGGAAAAGTCTTGAAAACAGATCTTGCTACCAGTTGGGACCACCGAAAAGAATCCTAGAAATACAAGAAGCAGCGAATCTCAATTTCCCGTGTTCCATTTTGGCATTACTCTTTCCTTGATCCCACTGGTGTCAAGAACCTTTTCAAGTTTTAAGACTTTAAAATAAATAGAGAGCTAACGTTATAAAGATAAATATTAATTTTTAGCTTTAACTGAACGTTCTACAAACAGGCAAGGTTCTTAACAGCTAACTTGTACATAATAAAGATACAAACAAATGTGAAAAGTATTGAACATGGTATTAAGTCACGAGGAATGGTTGTTCCAAAAACAAGGTTGCTGAATAAAAACGACATTAAAGAAAACAACTAATCGTACAAGATACATTAGCAATAAGACAACTGCGAATATAGTCAGAGGAGTTTGACGTTTGAAGATACAAAACTATCTTGCAATTGCAAACCCCGGAATATTAGTTGGAAAAAAGGAAAGGAAAAAAAAAACACACACACACACACTCACAAGAACCAATAGACAACTAACTATAAAGGATTATGGACGACCTGAAATGAAGGCTTGATGATTCATGATGCAGAGACTGTAGCTCTTTAAAAAGAACTGTAACATGAAGCACTGTAGCAGTATTGAATTTATACAGAAAGTCACTTTGGGGTAAGTAGACTCCTATAAAGCTTACATTTGGGTTGTCACGCCACTCTCGTGACAGTTGCGTGACAGAAAATAAAGACTGCATTAGAGACTGTGAATGAGGGAAAAGCTAAAGTTATAACCATCTTATTTGTGTATTTGGAAACATTTGTACAGTGTCTGTCCAGCAGTTTATTTCAATCGATTAAAAATTGTTTGAATTCCTGAGTTAATTTGTAGGGATTCACTTGGCAGAGAAAACTACTTTTGCTAAAATCTTCTGATTTTTGTTACCATTTAGAATTTTCTGCAAAAAACATTTAAACAAACAATTGAACTCGATTTCCAGTTCGTGCGCACGATGTTTTACGATAAGTAAGCTATAATCACTGCAGGAGGTAATTTTTGTTCTGGGTAAAATTAGAAAAAATTGGCCCCATCATAGACCTTGCTTAAAAAATACCATTAAACTCTTTGTTTTCCCTCCAAACGTTTGCAAAAGAATTGTTTTTAATTTTTCTCGGGACAATTGTACGTGATGAAAGTGAAGGGAATGTCTTACTCTCTGCACGAATAGAAATGTTATTCGACAGTCTTGTGGCTTAAAATGCCTCTCCTTGGTTAGTTAACTCAACATTCATTAATGTCCTAAATATATAGCTGAGGTCTACACAAGTTAGCCTAACAAATAAATAAAAAAACAAGCAAGCGAACTCCTTTCAAAACTGCTTCTAGAACTAAAACATTCTAAAACCTATAAGGGCTGATTCATGTCCTACCTTTGTAAAAATATACTCTCTCTGCTAGAACAACCACAGTATCAGCGCACCTTTAATAAATTATTTTTAGCTACATTAGAGCTTTTTTTAACACGGAGTATAGACCGTTGTGCAGAAATTACGTCTAAATTTGTAAACACCACAAGATCAACATTTTGTATCGACTAATTGATTATCCTTTGAAATAAATTATCGTTCATTATAATCATATAATATGTCATCAAAACTTCATCATTTGCTCAAACCATACTCTTTCAAACTGTACTCCTTACAACTAACATAATGCACAATGCAAGAATTTTGTATCCGTATCTACATCATTTTAGTCAATACTTGCGGACCAGCCTTTTAGTTACACTGTCTTAAATGTTGAAAAGTTTGTGGCCGGGTATATGAAAACAATAAATAACAGAGATGTGTTTTAAATTAATTACGTGCATTTTTACGTAATTTAATGTCAATATTGGAAAAGGTGGGTTAATTTGCAGCATACACGTCTGGGCGTCCCATTTACCCGTTGAAATTTTTTTTACACACGAAAGAAAACTGGGACGAGTTAACTTTTGCAAAGGCTTCTGGGACTGTTAAAAAAAATTGGCCAATAGCTGAACAGCGCGTCCCTAGTAACGATCCCAGAGACCATTGCGGGACGCATGTCAGTTCCAGTTCCTTTCTCTTGTCTAAGGTGGCGAATTCCAACGAGCAAATGAGAGGGCTATACGCTCCAAATGAATCCAACCGAAATATATTTTAAATTTCCTAAATTTCTTTAAGCAAACTGCCAACGGTGGTATACCGAAAACCCTCAAATCCCCCCCCCCCCCCCCCCCTTAAACCCCCCACGTTTCAACAGCCTGTTGGTCATTTAATCACTCAAGACGTTAATTCTTGGAAGTGAATACTTTACATGATTATACTCTGACATGTCAAATCAGTTGTGAAAAGAGAAAGATTTCCTTCTCCACAATCCTCAAACTCATTTTTAATTCAATAGCCAAACAGTTTGGAGGCACCATGAAAAACGACTTGTTTTCAGCTCCTTTTCTTCTCCTCCAAAATTGTTTGGCACAGAAGTTTCATCAAACACTCGACGCCTGCGTGGTTAATCAGAAATATTCCGCTACGCGTAGCCCACGAGCAAGCTCTTCCGGAGCTCCCGGGGATACCCGGGGGTGGGGAGGAAGAGCTTGCTCGCGGCTACGCGAAGCGGAGAATATTGTGTTTGAAATCCCATCAATGAAACACTCACCTCATGTTTGATAGATTACCAGAAAAATTAGGAAAACATGTTCTTCACCAGGGAAGCCGGCGGGTGAGGGGGAGGGAGGTTTGAGGATTAACGGTAATTTAAGCGCAGCAAACATATTCTCACTAAACTTTAAAGAATTTTAAGACAATAAATTTTGTTTAAAATTATCTCAATATGTATGGCAAACTTGACTTCAACCTCTCGTCTGACAAATTAACAATTACGTAGAATTTATTAAATAGAAGAAACTGTAAGAAACGATTTATTAGTTAATCTGTTAACCGATTAAGACTAAGAGTGATTTTTATAATGTCAATTAAGAAGAAATGGAATTGTGTAAGAACCATTGTAGAATTACTTGTTACGTCATTTGAAGATGTGGATTGGTTACTGTGGCATGGGAGAGTGAAGGGTTGCCGCAATGTAACAAACCCTCAGTGCCATTAAATACTTTATCACTTCCGTTAGAAGTATCCATAGGAACAGCGGAAGAGTTAAAGTCGAGTGCCTTCATGGCCGGCGTCCTGTTTAGTGGAGAGTCTGTTCTGTTTGGTTGCCATGATTTATCAAAGCCAAACTGGCTGCAGCCATTTTCCTTAATCTTGGCGGGGCTACAAGAAGACATGCAGAAGGAGCAAATTAGATACAGACGTTAGTAATTCAAAAGCTATTTGTTACGATATTGAGCAGCAAAGCCAATTATAATGGAATCCTTTAAGCTGAGCTTGCATCTTATGAGAAACCGTTTTCTTTAAAGTAGACACTTCTACGGTTTCCTTTTTTTTTTCAAGTTTTGATTAAGACAAGTTCACACTGATGGAAAAAGTGCCTTATAATTAGGAAACTTTCCGAATTTAACGGTGATACATTAAAACTGAGCGAAAATAGAGAGATGACCTTCACCTATACGGCAAACGGCAGATTCAAGTTGAGAATTTCTCAAAATAGAAAGTGGGCAGATAAAAACATCTCAAAATTCTTATGGATAAAAAATTGCGTGAAACGACTAATTTATGTGTTGAAATAATAAACAGTAAACGACAAGTAAAGGGGAAACTTGGTCACGTGGTACAAATTGACGTAAACGCGATGTTTAACCTCTCTAATATTGCTCCACAAAGTCGCGAAATTTCACAGACGTTTGATTGGTGTCAGTAAAATGCGGCGATTTTGCAGAGCTACATCTTCTTTAGTTTTCCACAAATCACGCTTTAACTTGGCATCTTTACTAATTTCAAGGCGTTCTTTTAAGCCGTGTTGACGAATTTTCGAGTCAAAAGTTGAAAAAACCGTGGAATAGTCTTTTTATTTAACCACACGTTTTGATGAAAGACAAATTTACATTTTGCATTACAGGATAAACAACTCTTGTGAAATAGTAACTATAACAAAACTACGTCTCGCCACACGCAAGATGTGCTTGCAAAGTTTCAAAAAGCGAAAACCAGTTCAGTTATAAGAAGACAGCCAGAATAAGCAGATTAGTGACAGAAATTAGTAGTTAAATATCAGGGCCATATGATATCCAATAGCGCGGGCAATTATAGAGGCATTAGCGTTCGAAACTTTCACACTTTGATGAAATTCTACAGTTGCGTCTTCGGATAGGCAGCTCTTGTAGTAAATCACTAGGAAGGAGAAGGGGTGAGAGAGAAGCAACCAACATAGGAGTTAAGAATTTTTTTACCAACTTGTCCACCATTGGAAAAATAATAACTAAAACAACCCATTATTTTTCACAAGGCATTTAAGCATGGAAGGATGTTAAGGTAGCTTTATACTCTCAGATTTGTTGGCCCAACATAACGACAATTTTCGCGTAACGACATATCGGCCCGATCTCCTCTCTCACGGGAAACGCCAAGAAAAAAAATTTGCGTAAAAACTGGCCGGTAAAACCCACTGCGTACACCAAAATTAATAAGAGCAACAAAGGCATTGAAAAACACAAGATATATTTATCAAAATTTTGTAGTTAAAAGTTAAGCACGCACGGCGAGAAGAAAGGAAGAAACCAAATGAATGTTTTCCGAACACATTAAAATGTAACAAAAAAGACAACTTTACAATTGATTTACATAACGGTTCACAAAAGCAACACTCTAGAACCAAAATGCTTTAAACCAAGACAGTTAGAGGAAAAAACGAATAAAACAAATCATCAACAGCGCTAGTATTCCTTCCTACTCCCTACAATAAACTATCTGCCGACTACACACATTTATCTACAATATTTTCTCAGTACCCATTTGACAAAATATGAACTTGCTCCTCGTCGCTATTTTCATAACCTCGTTATTAAAAAAATGAGTGATTGTTATTCTCAAAATGCACTAGCATATAATAAGCTTGATATTTAGCAGAGAGAAATAGGCGTTTTCTCGTGAATTTTCTTTTCCTCATGCAGTTAAAGCAATAAGGTGCAAAAATGAAGGGCAGTATTAGGAAGTGCCGATTAATTTTTTTCTCTTGACTCATATACTCTGATTATGTAAGGGAACTCATTCAGTTTTCAGTTCTTCGTAAAGTGTTTATTTACATAGCCTCATTAACGACACACACACACACACGCATGAGCTCCTTGTTTAATGCATAACCTATTCTAAACATAACAAGTAATAGCAGCAAGTAGTAAATGAATATTTCCCACAAAATGGAATGTTAAAACAGCCTTTCACAAGTTTTTTTCAGCAAACTACTTACTTCTACCGTTTTCTACCAAACACATACAAGGTTTTGCTAATTTCTTAAAATGCTAACAAGACTTGACTTCCTAAAGTTTCACATAGTTATAGAAAATCGCATGTGTAATCACTATACACTAGTTATGTCACGTTACGTCTGTGTGAAATAATGCAAGCACAGCTAATGGTGAAAGTGGCCCCCGCCACAGTTTACGCATAAAAAAACGGCATTTCTAGCAGTTTGCCAATTTATTTTCCCCATCTTGAGAGTGATTTTGTCCATGAAAAAAGTTTAAAAAATCATCCACACAACATAAACACTATAAATTTTTCCTTACCTCATGGGCTGTGTATTTTTTCTTGGCGATCTGTTGAAATAAAAAAGGAAGAAATGGAATATTTTAAACAACAAATCAAATACAACAAGAAATCTAACAAACTAAAACAAAAAGCCATGTTTAAAACACTGAAAGCATGCATTGAACAAAAAATTAATAGAAACCATTGCTATCAAATGAATGTAAAGTTTATACAAGAGCCAGTTGCATGCCCGTTGTCAATCTGCGTAACAATACAACAAACAAGTCCTCACGGGAGTCCTGTCTAGGAAGCCAATAATGCCTTAGGCCTGATTCAGATGCCGAACTTTTAATGAGCCGAACCTAATTCGACTGTTGATTTGCCCACTGGGTTGAAAGCAAATTCAAAACGCACTTCCGGTAATTCATTAAGTCTAGAGGGGCCCACAACAAGGATCTTGGCACTACTTCGTAGACGTTACGGGGTTTGAATACTTCTGCGAGAGGCTAGTAATTTCTGTTCCATTAAAGTACAGAAAAGATCTCAGGGAAAGAACAAGCGCTAATGTATCACCCCATTCCGTAATAAGTGCAGATGAAGCTTTTCAACAACTGGACTAGACAAAAATTAAATAATTGAATCCAAGTATTCCTTGTACAATGCTCTCCCACTATAATGGGACCCATGGTTGCTGGAAACAGGACAATAAGGACTTAAGCTTAAGGTTTCACTGCTCAACTAACCACAACATATATAAAAAAAAACAGCAACCGTGTTTGTTTTGTTTTTCTTTTTTCAGGACTCACCTTGTGTATTTCCATGGCGACATAGGAATATCTCTATGTAATGAACCCAAAACTGATGGTGCAATATAGGTGAAGCCCTGCAAAATATTTACACTTTCCTTTGAGTGTTTACTGTGTAGACAGGTGTATTACAGGTATGATGTATATAAAGAGCTTTATTGAGAAAGATGATTTTTCAGTCAGTGACGCAGGTGGCTTGGAAAAAACCTGAGTACTCCCAATAGGAGTCAAACTCATGACCCTTCTGGTTACTAGTCCAGATGCTCTACCACTGAGCTAAAGGAGACTCGTGACAGCTACTGTAGGTCACTCAGTAAACTAAGATCATGTAACAAGCATCCTGCATACCATACTGCAAGGACTGGAATGTCGAGATCTGCTTATGTGCAATGATAGAGAAATGATGGTGAATGTTAAGCCTGGTGAATACACGAGAAAGATGTTTTTTTTTTACAGTCAGTGACACAGCTGGCTTGGAAGAAAAAAACCCGAGTACTCCCCATAGAAGTCAAACCTGTGACCTTCTGAGCTACAGGAGACTTGTGGGAGCTAAGGTCACTAAACTAGGTTCATGTGACAAACATCCTGTGGCATACTCCCACGACCAGGATGTCGATATGTGTTTATATAGGTGCAATGACAGAAATGTGATGATGAATTTTGAGCCTGGTGAATGCATGAGAGAGGTGTTTTTTCAGTCAGTGACACAGGTGGCTTGGAATAAAAAACCTGAGTACTCCAAATAGGAGTCGAAGCTACGACCTTCTGATTACAAGACCAGATGCTCTACCACTGAGTTACAGGAGACTTGTGGTAGCTAAGGCCATTAAACAGTTTTCTGGAGGTGTCAGACATCATCAACCATCAAAACCCTTGATGGCTTATGATGACTGATGGTGAGTGTCTGTGGGACTTCAGTGTCCAAAGAGAGAGAGGGAAGATGAGAAAGTTGAAAAGTAACAAGGTCTTGTGAAAGAAGTTCAAAGAATGTGGGGTGTACAAACAGAAAGGCTGCAAAGTTTTACACACCCTTTGCTGTATGAGGTCTACAGCATTAATTTCTTTACCTGAAATATTTTATCTGCACTCTCACTTAACATTGAGTCAACTGGAGAATCAACAGGTGTCTGTCTAGTGAATTTGCTGTCAAATTGACTAACATCCTCTTCACCTGTCTGTGAACAAGAACAGCAGAAAAATTAAACTCTACACCCACACTTCAAAGCAGAGGGTTTATGCAAACAAAATGACATACACTGGTTTACACGACCCACTTTGAAATTAATTTTTCAAAAGAAGATAACAATCTTTTGAGTAACTTGTAATTAACATTAATAGTTTAGTTCCCAAGGTTTAGCTCCTGATCCTGACTGTGCATCCTAGAGTGACCAACATCAATTAACGTAACAGCCTCAGTTATGAGAAATAACAAAAAAAATTATTGCTCAAAGGAAAATCCTTAGGTCTTTCAACAGATTCTCTCAACTACTCCTTTATTTTAAAGGAAATGTATGAAGCTGATCAGTCTAGAGAATTAGTTTGTATGCGGGATTGGGGCTTCAAGGGTAAAAGAGTGATGATATGAATGCTAAACCTAGTTATAATTTCACACTTTACACTTACAATATTTGGTTTGAATGGTGGTTCCACTCTTTTCATATAAAGATCATCCCATTTCGTGGCACGAAAAAAAGGGTGGGTCTGAAAGTAAAAATAGAAAGCTAGAAATCATTAAATTTCTACTAGCTCTTGCAGTTATTTAACTGATGCCCTTTTAAACATTTTGAACAGCCTTCACATGCAAAAGAGCACAGGATCTGCTGAATTATATACAATAAATGATTTTTCTGCAGAACAGCAACAACAACAAAAAATAAAAATGAAGTATGGTCACTAAGGAAAACAAAACCAAAAAGCTTTGTTCTCTTTAAAAGATGAAATAAAAAATAAGACAAAAACGTTTTTAACAATGAGGTCATGCAGCAACTTGTTTGACCTGACACATTAGTGAAACAACTTAAAACGTTAGCGAACAGGCTGTTAGCGAAACGACTCACTGGCGAAAAGACCCATCACCAAATAACTGGTACCTTTATGGGGTTTGCACCATCATGTCCACTGCCTAGTCTTGCTTGGACATGGCGTTTCAGTAGCTAAAAGTATAACAAAAGTAAACTATAATAATGCAAAAGTACAGCTGTACACTGGAAAACCAGAAATACAAAAAACCTAATAGTATTTTTCTGCATGAAAAGCTTTCCAGAAAAGTAACATAATATATTAATTTAGGACCTAAGGTCATCCCCTTGTGTTTTCTGGTTGAATAGATTGTCAACTATAATACAGGCATTAACAAAGTGCACTTTAATAAGACAATTTACTAGGTGGTAAGTGCAGTTAAGGTGATTCCTTAGTAAAAGGACCTAACATAGATTGTAGATGAAACTTGGTACAATGATGAAACAAGTCAAGGCGATGACAAAAAAGTAATAAAAAGCGAGGGTCACCAGGCTCGTTTTGACGTCACAACGCTGACAAATACGGCTAGTTAGGACCCTTTGACAAAAACCGTGCGCAGCCCAAAAGTAGACAAATAGGAGAGATGTTTTCGATGATGCATGTGGTATCGCACAGAATTTGACTTTAATGTATTCTTTATCCAATGACGTACCAGAAAAATGCCTTTTAGTGCCTTTGTTTTTACTTTACACTCCAAAGTAGAATTAAATTGGACACGCGCTATTCGACCCGTGATAGCTCAATCCGCACAATTTAATAAAAATGCCAACAAACTGAACATAGATTTGTGCTAATTTTTTTCTCATCGAGAGGAAGCACTGTCCTTATTACTGCGCTTTTCACAAACATGCGAATTGTGAAGTTCAAAAGCCAACTGACGATTGCGTTTTTCGCTGCCGTCAATGATCTTAACGAACCTCCTAGGAAACAAAACTTTACTTTAACGGTTTCAAAAGGTCATGGTTTGTGATTTGTGATTGGTGGATTTGGATCCGTTTTGTGTGTTTATGTGTTTCAAGGTTCGTTACTTGTGATCGTAATTATGTTTGACGGCAGCGAAAAACGCAATTGTGAAGGCGGCTTTTGAACTTTAAAGTTCGCATGTTTGTGAAAAGCGCAGTAAAATCATGAAATAAAAAATGGGGGTCACCGTACTCGTTTTTGCGGTAGAGCCGCAGAAAGCGCGCACCAAATGCATTTTCTCCAATTTTTGAGAGGACTGGGGCGAGTTTCGAAATAGAATGTATGTGAAACAGGGAAGAAAGTATTAAAAAATCCGTTTTTACAGAATTTACATCGAGATATCACATTTAGGACACAATGTGATAAAGAAAGCGTTTAAATGAAAATCAACATGAGTAAGCACAAGTTAAACATCCACTATCGAGGTTTTCTGTGAGGAAGTTGAACTCAGCAATACACGTACTGCTTACGTTATATATTCCAAACATGCTGAGTCTCACCTCGGCAAGAAACAACCGCAAGCAAAAATTCCAATAGCGTTTCTCTTCAGTCAACTTCATTTTAATAATGTTACTTCACATGCTCTTTTTTACAGCGGCCATCTTGTTATGTGCAGTAAGAGATGCGCAGTGCAAAACCAGGGAATCACCTTAATAGAACAGAATGCCCAGGGGAGTACCTACCCATATGCAAAATGAATACTCACTTTTCTAATAAAATCTTTTGCTTCTGGACTAAGATAAGGAGGAAGAACCAGCTTCCCTTTTAAAATCTGCACCACAAGAAAATGCAAATAATATTATTACACACTATGCTTAACCAGCCTGTCAGAGCCAATCATATCTAAGCCAGAAAAGGCTAAGAAAATACTTTGCCAAGCCCATGCATCAAAACTCCTAATAGTGAAAGATTGTTCTTAGGGTTTTGCAGCACAATACAGCAATTCCACATTATAAAGAAAGGTTTTGCAATCAGAGCTCTACTTTGGTTTCCATTTGAGCTTAGTTTTCATTCTTCTCCAAAATGCCTTTAGCTATCTCATTGTCCCTTCCATATTATTCATAATAATGACACTATAAATACAAGTTGCTTGTTCAGGAAATACTTAATAAAGGAAAGAAAAATGAATCAACCTGCCTTGTCAATTGTCTTCTTTCTGGAGTCTCCACAAAAAGGAGGCTGAAAATAACACAGTCTCAGTATAAAAACGTGTACAAACAATTTAACAGGTAAGTCAGGAACCATGTCTCTTAAAAATTAAATAAAGATTTAGGTCTTGAGAGCTTGTCTGAAATGCCAACTTACACTGCCCGTCAACATGTCATACATGAGTGCACCAAGGCTCCACCAATCTACTGCTTTGCCATGACCACTGCGTGTCAAAATCTCTGGAGCCCTTAGAGAGAAAACGATGCAGTCAGACCTGGAGTCACCAAAATGGCCATATTGGGGGTTGTTGGAGAAAGGTATGAAACAGGAAATCATTTATGATTTCCTATTTGTACCAACTTACATATATTCAATAGTCCCACAGAATGTGTGAGTTAACTTGTCTTCAAACACTGCCTCTTTGCACAAGCCAAAATCTGTTAACATGACATGCCCTGTAAAAAGAGATAATTCACAAAATACAGTCAAACCTCTGTCAAGTGGTCATCCATCACAGAACTGATAACTGGTTGCTGGCCGCTAAATAGAGGCTCTGTTAGCATTCCTCTTCCTGACAAAGTTTGAGGTCACGACGGAAACTTTGACATAAAGTGGGTTATAGGTGTCATAGAGTAGAATATGCAAGGCTGTACTCTGGCAGGTGCCCAGTGGCCCCTGGTGCCTAAATTTTGCTCCCAGGCAACTTGAAAATCTTAGTTTTCTCATAGAATTGATATGCTGGGCACCCTGGATAGCACAGGTTAAGAGCACTGTGTTCTCTTCAATTTTTCTTACAGCACGGCCTTGATAGGGCCAAATCACAGTGCATTTGCTAACTGAGAGATAAATTATAGTAAAGTAATCTGACAAATTTTTACTGACAACTCTGGTGAATGGCAACTAACTAGAGGGCATCTACTTAGTAGGAGGCTGCTCAAAAGAGGTTTAAAAACATACTGCAGAACACCATGCCTTGTAAAGCACATGGAAAGGATATTTCCCAAGGATGTTTGATGCCATAACTTACAGAGTTAAAAATAGACAGGTGTATCATGTTATTACCATGTGAATCCAAGAGGATGTTTTCAGGCTTGAGATCTCTGCAAAAAGAGATGGCCAAGAAAACTACTTTATTCAAAAGTACATATGCATAAACATATTATTCATGGCTTAGAAGACAAAATAAATTGAGAATCAACCTAGGTTAAAACCATTTTAATCTGAATTTCATTTTGACCTAAATACATGTACCTACCTATAAATAATTCCTTGGTTATGAAGATGTTCCAATGCCAGTACTATCTCAGACAAGTAAAAACTGTGTGTGCAATAAACAGTTTATTAATCAGAATTACATGTGGCTAAAAGTAATCTAGGCGACTGATCAAGCCTACAACAAGAGACTTTTTCCCACAAAGTTGGGGCACCATTTAATCAAGAGAGAGTTTCCGCTAAAGTCTTAACAAGATGTATTGTCAGATTCCTCTCCTTTACAGGAACTCAAAAATTTTTAGATTTCTCTAACTGACATGCACAAAAAACGTAAGCTATGAAACGATGTCAATGTCACCCCAAGTGTGCTGCTACCCTTACAAAAGTCAAGTAAGACCTTTAAATTTTAAGAATTTTCTGGGAGAAATGTGTCAGAATAAGGAAAGGAAAAAAGGTTTGAACAGCCTTCTGCACTCTATTGAAATATCATCACTGCATAATCCAGAAGACTGTATTACATGTACACATGTTGATGGTAAAATCTGTTTTCAGGATAAGCCAGTATTCAACCTACAGCTGTTAGTTTGATTCCAAATTTCCTTTGTTTCCTAAAACTCATTGTTCGTACAGGAAAAAGGAAATCCTTAGTTTAATCTGATAATTAATGGATTTTACCTTTAACATAGACACCTCAAAAGATAAATCATTGTAAATTGCCAGGCTCTTACCAAGCTGTATCTTCCATAAAAATTCCTTCTCTTTCCAAATGCATAAAGAGTTCTCCCCCTAGAGAATAAAAGAGTCTACTCTGTTTGATAGCTCATGATGAAAAGGACAACAGAATATAAAAGCAAACATACAGTACTGGTCAAAAGCAAGTTTATACCAGTCGTGTCTTGTTTCCTGCATGATGAGAATCGCGTAGTGCAAGAATCATTGAAGTGGCATTTTTGGCATAAATCACTGATGACACGTCTAGCAAGAAACCAACTAAAATTTTTGCTTAGTGTTCCCTGACTGAGGAAAACAGGCATTAGATTTGGCATCTCATGCCCTACGAGAATCACGTCCTGCCCAACAGAAATTGGCAGTGCGCAATGAGAATCGAGTAGCCTGTGACGCAATTCTTGTCTCGCAAGAGGATGGTAACTTACTTCGCAGCAGTACTGTATGCTACTAATCTAAAGGCGTCATTAAATTCAGAACACTTCACAAAACATGTCATTTTAGAGTTAGCTCACTTGTAAGTAATGAGAACTAAACATACCACTGAGATATTCCAAAATAAGGTAGAGTTTTCCTCCCGTTTGGAAGGCATATATTAAATCAACAATAAATGGATGCTGAAATACAAACAAGACAAATTTTAATTGAAGATATGATCGTTGCAGTGGTAATTTAACCCTTTAAGTCCCAATAGTGACCAACAGCAATTTTCTCCTAACGATATCCATACATTATCATGAGATGAGGTTCTGAGAATTAATAAAATGATCACCTAAGAGAAAATACTTTGATCTTTTATCAAATTCTCTTAACTAATTCCTAAAGGAAATGTATAGAGATCAGTTTGGAGAATTTGTATGTAGATATTGGGGTTTAAAGGGTTAAGCATAATTGCAAATAAACCTGAAAAAAATTTCAGGACTTCAGTGGGATTCAATTGAACCCAAACAAGACAGCCAATCAGTCTTGAACTATGTCAGATACCTCTTCTACTAGTAAATGTCTTCACTTTTACAAAAAAATCAAAACTGAGATGATCGGAGTTACCTGTACCCAAAATTAAATGTGTGTAGACAGGTTTTTTAAACTGAATGTATTTCACCTTGTTTTACTCCTAAAGATTTTTCCATTTTGATCCATCCACCCTGGCTCATAGAAAACCATCTTAAAAATTACAATAATATAATTTTGGTTTTACAAATTAAATTTCCCCATAAATAGTATAATTTCTTAAGATGAAATTTACTATTACAGCACCAAGTCGAAAAAGAGAAGAAGAAAAGATTTATTATGTTACTCTTGCATTACTATTTATCTATTTTTAAGGACAAATCAAAAGCAAACCTTAACAGCTTCTAAAATATTCCTTTCAGCTTTTGTGTGTGCAGTATCTTTATGACTTCTTATAATGGCAGCCTAGAGGTACAGCAATAAGCATTATTAATTTTCTGTCAGAATTGAGCACTTTCGAGATAGACAGTGATTTTCACCAGTCACAAGAGCTTCCTGATTTAGAGTATTTTTGCTCTAATCTGTATTTCGTTGATTAATTAAAAATTTTCCCCTACTTATTTCTTTCCCTTAAAAACCCATGGTAGAATGACAGCATAACAGTTGTCGCCTTTCCCTGCCAAAATGACGCTTCCAGGTTCATGCACATGCACTACTTAGTACACTTGTCCATAGTGTATGATTAAAACTGTCTCTCCTCGCTCTTCACTGCTCAGGACGTTTTGTGGGAGAGATGTCTGTGCCTTAATGACAGAAATTCCACACCCAAGATGTAAAATCTGTTCACAATCTGTTCAGGAGCTCTGATTGGTCAACATAGTAATTGTATTCTTTTAGTTATTATTTGTTAATGAGTTAAAGTAAAAGACAAAAGGTCAAATTGTAAATGCAATGAATCTACTACAAAACAGTCATTATTCCTGGAATACATTTGTCTTTAGAAGAAGCATTTAAGTTTCGCAGTCACTCAATTGCAGAAGAACTCTTAAACCCAAACAGATTTACATTTGGAACCCCATGACTGCCAGATTAATTTTGTAAACATTGAACTACATCATCAGCCTGGAATTTCTGTTGATGAGGCAAAGACATATCTTCTGCAAAATGACCCAAGTGGAGAGGAGCAAGCAGAGATGGCTGTATTCACAGGCTACACTTAGTATTGAGAAAATCTTGTTCTTGTAGTCGTCCTCATCTTAGAACCTAAAAGCCTTTGCTAATGGCTTTCAACAAATTACCAGAAACATGTTTCAAATTTCCCTTCAACCTAATAATTGGCCAATCATGGCACATACACAAATCCTGGAACAAAGGTGAGGGCCCAGAACAAGGATTTTGCCGCTGTTTTGCAGACGGACATGGATTTGGTTAAATGTAATTAAACTAAGTCAACCACCACGAGCTTAGCGGTCAAGTGGTTCACAAGAACAGCGCTCAAGCGGTTCACGAGCTTCGCGGTTAAGAGGTCTAAAAGTTTAGTGGCCAAGCAGTCCACAAGCTCAGCGGTCAAGCAGCCCTTAAGCTTAACAGGCATCCAGTGGTCAATCCCATAAGTGCAGGCTCACATGGTAAGTGGTAGCCTTGTACACTGCTAAGATCTTTGAGTTCTTTGTTGAGCGTTTGTGCAGTGGTCTGTGGAGTGGTTCATTTAGCATCTTCCCCACCTCCCATCCCTTATTTTTCTTCCTCCCACTGTTTCATCAGTGTGATGGGTGCCTGGGATGGGGGCTCATGGCTGGGTTGTGGGGATTTGTCAGCCATGGGGGCAGTACTCTATCTAGGGGCTGGATGGCCACAGTGGAAGCAGCTGGGTATCCCAGGCCCCCTTCTTCCAATTAAGCGAGGCAGTTGATTAACAGAAGTTTAGTTCTATCTGTGGTGCAGGCTATGTTACACCCTTTTCTAGAAAACGCCTCAAAACCGTATAAACCATTCTAGAATCATGATCTAATAAAAGGCAATTATCCCCATACACTGTGACCCCGCAAGTTACATGGTGTTTCCCCTAAAGACACAAGATATGATGAGGTGACAAAACTGTTTGCTTCCTCTTGGCCAAAAAGTCAGAAAATTAATATCCTGGCAACCATTTGCCAGCTTGAGCTTTTACTGAAAGCTTCTAAATAAATGACTTTACCATTAAAACTGCTGAATAAATAGTAAAACATTCAAATCAATCTATTTTTAACCCACAGCTTTGATTAACCTTGACTCTTGAACCACAACTAGGCAGTATCACTTTTCTTAATTGTTTTATTTATGATAAGCTTTACTTCAGGCACGTACTTTGTACATAACGCTGTAAATCGTCTCCAGAAAATATAATGTACAACACATTCCAAAAATTATTCAACGCTCTAAAACTAGTCCAGAAACTGAAATCAGCTGAAATTACCAATATAACCTCGGAGACTAATATTAAGTGACCCATTACGTTTTTGATCCTCAATACTAGCTTTTCAAGCCTTAAGCTAGGCTTAAGCTTGGTTATGCAACTTGAATACAAACTCACCTGTGAATAATCTACCGGTTATAGACTATCACCACAACAAACGTTTAGCGTACCTTTTTCAAAACTTTCATTGCGAATATTTTCCCTTTGTTTCTCCCATCCACTTTTCGAACCTGAAAGACCTATGGAAAAAATTAAAGCGTTTAAATCTGGATCATTCTTTTTCAGTTTCATTAGGAAAAAGAGCTTAGTGGGAGCTTAAAAATTAACACTGTAGTTAAGGGACTTCCCTGTCATAACTATTTATTATAGCGTACCTTTCCATAGCCACCCTTTCCCAGAACTTTGAGAAGTTCGAAGCTTTGGGGGCCTATTTTCTCGTCTTTCGGATTCACAAGCTCTCCAGAAAGGGCCAGCGTTTCCACACTATAGGAAAAAATTAAAAGCATTGCTGTAGTTGATTCAGCAGTGAATCGCTTCACTGAACTATCGAGAGATGAAATTTCAAAATACAACAGATGCCGGTAGACAAATTTACCTTTCATCGTTTTCCATCGGTTCGTCGCATAACTGCCCCTATAATCAACACAATGACGTCTTAATATTTCATTATCATGACCCACACTTTCCTAGAAAGCGTTTACGATCGTATACTATAGACGTTATACGCAATTTCATACCAACTCAAAACTCATATCATTCAAACTCACCTCTTCGAATTCATCATCTTCACTCAAATTTTCGTCGTCTAAATGATCGTTAATATCCTCTGGGAACACTTCGGCCATTGTTGAATTGACTAAAATTCTAAAAATCGTAAAAACATTCGCTAAAGTTTGACTAAAACTTGGTAAAATTTGGCAAGTGCGATCGCCATTCCTGTAACAATGAGCTCATGGTTTCTCGGGTGCTCATTGGAGTGAAAATGCCGGTGTCACGTGACTAGTATGGCATTTTGGTCAGAGACCATTCTAGGGAATAGAAATTCAGAAACGCTTTATATTTCCGCTTAAACGAAGGTTTGTTCGTTTACTTTAAGATGTAATGGTGGTCTAAAAATAATGGGCATCACTTTGAATGGAAAATGAAAAAAGCACGTGTGCTGCATGGTGCCTCTTGTATGTGGACCCAAATGTTATGTAATTGCTTCTTGGCCCATTGAAAGCTCTTGTTTGGATATTCAGTAACACAGTATCTGATTGGACCTTTGTACAGAAACGATCAAAGTCGAATAATCGGCATGGGGGCAAGTTAGATCCTGCATATTAAACAGCAGCAAAGATTAAGTTATGACGTTTATTATTTTTCGAAGACTGAGGCGTCATCGAGAATATCGGAGGATATATGAGGATGAAAAGCTGAAGTTCCATTTGTATTGCTAGACGTCCGCGAATGTGGCAGTGCTTTCGGCATTTTCAGTTCACTTATGTTAAAGACTAAACGAAATTAAATTTTATTGTCAGACCAATAACAGTGTGAAAAGATTTCTTAATAAAGAAAAAAAACGTATATAAAAATAAAGCTTTTTTTATATTGAATGACCACATAAGTATATAGGAGTACTACAAGTTGCTTATGAAAAACATCGACGAGTGAGTTACCGGATTGGCATCTGATTCTGCAAATCCTTCATGTACTTAAATGGCTTTAATAGCATATGAGGTATATATTATTATGTTATAGCCTTTTTTATCGCTCTTTATTTTTATCATGTTACAGTGCACTGTAATCTTTGTTTTAACTCTTAGAGAAACTACCTCATCATCATCATCATCATCATCAGCTTTATTACCATCATTTTCAGTTTTGGTGATAAATGAATAGAGATGGTTAAAACAAAATCGGCAATGATGCGAAAGATGAGATTATTGGCATGTCGGGGATTCAGGACTTCTTGTTCGTCCCACGCTCGTGACATGCTGATTATAAGATCCAGCACATCCTCAGTTTCGTTTCAAGGTGCAGTCGCCAGTTAGGGAGCTTATGGGACTCATGGGTGAAGGCTATTTTGAGAGAAGAGAGCAACGTTCGTCAACCGGAAGTGACCCCTTTTCCCTTATAGCGCCTTAACGCTACCAAATTTGTATTGCATAAAATCCACTTCCGGTTGACGTGCGTAGCTCAAAAACACCTTCAAGCTCCCAGATTTAAAACTTGCTATATCTCCCCTTAAATATTTTGTTATTATTAATTTAGATGTAGAGTATACTGCATTTCGACAGAGCTGAGTCGAATAAAAAGAAGGTAAGAAATTAAATTACGGTCTGACTCATGTGTCTCCATCTCGCGCGCCCGTTCTTTTGCCCCCAATACTTCCAAGCGCTTGCTACGCATGCTATCACTTATATATTACAGTAAATTCCTTTCAGATTCGGCCTTATATGGTTAACTCTTGCACAATATAGTTCTTTGGAGAGAAGGGCGCTTTTTTAGCTTTCATGAAGCGTAGTCATGTAGTTAATGTAAATAACAAGATCAGAAATCTGACGTAACAATTTTAACCTTAATTTGGAACATTCGGAAACAAGTCAGAGGATCTATATTTGCCTGCGCGTGTTTTACATTTGTTTATTTTTGTTGCTGTTATTGTTGTTGTTTTATATCTAAACAAAACGTTAACAACTGTCAAAATACTTCAAACTCCTTCCAAGTCTTAGGCGCGTATCTACACCGGTTTCCACCGTGTTACCGAAATTGGTCAGATTCAGTTCATGATAAATATAGTTTTAATAAAAAACGTTCCAAGTCAAAACTGAGAGATGAAATAATCCGACGATTCGCAAGGCTTCATCTGAGGAAACTGCACTGGCCAATATCCTGTCGTTTGGCTCAGAAACCCAGGAAAGAGGACTTTAGGAAGCCGTCAAAATCGAAAAATGTTCCCCGGGAGAGCATGCCCCTGGACCCCCTGCAACTGGGCCTTCGGCGCTTATTCAGGAAATCGGTCAATTTTTATCCTAGATCCGCGCTTGCGAGTTTTTTCTGAATTAGTTTTATGAATCGGCTGAGACAGAGTGTCATCTTGATGGCCTGTTAACATGCGACCCTCCCGGTTGTGGATAACGTGAAAGAGAGCTGGAAATTTGGCAACCTCACTCGTCGTCCCTTTGGAAAAGCCCAAAGGACGTGGTTAAAAATTTGGGTGAGGGAAAGACCTGCACCTTTGAGTCTTTGCCACATCCTTGACTAGCGAGGTCAGAAACAGGCCACGCCGGCCTCTGGACACTCAGTCAGGCCTGATGGGTGTGGCTAGAGGGGATATTTCTCAAGGTCATTGTTCCCTAACGAGTAGACTACGAACCGTCTCTCTTTTTTTCTGTAGTCCGTGGAGTAAAACGCGATAACATAGCGTTTTTTTACGATATCAAGACACTGAAAAGTGAGTCGAGCCGCAGCCATTTTTTTTATGTTCCCAAAAGGACAATAGTAACAAAGATAATCAAAGTACTCCAGACTTTATGGTCATAAGTATCTTACACCCAAACTTCATTTTACTGCTCGTTTACTATGCTGATATATGTTTCTCCTGGTTTCCACTTCCTGAATTGTTGATTGCCTTTAGAGAACCAAATCTGAAACCCTTGCACATGCTGTGGACAGTTTTTGGAGCAGCAGACACCCATTTGACGGGCAAAGGCAAAATAACATCGACCTTCAATAGGTTTTATGATTGAAGCTATGAGACTGAGCACCCTCAACAAACCATTGTTTTCACGAAATCCCAGCCCAGGGAACGTGCCTTACTTTGTCATGACTCCATCTGCTGGGGAACTGGTTTGAGGAAGTCTCTTATGAAAATGATATCAAGGTTCCATGTCATACACGAGCAAATATTGACTTTTAAAGTCTATTCTATTTTATTTTTAGTTATAATAACAAAACCAAAATTACAGCTTGAGTTACAATCCCTCATTAAAGCCAGTCTGTGCTTACATTTAAATACTGGTGTTAAAGTCCCAGTTTCAGCTTTTCTGTGTCGTGGCTCGTATCAAAGGCTAGACAAATTCACAGTGAGAGGTACCTATTTTTTTTTTGGAGTTTTTATACATGCATGCCAGTTTGCAGAATTCGTAACTGGCAATTCAGGTGTTCTTTTATGGAGAAAGCGCAAAAGTCAGCAGATGGGGAAAGGGAAAAATAGAACCTTTTCCCGTCACCTCCAAAACAAATTTAGGAGAGAGGGACAACCTGATCACAGGTCACACAGTTCCTGCTTTTGTATCTTTAAATTAAAAAACATAGCTTACTGGTAATTTCATCAACAATTTTTAAAATTTCTTACATTTAAAAGACCGTCACTATCACAGAAAAAAAGTCAAACAAACAAACAAAAGTTACATTACAGTTACAGTAATGAGAGTGAAACAGACCAAATGCTTCCATATATTGATTTTCCAAAGAACGCGATTAATTTATAAGCACTGTATTACTTTTTTAAGGCCAGAATACTTTCATCAAAGCAGTACAGTAATTAAATAAAGTTCTAAGGTAACCTTACATAGCGGGCAAAGAAAGTGGTGTCAGATGGCCCGGAGATAGTGGATTTTGCCATTGGGTTAGTGAATTCTGTTCTTACCTTGCCTGATGGGTAAGTGAAGTATTTTGAGGAATTCATCTTACAGAAGAATTGTGAAATCAATTCTGCTCATCAAAAAAATTTCAGGGCCAGTTCAAATGACCTCTGGGCTAGTAAATTCTAGCAGCAGCTTGCTCGAATGGCAAGCTGTAAAAATTACTTTCTTTGCACCCTGCTTGCACCTGTATTAAAATTACTTTACTTTGGCTAAAAACACCTGCAACTAAAATGCCTGCCGGAATTATTTGAGCTCTTTTTAGTAATACAGTCAAACCTCCTGGGGGGAGGGGGTGTTGTTATGGTTTGACTGTTCTATGAAGCCTTAAAAACGCCACCAACCAAGCCAAAACAACCTGTAAGAAAACTAAGCTGCTTTTAGACAGAAGCTGATAGTCACTACTTGAAAGATTTTCAGTTTAAAATAGTTTTCTTCATATATGTGGGATGTTTTAGCCTGATCGACTGCCTATCATTAATTTCAGATAGCACTGATTAACAATTAATTTAACAAAGAATGTTTCCCATCCAACAAAGCCAACACTATCTAAGTGAGTGAAGAATAACACTCATCCACAAAACAGTTAATCATTCAAAAATATTATACAGCTTTCACTTGCCAGCTCTTGCAGATTCACTTGCACTTGGTTTCTCTTTTAAATCAGATGCACGGTCCTTTAATTCAAGTGTGCTGCCACTGGATGGTGACTGTGACAACAAGGAGCACAAGCAAAACACTGATGAGTACGAATGCAAATAATGACCATCCCTTTCTAGCTTTCCCTCGCATGAATGCAAGTCCAAGCCTAGTTCTCCATTGCCAAAGAAGCCTACCACAG
>OZ037785.1:14942799-15037799 GCA_964035525.1 Porites cylindrica
TTATTATTATTATTATTTATTTGTTTATCTATTTATCTATTTCGATTCGGTTGTGGTATGGTTATTCCACTTTACGCCGGTTTAATATTGATTTATTATCTTTTTTTCTAGGCTGGAGCTACGATCTGAATACTGCTGATGGTAAGTTTTAATTTTTTTTCCTTATTTTTCTTGACCTGAATATGTCTGTTCTTCCTCTAAAATTGCGTGTATATAGAGTTTCCCTCGGTTAGGCCATCTTGGGACCCTTCTGAGTGTCTCCATCATCAATAACCAAAAACATTTATTTCAGTATTGTTTTCATTGTAAAGACAATCTGCCGATGGCAACGAGCCTCTCTTATTTGCCGGGTATCCGGATATTTCTTTTGAAAAAAGCAAGGAAACATTCCATTCAACACAGTAGCGGCATACTACCTTGTGTATGCTATATACGGGTATGTTTTTTTATCTTCCAGGTATATGATAGCGTCCCAATTTTGTCCTCTTTAGTCTGAGATGGGCCGTTACCGTATTTAACGTGTAACTTTCCTGTTTTTATCCTTCTGCTTTAATAAATCATTACTAAGTACCCCGCTCATCCACATCCCCCAGGGGAACGTTTGAAACATAAAAGTATAACTATATCTCATAAACGGTTTATGTGTTACAAAGATTACTACAGCGTCAAGCTACAGACATTGGGAGGGCTTGCTTTTTGAGGTGCGATTCAGAAAAACGTACAGAACTGTGCAAACAGAGATTTAGAAAAGAGGGACGGGAGAGTAAGAGTTTCATAGATTATGTCGTACATTTTCTAGCTTCACTCTCCAAGAGTGCCCTCTCTCTCACGTAGACTAGCCTGCGTAGCAGGCGTCGAAAGGGGTTGGGGATAGGGAAGAAGGGAAAAAGGGAGGGGATCGGGGCTCCCTTCCCTTTTCCCCGCTTTCGCGCTTTCTTCCTCCCCCTCCTCCTCCCCTTTTTGCGCCTGCCACGCAGGCTACACGTAGAGTTAGGCTCCTTCCTTGCAAGGGAACGCTTGCTATCAATGAATGAGACGCCGCATAACCGATTTGCGCACTTAACATCATACGGACTGTCTAACTCTTCTTTAGGACCAAGCAATTGGCCTGTCCCATGCACTACCGGGACGAAACAGTCGCCTATAGACATCAACAGCAGCGCAGCCATGTATGACTCAAGCCTGGGTGATTTTACACTTGTCAACTACGACAATACACTACTCGGTGTCAATTTTACCGCTACAAACACAGGCAAAAGCTTGAAAATTTCATTTGACAGCGGTGTGTACAACGTAAGTGGGGGTGGCCTTAACGGAACATACACAACCGTTCAGTTTCACTTACACTGGGGAAAGACGAACGACGAAGGATCGGAACACACTATGGACGGGACGATGTCTCCTGCCGAGGTGTGTTATGTTTGACGCTATGTGGCAGCGTTAAGCGTTATATGATGAAACTAATTACCTTGGCAAAAGCTGAAACGATGCCCAGGAAAAACGCTCCTATGTGATAAAGTCGCAATTGGGTTTTGCTTCGCTCTGCCTTTGTTGAGTAAACGGCAAGGGATCATTTAAGCCAATTACACGTGTTAAATAAGAATTAATTGAAGTAATCCTATTGCTATATTACCTCCAAAACAAAATTTAAATCCATCCTAATACTGAAGTGCAATCATACCATGGTCGCCATGACGTCATATGAAAACACACAATACTATGTTATAAAAAAATTGGTCCATGCTTTTAGCTGTGCGGTAGTATAGAGAGTTGAATGCACTTGGGAAGTTTGAAGAGCACTCAAGGAGCTGGAGTTGCTCCCGGCTCTTTATCTTCTCTCGTGCTCTCCAAACTTCCGCGGGCAAACTTCCCGAGTGCATTGACGTACGCACGCTAAGCTTGAACCAATTCTTAAAAGGATCTTTGCGCTTTTCCTCGTTTCCAGGGCGCCACCATTGAGTGGAAAGCATTACGAAAGCATGTGGCTCGTGCATCCTTCCCAATACAACACTATGAGGGCGCGTTATAAAAGCGGAAAAAAGAAACAGTGAACAGCTGCTGCGTTAACGTACGTGTTGGAGTAAAATATGACGAATTTGAAAAATATTCATTTGCGTACAAGCGCGCCAATCACCTTTACAGGCTATGACAAGAAAAGGTGACCTTACTTTGGCTTTGTGAAACGTCGAGGCAACGTGCCCCGCTATGAATCTTGAGAAATGTTTACTTGTGGACCGGACATCTTTATGAAAGTTTCCTGCACAAGACTAACGAGCTCATTTCAATTTTCAGATTCATTTTGTCAGCTATAACACGAAATACCACAACCTCAATGACTCACTGTCTCATTCTGATGGTTTGGCCGTCCTCGGTGTTATGCTTAAGGTAACGCTTCCTTTGACTCCCAGGTTTGTTCCTTGGTGTAAAAGATTTCGGATTCCGGAATCCCGGAAAATTTTGCTTGTGGAATCCGGAACGCGGGAAATTTTTGTTTTAAAATCCGGCCAGTACACCTCAAGGAATATCGACTGGAATCCGGAATCCCTGTTCCACTGACGGTCTAGAATCCTGAATCTAGCGCAGCCGGAATCCAAGACGTCGAATCCCTGAAATCCAAGAATATTTCGAATTTCCTTACATTGTGTGGCAAAAGCATCAATTTTGTTATATAAAAAGCGCGAGTTTATATTTGAAGAAATCAATTCGAAAGCCGCGTGCTTAGTCGAAAGTTTTTCCTTTTTCAACGTGACATGAAAATGACTTAATCAAGGTAAATATCTTGTGATATATAGTACCACACTTATTAGTATTTTCAATATTGAAAGTGGAATAGCTTGTAATAAGGAAAGGTCGTTATTCATCAAAAGCGTAGTGCTTAATTTAATAAGGAATTAAAATATTCATTGTTTTGTTATTACTTTCTAAATGTTAGCTTGGCTCAGGCGCCGACAATCAGGTCTGTGATATAGACATGTCAATTTGTGTGAGATTCAAAGCGAAATCAAGGCACCAAATTTTTCTTTTTAATTATTATTATTGCTTTCTTAACTGATGTTAGATTGGCTCAAGCGAAAATCAGTACTATAAATTGTTCTTGGATCATATCAACCATGTGATGAACAAAGGTAAGTAGTTTTTATATTTTGGGAGGAAGTATCGCGACATTTTGGGTGTGTTCCTTTCGGCGAATCCAAAAACGGATTTTTGATCCTAGATTTGCCAGATTTCGCGGTCGAAAGGAACGTGAAATCCGAAATTGGATTTGTAGGCCTTGGTAACCTTTCGCCAACGCCTGCAATATGCACGACAGCCTCTCAAAAAATGACGTGTTTTCTACTCTTTGACAAATTATGCGATTATACCGTGCAGAATTTAGTGGTCGGCGGTTCGAATAGTGACGATGGAACATATAAAACAGACAAAGAAAGAAGCGCATTAAAATTGAAAATTATCTAAAGAATGTCGGCCAGTTTGATCCAGTTACATAGCTCGGATTTTTTTATGTAACACGATCGAGTGCCTGTCGCGTCTACAAGCGAGTTTGTAGTTAGATAGCAGTCCATTTGTTACTTTTCCTTATTTCTGATTTCAAGCAATCTTTAGAGACAAATGGTTAGTATATGGATATTTTAATGTACCAGGAACAATCTTCTAGTGTTTTCAGATGTTTTGCGGCAAATGACAGCAACGAGGAAACTCTACGGCCTCAATGGGAATACTTCCACTGGAAATACCGCTGGATCATCTGACTAATTTCGGATCCACTGTGAATGGAACAGCGTAGATCACTAATCCGTTAATCTGGATTTGGATTCTTTGGATTTCAAATCCAATGAATCCTTTTTCAAAAAGGATTCACCAGATCAAAAATCCGGATTTGGATTTGCCGAAAGGAACGCGAAATCCGTTGTTAGATCTAAAATCTGTTTTTGGATTCACCGAAAGGAAAACACCCTTTGTGTTCGGAAAGTGATTGATACCTCTAGACTCTAAGACGAGGACGGCTACAAGGATCAATTCTAAGCAGTGCTTGTGCGTGAACCAGCGTCATTTTGGCGGGAAAAATTGATAATCGTCCTCATCCTAGTACGAATTTTTACAGGATTGTAGGTGTGGTGGCAGAAACGAGTTATGAGAAATGTTAGAGGTTTTGTCATTTTGCCACCGGGAGGGGGTTTAACCTCCTTCAACAAAGATAACAGTCACTGTGCTTACTTTTCTGCTGAAAAAAACCACAGTGAATCGAAGCTTTCCGGGGTGCCTATTTTTTGAGCGCGTAAAAACCTGAAGTCAAATATCGCACTACATTTTCTCGTAAAGGAGGAGCTTTTGCTCAGATAGTTTGAGGCTTACCTAACACTGAAACGTTTGTTATCAAGAATATCTCACACTCGAGATTAGAAACAACTAAATGGAAAATCTAAGAATGGATGCTTCGCGAATGCCCGATGCCTATGTACGCCTCAATGATAGCATGAGAATACAGCCACCTCTCATCATGACTCCTCGTTGCTGGGACTCTTCACGTAATTTTTGAGGCCAGAACGCAAACGCCTCTCTCGCGAAACGTAACAAATGTGGGCGACCGTATTCCAAGGTTAATTAACTGCAATTCGGCATTGAGGCAGGTCGTTGAATAAGACGTGTAATATACACAGTTAATGAATGTGGCTGGCACTCTATTAGTTTTTCAGAAAGGGACTTTTCAGAAAAGCTAACCATTTGTGCTCTCGTTTAACCCATCTTAATCCTTTTTGCAAAATACTGTTATTTTTCTTCACAAAAATACTCATACTGTATTTCACATATCTTGCAAGTTGTTTGATTGTCAGTAATCACAATTCGTCTTTCGATCCACAGGTAATAGCACAACCTTTTCAGCTTTTAAGCTTATGGATCTCCTTCCAGCCAACAAGACCAAGTATTTCCGGTACCCAGGCTCCCTGACAACCCCGCCCTGCAGTGAGGCTGTTACCTGGACTGTTTTCAAAGATCCTGTCGAGATATCGCAGGCTCAGGTAAGACTTACAATTTCTTGTTTTTGGTTATTATTATTATGGTTCTTTTCCGAGGATGCATGGGGGATTTGTTTGATTCATTCATGTTTTTCTTACTAGTATCAGTAACCTTCCTGCTTATAATGATACAGCTCCTGTTTAACTTTTCTCGAGGCCACAATAATAATAATAATAATAATAAAGACTTTATTAATGTTTCAAATGCCTAGCTTACATGGAGTGTAAACTAACTGTGGGGACCAAACTACCTAAAAAAGGAAAATCAAACAACTAAAATAAATAAACTCGGAAACCTTGCCCGCTTCATTAATTATTCTAAGAGTTACACAGGTGACAATTCTTACAAGTGTCATATCTAATGAGGTTCTCAATGTCCACTTTTCTCACCTGGTTCTTTAAAGAAGCAAGTGTTAAAGAACTCTTAATGTGCATACTTATAATTTGGACCATAATTATTACAGCCCCAATATATCTTATACTGTGTTTCCCATAGGTGGTAGTATTTAAGTTGGAATCACAAAACTTCCTGAATTTCTCAGGTTATAACTTCGGTTGCTTAAATTTAAAATATCGGATATATAACTAGGGCATAAGTTATACTTGACTTTGTACATTATGATTGATATCTGCTGCAGCCTTCGGTTCAGCA
This sequence comes from Porites cylindrica, assembly GCA_964035525.1. NCBI lineage: Eukaryota > Metazoa > Cnidaria > Anthozoa > Scleractinia > Poritidae > Porites > Porites cylindrica. The sequence continues at coordinate 14,948,467 of OZ037785.1, forward strand.
GTGAGGAGAGTTTAGCCCTTACAAGGAGTTCATCGTATGTACTGCATTTATCACAACAGACTGATCTAAGCGCTCTTTCTTGGAGTCTCTCAATCTTCCGGCTATCAGATTTTCTACAAAAGTGCCATACCGTCTGACAATAAGTTAATTGTGGCAAAATAAAAGATTTTTAAACTAGGCTTAGCTTTGCTAATGTTGGTATTGGGGACCCCTATTTTCCTAGATAGTCTTTTAGATAGTTCTTCTAAGTGGCTAGTAAACTTCAGATGCTCAGTGACACCCAATAGCTTCAATTAAGTACTCCATCAGTTGCTTAAGCGTTGCATTGAAACTACTCGCCTAGCCTGCAACTTGTTGTTCCATTTGAGGTTTGAAAATTTTCGCCGATCATTTCTATGGTCGATAAGCGTGCAGACTATGAAAAATTGTTGTCGATTTGTTGAATGACAGTTCCCTTAGGAAAAAAGTTAACAACTTAATCTTGTTTCCCTATAATCCCAATAAACTGAGACAAAAAAAGTACTTTCTCCCTCTGGTCAGCACCAGCTTTTCTTGGTATTTCTGTGTGTCTTGATGTTCTCAAAACTGAATTCTTTTATGACTTACATGCATAATTATAAGTAGCCAAAGAGTACGTAAAATGGCTAAGGAAAGTAGGTGCTTTGTTTAAAACTAACAGTCTTCAATTGGCTTGTTATCCTATGGGGATTGGACAGATAAGAAATTGAACAAAGTAATATTAAAACTGAGGCCTCTTTGACGACAAGAAAACGTTCCTATTTCTTTCGACGGCTCCCTTGCTTCTTTTGGCTTACGTCTTTTATTTTTGGACTTTTAGAGAGTTTAAAAGTTACTCTTCTGGAATTCTAGAGATGGGGACCTCAAATTAGTTCGCAGTCCATAACCGTCAAGTAAAAAACCTGAGTATATACCCATCCTACCCGCACCCTCTCTCTTTGAAATGCAACAGTTTCCCCTTGTTACCAGCTCCCCGTCGCGACCAAACTTACGAGATTGACGTTATTGCTGCGCTTTGATACACTAAATAAAGGTTTTAAACGAAGAATTCTGGTCTTTGTTTCTGATTAGCTCGACCATTAATTTCACTATTATAGTATGGGGATCGAGATGTTGTAGAACCTTTCATAAACAAGAAGATTCGCGGACTTTCGCAACATGTCTCACGTAAAGCATTTTACGGGAAAATTTGTCCTAATAAATATTATGCAAGAATTAAAAATTATGAGCGTAGCACACGTTCGCTGCATAAATTACTTCATGTTTCGATACTGTTTTGCATATTACGAACGATTTATAGACTTTGAATGAAAACATGGTTGTTGAAAGGTAGAATTATAGCCACAAATAGTGAGTAAATCAGTTCACTAACACAAACTTGGGTTTGTCGTTGCTTTTTCTGTGTATCCATGGCTGAGTTTTTCGCCAGCTCAGTTTATCACCATTTTCCACGGCTTTGCAGCTCGTTGTTTGTTCGGTGTTGTTTTCCGACGTAAGGGAAAGCAAGACAGGTTACTCTGTCTAGTCTCAACTCACAAATCTCTCCCGTATCAAAGAACACCGCACTGATTCAGCATGATAACACCAAATCCTTAAAGGCTAGATAAATTTCTCATTTCTTCCCTTGGTCATGGGTATTGCGATGAGTTTTTGGTGGAAAAAACTGCTGAAAGCTTCCGTTTCTGGGCAATTTGGCGTGCGCTCAGGAAATTCAATGACTACGGAATTCGTGGTGAACGCGGACACTTTACATACGCTCTTCTCATGGGCTATTTCCAAACACCGCTCACGCGCAATCAGTGGACTATCTGAGGGTAGGAAGATTTATGTTCCATCTTTCGTTGAAGAAATAAAACCCATTTTCTTTTTCTCTTTACAGCTGGATGGCCTGCGTTCCATGAAGTACAACGACACTGTGAACATTTTTAACAATTACCGCCCCGTTCAGGCGCTCTTTGGCCGTCAAGTGAAAGCCAGCTTTGACATGATAACGATTGTCCCTCCTGTCACAACGACTGCCCCTCCTGTTACAACAGTTGCCCCTCCTGTTACAACAGTTGCCCCTTCTGTTACAACGGCTCCCTCTTCTGTTACAACGACTGCCCCTTCTGTTACAACCGATGGCGTTGCTCTCAAAATATCAAATGTCGTATTGGTGTTGGTGCTCGTCCTGGGAGCAGCCCTCTTTCATTAAGTTTTTCCTTGATAAAAAAGGAAAAAATCAGTAGTCTCTCTAGCAACCTTAGTGGCTTGCCGGGTGTTGGGAAAGGGATCACCAAATACATGGGTTCCCCTCCACTGATATCATCAGTCGGTGAAGGAGTAGAGGGTGTGTATGCAGGTAAAAAGTCATAACTACAAAACAGTAAGAGGAGGTATGAAGGTAGTATCAGTTAATGGATGAAGTTTAATTATATGTAGTGTGAATGTTGTCTAGTGCAGCCATGTCTAACACAAAGATACAGTGTCGAGTCCAGGAAAAAAAATGCAAGAAATAGAAGAAAAGAGGAAAAGTTAAAAAGGAGTGACAACGGTAACTAAACCCTGATTAAGGTGTATGTAAAGACATCAGCTATCAATAATTAGTATATAATTAAAAAGATCATTAGTAAAAATAACATTTGATAAAAATTCTATGATGGAAAGTATGAACACAATAAACCATTTAAAGAGTTGACTAGTACCCAAAATGGTACCCCTACTGAAAGGTACCCACCATAACTTTGTGGGAAAAAAATTCAGAACAGTAGATTCACCTAGCAACCTTTGTGGTATTGCAGATGATTAAAGTATGGGATAGAGATGCTGTCCTTCTTGGGTTAGCCATCAGCGACAGGTTCTTAAGGTTATGGGGTGTCGTATATTGGTGCTTGCTGCTTAATGTGAATTAACTATTACACGTAGGAGTGAATAAAGCCTTATTGCACGTAAGCAACTCTTCCATGCTTGTGAATGTTCCTTTGCTTGCTTGTTAATTGACAGTTCACAGTTCCCAATTCTGTAAGATCGTCGAAATAGAGGGCTTACAGTTTGGTTTCAAATATACTGAGTCGAGCCTGGGGAGGAGTACCAAGTCTATACTTAAAGTCTACACTAAGAGGACGACGCACGCACCCTCAGTACATCTGAAATCAACATGGTAGCTAGATGTGAATTTGTGCGCAAAAGAGGGCGAGAAGGAAAAAAACGGGTGAGAGGGCGTTATTCCTCTCTTCTTTCTCTTTCCCACTGTCCCTTGCGCCTAGTCTCGTCACCAGGCCAGTCATTCGCGTTTCGCACTCCCTTTTTGTGCGAGCAAAGTGCGAAAATTTGGGTTTACGGTCAACTCTCTCTAAGACAGACACCTTTTGGACCGGCACTAAGTGTCCGTCTTAGAGAGATGTCCACCTTATAGAGAGAAAACTAAAGGGAGTAAAGAAAGGCAGGAACCGACTCTAGGTATCCGTTTAACTGAGTACCGTTAAGAGAGAGAGTCGACTGTAAACTTGTTCCACTTGTTTTCTACTTTTTTTTCACTGATTTCTCGATGGACTGTACTCAACTTAAATTTATTGCATGGTTTGCAATCAATTCTATCTTCACGGACACCTATGTCTTTAAGCGAACGACCAGTTAACATTTTCATGTTAGAACAACCCACCAGACTCTCTGCGTTTCAGCAGTTCGTGCGTATCTCTCAAGATCGAAATTATCGAACCACTGCCTTGCTAATTATAAATTTGTAAGTTTTAAAGTTTAAATGTAAGTTTAAACGTTAAAGACACTTCTTCAAGGGTTTTCCCCAAGCTGTGCGTAACAATTCATCTTCTAAGGACAACAAAACATTTCATTTTGGCTCTCACCAGCAGAAACGTAAACTTGTTACAAGGAGTTCGCCTTTTTCAAGTTAAGCACGTTTTGAAATGAAAGCACACACAGTATTTCTTGTACATTAAGAATATGTTGGTAAATAGCGAAAAATTAAGTTACTTACTATTGTGCAAGGTTTATCCGCATAAAAGCAAAAAGTTTTTGATGATCACTTAGTGTGATGCAAAAAAGGCGCGCAATTTATACGCTATACGAATGGTCAGTAGGCAATCAATTTTCGCTTTGCCCAACCTGATACTCACTATAATAGCAATGTGGTTGCCCTAAGTCGAAAAGAGGCCATTATCGATTGTACTAGTAAAAGTAGCATACATATGCTGCGAGCAGTGCCCGATTTTTTTTCCTCAAAATCACGCTCAAAATTATGCTCGTTGTTGAAAATTATGCTCATTTTAACAAGATCTAACAAAATAATGCTGAAAGTATGCTTCTACCTTTTACTTTAAATTTGGTAAAACACCTCAATAACCGTATGCAGAAAAACCCATTTACCGGGCAAACTCATTTACCCTAATTACATCAAGAAACTTGGGCAAACTCATTTTCCCTATTTACATCAAGAAACTTTACGAGTGCATAATAGTCCAGTTTCAAGGTCGCTATGACCGCTGAATTAAAGAACTGAAGACGCATTTTTTACAACCTTAGCCTCCATCTGAAGTAATATATTCACAAATTTCAACGAGAAAAAGACCTGTTTATTACTCTGTCTATTGTGTATATTCAAATTTCAAACACTCACTTGCCGAAATTTCTGAATATTTTACTTTACGTCGAGGCTAACCCTGTATGAATATGCCTTTAATGTTTGTATTCAGCGGTAATTTTTAATTCGAAACTAGACTATTCATTATAAATTCCCTGGCTATCACTCTCTTGCAAAGTATACAGCTATTTCGAGAAAGGTTGTCGCAAAAACTGTGCACGCGACAATCCCGAAAGGTAATATGGGATATGATCAATACACTTGTTCTTGACACTACTGTAGCTGTCGAACCTACTTTTGTTGCTTTCCTTTAGCCCTCGCGAACATATGTCCATGGCCTCTCGTGCCATTCTTTGAAATTTATTTGAAAAACAGTGAACTAAAAACCACTCCAAAATACCTTTTGGGATTATCGCGTGCACGTGTTCCGACAACCTTTCTCGAAACAGCTGTATGCAGTGACAAATGAATGTATTATACAAACTGAAGCAACTACAAAATTGTTTGATTAACCGAGTTAGTCACATGCATACGTTGAGTCCTGTGGAAGCAATCCCGGGTCACTTCCAGAGGGAGCCAGGTACAATGAATCTGACAATGTGACAATAAGCGGACAAAAATGATTTTGTTACTTAAATTTGCCTGTAACACTAATCTCGGGTTAAAAAAATTGGTTGCACGATTAAAAAATGACAATTTTCTTCTGCAAAACTAGCCAAAAGTGCAAATTATGCCAGCAGTGCCTTTTTCAGAAAATAGATAAAAATTATGCTCGTAGTGACGAATTGTAACAAAAATGATGCCAGCATAATCGATAAGAGCCTAGTCGAAAACGGTAGGAGAGTGGATAAGGGGGCTGTGACTACACTCACCTGCACTGGGCAGATCACACTCCACTAACGCATGACACGAGAAATGCTGGATTCCTGAGTTCCTAATATAAAACCAGTTCCTGTTACGCTACGATTAATACAACTGAATTAACGCGATGTTTCAATTTTGCTTTGCATTTAATTAATAGAAACTCTTAACGTGTAAATCGGCTTATAAACATTAAGTTTCAGTTCTAAAAGATTTTTAAAGAATTGTGAATTTCTCAGCAACGACCGCCAGCAGTCAGGATAAATGGTCAGACATTCCCAGAGTCACCGTAGCGGACTGCTCAAGCATGGATATGCGGGAAGCTAAGAGGGACAATAATAGAAAGAACGCATGATTTATTCACAGATTAAACTTCAATTCGAACTTAAAATTATGATTTCTTGAACATGATAGAGCGGATTCTTATGGTCAAAGGAATGGATAATGTGCCTGATCACCGCTAATGCTGCGTCGTCTCTTCAAGACCGTTCTTGCATCTTTTCAGAGGTGTTAAGCTTTTCTAAAACAAAGACTCACAATAAGACTATTTAATGTGACTGTTTGTTTACAATTTATTTTCATAACTTCGTGTCGTTGTATTAGAAAGCCAGCATCACTATTATCCATTGAACTGCTTTCCTTAAGTTAATTAATACAAACTATAATAATAAAGATTTTTCTGCTGTCTTTTGTCAATATCTGTTAAAACATATCATAAACAAGTAAAATATTTTGGCCAAAAATACAACAAGGAATTTGGGTAGCATGCCACTGAAATATCTAGACCGCGGGCAGTCTTTTGTTTGCGGCTTCAAAGTGTACGCCGCTTGCGCGCGTGTTTAAGCGTGCTCTCGAATCAACGTCATTCAGCCCAGCCTGAGGGTCTTATGTTTGTTAGTTGTTTAGATAGTTGTTATACCAACTGTGCACTGTAAGAAAGCCAGTTTTGTTCCCAGACAAAAAAACAAACAAACAAACACAGAAACAAATAATCAACTTAGTATAGTAAAACAGTTCATAAACGGATCCACATATCCCATTAATGAATAAATCGGCACACAACCCAATGGAAAAGTCAAGAATGTTAACTTTTGTCCACGGCAGTGGCTCTTTAGATCTCTTCACAGTGGTTGATTATGTATAGGTTATCTATGAATAGTGCGTCTGTCTTCTAGTAGAAACACGGGCTAGGTCACGTTTCTGGATTTTAGGCAGTAGTGATTTTAATTGAGTAAGGGAAATTTCAGAACCCTTTAACCCTTAACTTTAATAGTGAAAATCAGACACCGGTGAAAAGTTAAGGTGAACTACCCTATGCGATTTATCATCCACCTGATTGGCCATCCTATGTATTCGGTTCGCTCACGAAGCGATTAAATGGCAAAGATCAGATTCTTTGAAACAGCGCAACAGTACTAAGTGATCAAGGAAAAATTACAAACAAGTTCACAGTCACGGGAAAATGAAACAATATGCTTTCGACATATTTGGATTCAAAACACTTTTTCAGGGAGCGTCCATAAGTATCCGGAATTGCTTTTCAAAAACGATCTCAACCAGCGGAAAGAGTGTACGCGACTGAGAGTCTCGAGGACACTGTTTTCCCCGTACTCTTGCGGACTGTGTGAAAGGCGGAAGTTTCAGTAAGCGATGATGTAACAGTATCATCTGATCTCGGGAGGGATAAGAATGTTTCACTGCCAACTTTTGTATCTTTTAATTTGTGTTCTAAAGACTTGCAGCATGTCCTTAGTGTTAAATGTTTGAGCTTGTTATTATGCGGCGACTTAAATCCGAGTAGACCTACTTTGGACGACCCAACAGAGTTCCGAAGTCACTGAGTACGTTAGACCATTACGTAAAAGTACTTGAAGAGACAAGTTCGTCGACCAAAACTTGATTTGAGAGGAAGAGAGGGAGAATTTTGGAATGCTTTTTGGCCAGTGTGAGTAAAAAAATAGGTGTTTTAAAACACAAACGGCTGTACGTGTGAACGGCCGAGAACTACAGGGAAACGATACGCGTGGACGCCCCTTTTTCTGAAGATGAAGCAAAACAAATTATTTTGAAATTAAAGATGTAGAGTATACTTATGCACGTGGCCTGAATTATTAAAACCTTACGCAACGTATTGTGTCGGATATAATGACAAATGATAAGAATGTTCAATTATGTTTCACCAACCAATCACATTCAGCCCACCACTTAGAAACGAGCCCCCTACTAGGTGAAGGATCGATTAAAACAAACTAGCGGTCATTGGATTAACGCCCTTCAGGTTTGTGGTTCCAACAAGTCACATCAGCGTGTTCAACTGCAAGAAAAAGGTGAGAATTTTCTCGGCGTCCCCTCATTAATAGCCTAAATTTTGCAATATTGAGTTCTAAACTTCCTGGTTTATAGCATAAGCGGATAGCTACCTTAAATTAACAAGTGCCTTGTGCGTTTTCTAAATGTTACTGACGTAAGAGCCAATCAGGCGACAGACTAGCTGATCGCCAGAACCCTATGTTTTTGGACTCAGTGACAAAACTGACTCTATATGTGCGGGTTTTTCGTTCTGTTTGTTTATTTGTTGGATTTTTTGTCTATAACCATTCTATTCCAGAGATCTGTTTGTATGCAAACGTTAACTAGCCTTATAGATAATCACTCACGCCTCAAATAACCTCTGACAGCTCGAACTGTGCATAATCAGTTGATTTGCGGTTGCAGATCGGGGTAAACTTAGTCGAATCCACCCTGTGCTGTATACTGGCGGTATATATTTCAGACATTACACGGTTTTATTTAACAACTCACCTGTTATCCCCGGAAAAATAGAAATTAATAATTCTTTAAAATTCAATTAAACAGTTTGAATATTAATTGATTCAGTCTGTTGCAAAAAAAAAAAAAACAGGCAGAGAAGTAGAAATTTCCTTTTTACTTAGCATTTCTATGCTATGAGTATTCGTCCTTTCAACCCTTTGGATTACTTTTATACATATTTGGAAGTTTACCATGGCAGATTTGTAAATTTGGAGACAAAAATTTTAAAAATGGCCCAAACGAGACACAAGCAGATCATTTGAAAAGCTATTCATTCATGATTAAACAATGAGCGAATTCATAAAATCAGAACGCTCCAACAACATGACTCGGCCTGTCTTCAGGCAATTTTCTGGATGAAAGATGTAATGCTATATCTTTAAACTTGCAAAAGGATGGCTTCGTAAAAGAGGTCTGTCCACTCTTGATAAAGTGGAACGTGACTGATTCGCGATGGTTGACTGGGTGCAACAAATAATTTATGATTCATGATTACGGTCAACGAGGCATCAATTTTGTCTGCAATCCAGAAAGTTCTTTATTTCCCTTTCGATGCAAACTGACTGGCGGGAAATGAATCAACAGTGAAGCAGAGTCGTTCCAAAACTTAAGACTGTAGGACAGGTGGAATTTTCCTAAAGATTCGCCTGCAGAATTCGCGTTCACACCAATAAAAAAAACCGTTGGTGTAAAAGGCTTTTTTTTTCTTGCAAAAAAATGGACTCATGACTACGGGCAACAAGGCATTAACTTTGCCTGTTATCCATAAAGTTATTAATTTTTTTTAGTGCAAACTGAACGGCGGGAAAAAATAAATGAGCAAAGAAGCAGGGCCGTTTCAAAACTCAAGACTGTAAGAGACAGTGGAAATTTTCCTAATAACTCGCCTGCAAACTTCGCGTTCACACCCATAAAAAACCCTGGTGTAAAAAGCATTTCTTCAGTGCAAAAACCGAAACACAGAGAATAGGTAAATTCATTATGTGGCTGTTTAAAGCATTTTCGGAAAGGCTTTTTGATAAGCACCATTATCCGGCCAGATCCTTTTTGCTACAGCCACAGCTTCAACTAGGCGCGTTCAGTACTGATTACGTAAGACACCTGGTCGCCTTTTGAAGTACCGCAAAGAAGTCATTTTTATACTGGCTCCGTCACCAGGTTTTAATTGAAAATGTTATAAATCACTTTCACGCAGCTTAATTTTGGGTGTGTGCAAACTTTTCAAGAACCACTAAGAATGCGGTGCTGAGGTGAAAGGCTACTTGAGGTTAAAATATGTTGCGGGGTGTATCCGCCCGAGGGACTTAACAATCGCAAGATAAAATAGGAAGAATAGTGAATAGCGAACTTATTGTGTTTACAGTAAATACTTCGTTTTGAATTTGAACCTCGAAGTTTTAACTATTCGGTCGGACAAGAAAAGAAACTCCAGCTTGCGATATGTAATGACATTTTTCATTTATTTTATTTTTCTCCACTCTTGGGGTAAACTAACCCAACAAACTCGCGAGTCACAGTTGATTTGAACGTATCAGTAAGCCATCTGAATTAGAAAGAAACGCCTAAAGCAAAGCAAAAGAATTTGGTATAGTCGGCGCGCGGTATGTTGAACTGTTTTCTTTTTCTGTCTTTGTGATGATAATCAAGCTTGCAACATGTTCGAATTTCTGATCTATCTTTCTAAACTCAGTCAATTCCATGAACGAGGTAAATAATTTGTGCCTCGCTCTCAGTTAGTGAGAGGTACAAATATTAATTTCCACATTAAAGGCAGCAGATCATTTCCATATAGATGGGTTCCAATAAACTTTTTTATGTAAATCGACTTATTGTTTTGAGATGAATTCGAAAGATAACAAACCATCTTTAAAAGAGTCATTTACTCATACCTGACCTCTTGTATATCTACCGGTATCAAGCGGTTGCATACATGATTTTCTAAAAAATAAAACAGATTAATGGTAATATCACCGACTCTGAACTGTTTAATAAGCACTAAACAGTCACTCGTTGGTCCTAACTGGCTATTCAGTCAGGCCCTGTAGATTTTGATTGTGTAGTCCGTAGAGCTAACTTTGTCATCGTAGAAAGCTTCTAGAATTTTACGTTTTCTATTAAAAGAGGCTGTCCTCGACAATATTTTACTTTTTGGCAGCTATTTTAACAATTTAGTCCAGAAAAGTTTTTTTTACGTCTGCCCTAAAGCTAGCTGAAATCACATTGATTCATTTGGCAAATGAGAGAAGTTGATTTGAACAGTCACCATCCTACATCATATCTCTGTCTCTTATGTGCGTCCTATTCTGTGGTAGGTAAGCCAGCCCTATTCTCATTTGAATGAACATATACATTGTTATAACATAGCTAGAAAATTCGCCTAATCAAATTCAATAGCGCGAGCGTGCTTCATATTCCTATTGAGCACGCTGATGACGTCAATAAACTATTCGTAATTCCTCGAGTTGTTGGGAGCTTAGCAATCCTGAGTCTCCCGAGTGCATCCATAACTCAGCAATAGACAATGAAGCGTTTACCTTGTGTTTTATAAGGAAATTTAGGAGGAAAGGTTTGAATTTGTTAACCGATAGTAAGGAAAAGAGGTGAGTGTTGTTGTTGTTGTTGTCATCTCGGCGAGCTGTGCGGGCTATGGCGTGAGATCATTCTTTGCAAAGTTGTTTTCTCTCAATAACAATTTTTCGGTAAATTAAAAGTTTTCCGGCACCTAAATATGGATTTTGCAATCATTTTAGAGTACACTTTCTCTCAGTTTCAGGATAAAAACATAAGATTAACTGTGAGGAAAAAAAATATAGTCACGTAATCATTGACGCGTACTGCTTTGAGCGCGCCCTACAATAATAAAATTTTCAGTTAACTGCTGCATTGATCGCTTTGATAATGTTATAAAACAATTAGTTCATGCTGCAGCTGTGCGTATGTCGAGATATTGAGCACTTGGGAAGTTTGGAGAGCACTCAAAAGGCTAGAGTTGCACTCGGCTGCGCCTCGTGCAACTCTTACGCCTCTTTCGTGCTCTCCAAACTTCCCGCGTGCTCAATATCTCGACATACGCACGCTGCCGCATGAACTAATTGTTAATTAGTAGTTTGATGCTGGACACCTATTAGGCCAGCGCCAGGGTTAGGCTGGATTATTAGATCCGACAAATTAACTACTGTTTGATACTGCTGATAACCATAGACCGTAGACGTTTTAAACTCTGACATATTGCTTGCTAGTTGTTGTTGTTGTTGTTTTTTTTTTTTTGCTTTTTTTGTTTTTTGTTTTTAATGCCATTAATGTAGTCGACCATGACGTATTGCTGCACAAGAGCATCGAAATGCGAGATATTTGTGTAATACTAAGTCACTTGAATGGTCCAAATCATACTTAATAGGATGATAACAAAAATATTTTGTTAATAGCGAGTTATCATTATCTTGATATTTGAAAGTGGCGTACTACAAGGGTCTATTTTGGGTCCTCTATTTTAATAATGTTATGTTATAATATGAATGACTTACCGAACTGATGCAAAATTCTGCTCCAAAAATTTATGCAAATGACATCAATTTAACCACATCGGGTTCACCACCTCAGGTAGTAGTGAGACAAATTATATTAATGAGCAGTTAAATTCGAACCCTTAAAAGATAACGCAGTGGTCACCAGAAGTAATGGCAAATAATGTCAGTAAGAGAGAGCGGATGGCTATCCGTTTGATTCCGAAAACTTTATATTTGTTTCGTTTTTTCGCTTCTCTTCGCGCCAGGATTACTGATTTAATCATGGTTTGACTACAGCGACGTCTTTTGGTATAATTTACCGGTGACCTTACTCAAAGCCTTCGTAAAATCAACCAGCGCGAGTTATAACTGCTTGGTGATAGAAAGGAGGGAAACGAAAGGGAGGGTCTCCCCTCTTTCGTCCATCGAATCACCCCTCGAGCTTCCCCTTGACCGCTCTTCTCTCGTTAATCTTAATTGGAGACTGAGAAAGGAATGGGAATGAAACAGCTGACCAACATCAATTTTCTCCTAACAACATCAGCAGATCATCAAAAGTAAAAGTTATGGGAGAATTACTAAACTGATTACCAAAGGGAGAACGCTTTGATCTTGAACGAAATTCCCTCAACTATTCGTAAAAGAAATGTATAGAGATCAGTCTGGAGAATTTGTACGTGGATTGTGGGGCTTAATGGGTTAATTGGCTCGGATCTCGGTAATCGACCTTTACTGTGAGCACCACTGAAGCAAGCATGTTATGAAACAAATTATGCCGAATAATAACGCACCCGAATACCTCCAACTCAAAGTACGAGATACAGTCTTAGTAGTGCTGCTCTTCCTTCTTTCAGGAAAATTATTGCCAACAGCCATGGCGAAGACTTTGTTGACTTTTGTATGCTTAATTGCTGGAGTGTCCTTTGCCTTGGCGCACAGTAAGTCAGTGCTTGAACTCTAAGGCAAAACAAACATTCAATATTTCATGATTCATTGCGGCGGGAATGGTTTAATTGATAGATAGCTGGCCTGAAGAACAGAAAGTCGCCGGCGTCATTTCCAGGGCCAATATTCAGGGTCCTCAGTAGAATAACTGGGGAAGATTGTACTGCGCGCCTTTATTCAAGTTCTCTGTAAATTTTCTATGGCACTGATTTCACCTATGTAAGTGACACGGCAGTCGCAGCATTTGTTCTTGTATACTGCTCCCTGTCTGTCCTGTCTCCCTGTCTGTCTGAAACCGGCAGAAGCCTTAGCACGTGACTGACTGAACACAAACGAGCGGCAAGAAATGGTGACGTCAACAATCACATCACTGAACACCATTTACAGACCAAACATTAAATCAACTGGGACTCTGCGACATGTATTACATATTCTGCAGAATACTATCAACGGCTCACTTTAGAAAAGTGGTTTGCTAACTTAGGACAAACTCAACTCACTTAGTCTGAAGATGACTACCACACAGGTTATGGAAACGTCATTCACTGTTAACAAAAGTCCCCTTCAGCAGGACTAAGTTCACCCGGACGATCATGCTCAACCTACTTGTTAGACTGATGACGATGATGATGATTATTATTATTATTATCATCATCATTACTATTATTCACTTATTATTGTTATTATTATATAGTTTATATGTTTATTTCCTGTTGTCATTGTGGTTATGACAAAGTAATTCAGTGTTAATCTTGATTCATCATTTTAGTTCAAACTTTGACTGTAATATTTGTTGTTTTTCTAGAACATTGGAGCTATTATCAAAACCCTTCAAATGGTACTCTTTATTTTTTTCCTTCTTTGTTGTTAGTACCTGTATATGTTCGTCCTTCCTGCCAAAACTGCGTCTCGAGGTATACCTCTTTACCATCTATGGACCCATCTGAGATCATCTCAGTGCATCCATCATCAACGACCTAAAACAAAAAAATTCAGTACTGCTTTCATGCGGTGAAATAACCTTTGGAAAGACAATCGGTCGCTGCCAGCAAGGGTCTCTTTTTTAAAAAAGTATAAAAATGCCATTTAACCGGGAGGGCGGTACATAACTTTGTTTTTGCTATACGGGTAGGTGCTGTTCGATGGGTTCCACTTTTTCAAAACTGAGACAACTGAAAAGCCACGTTAAAGTTAACTTCAAGAGCCATTATGGCTCTTGTTAACTTTGATTTAGCATCTGCCCATAAGCCGAGCGCGCGGCATAGGTAAATCCAAAATGGCGTCCCTCATATGAGTTACCAGGCATCAACCAGACCTTTGCGGAACAAAAATATACATGTATACTGTTATATTGTGTACTAATATGCAAAGCGGATAACTGACTTTTGCCCCATAATCCCCTAGTATTTTTATTAGCTGTTCATTAGCCCCGCTCTTCCCTTAACACAGTTAAAGCCGCACCCACTCGCTTTTCAGACAGTTAATTTGGGAGTTATTAAAAATTATTCCTCTCGCCCTCATAGCCTCGGAGTCAATAGCCCATTCGGCCGAAGAAAATTGTTGTAATAAAATCCAACTAGTTAGTCAAAAATATCGAGAATAAAAAAATTTTAGCTAGGTAAAGCTAGACTTTAATCCTTTTTTGCCGTAAAAAAGCCGGCGCTTTTCGCTACTATTAAGCTATAACATATAGTCTAGTAGTAGCTCAACCAATCAGAACGCAGCATTGATATAATAGACCACTAGTTGGATTTTACTAATTTAATACATTCCCCTGAAAAGGACAAAGGAATCCGAGCTCATGTAAAAATAAGATTTTCATACTGAATTATGCCGCACATCCTCTGGTTTCATTTTCCAGGAGATCCCTCCTTCTCGCTTAGTTAGACTTTCGTCCCTTCCTTGCAAGGGAACGCTTGCTATGAATGAGACGCCGTATAACCGATTTGCGCACTTAGCATCATATGGACCTTCTAACTCTTCTTTAGGACCTAACAATTGGGAAGGCGTATGCGCTTCCGGGAAGAAACAGTCGCCTATAGACATCAAGACCAACACAGCCATGTATGACTCAAACCTGGGTGGTTTTACACTTGACAACTACAACACTACACAAGCTGATGTCAATTTTACCGCTAAAAACGACGGCACAACCTTGAAAATATCATTTGACAGCCATGTGTACAACGTAAGCGGAGGTAACCTCCCCGGAACATTCACCACCGTTCAGTTTCACTTGCACTGGGGATCAAGCAACGACAAAGGATCGGAACACACTGTGGACGGGATGATGTATCCTGCCGAGGTGTGTTATGTTTGATGCTATGCGGCAGCGTTAAGCTTTGTATGATGAAAGTAATTACCTTGGTAAAAGCTGAAACGATAGCCATGAAAAAGGAAAAACGCTTCTACGTGCTAAAGTCGCAATTGGGTTTTGCTTCGCTCTGCCTTTGTTGAGTAAACGGCGCCGGATTATTTAAGCCAATTACACGAGTTGAATAAGAATTAATCAAAGTGATCCTATTGTTAGATTGACTCCTTAACAAAATTTAAATCACCTAATACTGAAGTACAACCATACCTCCGATCAAACAAGTTAATTATACAGTAATGGCGAAAATTTTCCCGGCTCTTGCAATAAACAAGACAAATCACAAAAGACATAAATTCTTTACTCACAAAAAAACCGCAGCAAAGTCGTAAAGAATCCTTAATGATCAGAATATGTGAGATTACTTCCATTTTTCGCACATGAATATAACTTGGGATGACAGTCGTCTTCGGCTCAAACCTGAGTTTCCTGGATTTCGCCAAGCAGAGCATAAACATCATTTCGACGAATCCAAACCATACTCAACACCCCCTTACGAACGTTTGAGTATTTTAACTTTAGGTACCTTTGTTTCTGCTTAGTGTCCATTGTAGTTTTCACTGTCAGTTTAAAAAAAAGGTTTTTTTCAATCTAGACGATTGTGGCGTGTTTTAAACCAACCAATAGACTGAAGCATCAGCTGAAGCATTTGTATTTCTGTGCCGCGCGTTAAGAGAATTGTTATAGTATGTTATTAAAAAAAAATTGGACCATGCTTTAAGCTTTGCAGTAGTAAAATTAACGGGAGGTTCGAGTCATAGAGGGTTCGAGTTACCGAGATTCGACTGTATATATAGAGTAATGAATGCACTTGGAAAGTTTGGAGAGCACTCAAGGAGCTAGGGTCTCTCACAGCTCTTTATCTTCTCTCGTGCTCTCCAAACTTCCCGAGTGCATTAACTCGATTTATCATATAGACACGAGTGTTTTACTGGAAAATATACCACTCGTAAAATTCATAAAAACTACATCCGGGACCCGAGTGGTTTATTTTCGATAATCTCACACGTGAGTTTATCGATGACGTAGTTTTGGTAATTTCCCTCTATTATTTTATCGATGTCATTTTGTCTATATAATAAAAAGAACATTACACGGCGGCTTGAAGATATGAACTTTTTATTTCTCGTGGCAAAAACAATATTTACTCACTCGCTGCGCTCGTTCGTAAAAAATTGTTTTGCCACTCGAAAATAAAATTCATATCTTCGCGCCACCGTGTAATATCCTCTATATACGCACGCTAAGCCTGAACCAATTGTTTAAAAAGGTGGATCTTTGCGCTTTTCCTCGTTTCCGGGGCGCCACCATGGTGCGGAAAGCTTTACGAGAGCATGTGGTTCGTGCATCCTTTCCGATACGTACACCACTATAAGGGCGCCTTTGAAAAAAGCGGAAAAGAGAAACAATGAACAACGGCTGCTTTTACGCACTTGTTGGAGTAAAATAAAACAAATTTGAAAAAAAATATATTCATTTGCGTACAAGCGCATGAGTAAAAGCACCTTTACAGGCTCAGACAAGAAAAGGTCACCTTAATTTTGCCTTTAGACACGTCGTGGATATGTTCTATTTATAAACACAAGGCAACATGCTCCGCCAAGAACCTTGAGAAATTTTTGCTTGTGGACCGGACAGCTCTTTATAAAAGCTTCCTGCACAGGACTAACGAGCTCATTTCAATTTGCAGATTCATTTTGTCAGCTATAACACTAAATACTCAGACATCACTGAGTCACTGCCTCATTCTGATGGTTTGGCCGTCCTCGGTGTCTTTATTGAGGTAACGCATCCTTTCACTCTCAGTTTTGTTTTCCTAACCCATACTTCTTCCCAAAAGTCTCTACATGCAAGAGAATCCGCATTCCAGAATCCGGGAAATTTTTACTTGTGGAATCTGGAATGAAGGAATTTTTGTTTGGGAATCCGGTTAGCACAGCTAAAGGATTATCGATTCCGGAATCCAGAATTCCTGTTCCACAGACAACGAATCCTGAATCTAGCCGAAATTCACGGCGTCGAATCCATAATCCAAGAATATTTCGGATTTCCCTACATGGAGTGGCAAAAGCATCAATTTTGTTATATAAAAAAGCGCGAGTTTATATTTGAAGAAATCAATTCGAAAGCCCCATACTAATGCTTCATTTTTGCACCTCAAGTTAGTCGAAAGTTGTTCCTTTTTCAACGTGACATAAAAATGACTGAATCAAGGTAAATATCCTGTGATATATAGTACCACACTTATTAGTATTTTCTAATATTGAAAGTGGAATAGTTTGTAATAAGGAAAGGTCGTTATTCATCAAAAGCGTGATGCATAATTTCATAAGGCATTAAAATATTCATTGTTTTGTTCATTACTTTCTAAATGTTAGCTTGGCTCAGGCGCCGATAATCAGGTCTGTTATATAGACATGTCAAAAGGTGTGAAATTCAAAGCGAAATCAAGGCACTAAATTTTTCTTTTTAATTATTATTATTGCTTTCTAAACTGGTGTTAGGTTGGCGCAAGCGAAAATCAGTACTATAAAAAGTTCTTGGATCAAATCAGCCATGTGATGTACAAAGGTACGTGGGATCATTGGGAGGAAGTATCCTGACATTTTGTGAATGCTGTGCTCTGAAAGTAATAGATACCTCTGGATTCTAACACGAGGACGACTACAAGGATTAATACTAAGCAGTGCTTGTGCAAGAACCAGCGTCATTTTGGCGGAAAAACGAGAAAGTCGTCGTCATTCTAATACGAGTTTTTGCAAGAAATGTCGGCGTAGTGCCGGAAACGAGTTATGAAAAAAGTTAGAGGTTTTGTCATTTTACGACCGGAAGAGGGTTTAACCTCCTTCAATAAAGCTAACAGTGCTAACTTTTCTGGTGGAAAAAAAGTAAAATGATGCTTTTTGGGGTGTTTACAGTTTTTGAGGCAAAAAAAACCTGAAGTCAAATCTCGTACTAGCTCGTAATCGTTCCCGTCTTAGAATCTAAAGGTCTCTAATGTTAAATAAACGAGCTGGAGCGTTCTCGATCATTTCTGTGGCGTTCAAAACAAAATTTTCTCGTAAAGGAGGAGCTTTTGTCCAGATAGTTTGAGGCTGACCCCACACTGAATCGTTTGGTTTCAAAAGTATCTCACTCGAGATGAGAAACAACTAAATGGAAAAACTAAGAATGGATGCTTCGCGAATGCCCGAATGATAGCATGAAAATACAGCCACCTCTCATCATTACTCCTCGTTGCTTAGACTCTTCGCGTAATTTATGAGACTAGAACGCAAACGCCTCTCCTGCGATGAAATGTCCCAACTGTGGGCGATGGTATTCCGAGGTTAATTAACTGCAATTCGTTGCGGCAGGTCGTTGAATAGATGCGTAATATGCATATTGAATGTGACTGGCACACTATTTGCTTTTAAGACATGGACTTTTTAAAAAAGCTAACCATTTGTGCTCTTGCTTAACCCATCTTTATCGTTCCAGTTGCATGGTATTGCTGTTTTTTCTTTTGACAAAAATACTCATACTGTATTTCATATATCTTGCAAGTTGTTTGATTGTGTTTCAAATCACAATTCGTCTTTCGATCCACAGGTAACAGCACAACCTTTTCAGCCTTTAACCTTATGGATCTCCTACCAACCGACAAGACCAAGTATTTCCGGTACCCAGGCTCCCTGACAACCCCGCCCTGCAGTCAGGCTGTTACCTGGACTGTTTTCAACGATACTGTCAAGATATCGCAGACTCAGGTAAAACTTACAACTTCTTGTTTTTGGACAGGGGCTTTCTTTGGTTCATTTATGTTTTTCTTACTTGTATCAGGAGCCAATAACCCGGAGCGAGCAACTCCCTTGTGATCATGCAAAGGTTTTGAATATCAAATAAGTTTAACAAATCAGTCATCAAAAACCAGAGACTAGAAAAATGTATTTGTGATGTTTTCAGCGTTTACTTCTTCTTTTTGTACTTATATCGTACTATGAATGCGCACGCATACAGGACAGTGCTTCCCTTTACGCTCATCTGCCTTACGCTAGAAAACTGATCAAAATTGATACTAAAAATATCTTGATCTGTGAGTTGCACGCTCCGGGTTATGGGCTCCCGCTTCAATACAGCTCCTGTTAAACTTTTGTCGAGGCCATCAACCACTTAAGCTTAAGTGTTGCATTGAAACTACTCGCCTGCAGCTTGTTGTTCCATTTGAGGTTTGGGCTCCTGATGGTCGATAAGAGTACAGACCATAAAAATCTGATTGTTGTCGAATTGTTGAATGACAGGTCCCTCAGGAAACAAGTTAGCAAGTTAATCTTGTTTCCCTATCATCGCGATAAACTGAGAAACAAAAAATACTTTCTCCCTCTTGTCTTGTTCTTGGTATTTTCTTGATGTTCTCAAAATCGAATTCTTTTGTGACTTACATACAATTAAGTAGCCAAAGAGTACGTTAATTGTCTAAAGAAAGTAGGTGCTTAGTTTAAAACTAACAGTCTTCAATTGGCTTGTCATCCTGTGGGGATTGGACAGACAAGAAATTGTACAGGGCAATATTAAAACTGAAGCCTCTTTTGGGACAAGAAAACGTTCCGATTTCTTTCGGCTCACACATTTTACCTTAAAACTTTTACAGTCTTTTTTAAGTTACTCTTCTGGTATTCTAGAGATGGGGACCCCAAAATTAGTTCGCAGACCATAACCGTCAATAAAAAATCTGAATATACAACCACCCTACCCCCCACCCCTCCCGCCACCCTCTCCCTTTGAAATACAACAGCCCCACTTGTTACCCGCTGCCCAACAAACTCAAACTCCCCGATTTGCGTTATTGCTACACTTTAATAGCCTGTAAAAAGACGTTGTTTTATTTTTGTTTTCGTTCTTTTCGAAAACACCGGCGAGCGCGCAAGCGAAGCGATCGTGCGAGAACGAGTGCGAAGTGCGAGAAATAAAATTAAAGTCTATTTTCTCCTTTCCCACCCCTACTCCCTTGCGCTGGCGGTCAAAAAATCCGCAATTTTTGTTTTTTATCACGCCCGCTCGACGGACTTTGAAGAGAAAATAGCGTTTCTGTGAACAGGCTACATTTTGATGCACTTTACGAAGAATTCTGATCTTTGTTTGTGATTGGCTCAAACATTAACTTGACTTCAGTAAGGGAATCATGATGTTTTATAACCAAACATACACACGAAGATTTCCCTTCGCAACATCTCTCACGTGAAGCATTTTTTGGAGAAATTTGTCGTAGTAATTAGTATGCAAGAATTAAAAAGTGTAAGCGTACCACAGGTAGCCAAAGTTCGGTGCATAAATTACCGCCTGTTTTCATGATACTGATCTGCATAATACGAATGATTACAGGCTTTGTATGAGAAATCTAATATAGTCAGGTTAAAATGTAAAAAATATAGACACAAATATAGAATAAATTTCACTTACGTAAACTTGGGTTTGTTGATGCTTTTTCTGTGTAACCTGAGCTCAGTTTATGGCCATTGTGCACGGTTTTGCGGCTCGTTGTTTGTTCGGTGTTGTTTTCTTACATAATACGAAGCAAGGCAGATTACTGTGTGCAGTCTAAACTCACAAATAAAAGAACAGCTCACCAATTCGGCATGAGAGCGACAAATCCTTTTAAGGCCAGATAAATTTCTCATCTCTTCCCCTCGTCATGGGTATTGCAATGCTTTTTTGGTGGGAAAAACTGCTGAAAGCTTTCGTTTCTGGGCAATCTGGCGCGCGCTCAGGAAACTCGATGACTACGCGTTGCGTGGTGAACGCGCACACTTTAAATACGCTCCTCTCATTGGCTAAATCCAAACACTTCTCGCGCACAATCAGTGGACCGATCTGAGGGTGGGAAGATCCAGGTTTCATCTTTTGGTGAAGAAATGAAACCCATTTTCTTTTTCTCTTTACAGCTGAATGCCCTGCGTTCCATGAAGTACAACAACTCCGAAAACATTGTTAACAATTACCGCCCCGTTCAGCCTCTCGAAGGCCGCCAAGTGAAAGCCAGCTATATCATCCCAACGGCTGCCCCTCCTGTTACAACCGATGGTGTTGCTCTCAAAATATCCAATGTCGTATTGCTGTTGATGCTCCTCCTGAGAGCAGCCTTCTTTCATTAAATGGTATACAAGTCGCTCCAAGTAAGGGAATCAGGATTCCGGAATCTTCAAAATGTTTGCTTGTAGAATCCGGAATCCGGGAAAATTTTGCTTGTGGAATCGGAAACCTTGGCTTTTGCAATCAGAAATACAGCTCAAGGAATCCAGAGTCTCACCTACAAAGACTGGAATCCGGAATCCGGAATCCGGAGTCCAGAATCCGGAATCCAGGGCATGGAATCTAAAATCCAATACTGTCTTGGATTCCCTTATATGGGGCGACGCAAGACTAGGTTCTGTACCCGATGGGGTGGGAATGAGGAGGATCCTCTGTGTAGTATTTTTGTGCGGTTGTGAGGATATCATGGGTAGCATGCGGGTGGTACTTCGATACTACAATGCCACACCGAGTCACATTCAATAACATTTTGATTCTGTTCTTCTAGCTACTGGCCTCCATCCTCTCTTGCTAAAGGACATTATATTTCTAACCATATAAGTCCGAAAACTATCCTAACGTATTCTAAAACAAAAATGTGTGTAATTTCTATCACACCTCCCATACTGAACTGATTGACAATGATATCCTCTTTGGCGGTTTATTTTCATACATTTTACATAAGGGAGATCTTCCTCCTCTGCCCATTATTTACAAACTTCCGGTTACTGTGTGACTTCCAATAAAAATTCTAGGAGCTTAGTAGTTATGGATTGCACTTCGCTGGCTGTTAAGTTTATGTTCCTTTAGTACTTATTTAGAACTAAACTTAAAGAAATATATTTTGCTCTCAAGCACTGTTTATTTACTTTCAATTATTAAGCACTCAGTCAGTTGGTGACAGATTATGACTTTGAATACCACATCCCTCATTGTGAGGTTATTCTTAGACCTCTGACCGGCTATTCCTTTTACAAACGTATATAGCGGCACTGTAGTCCATCGCACCGAGGAGTAATCTCTTGGACTGTTTATGCTTATAATATTATGGCGCCTCATTACCTTGTTTGGCGAGAAGAGCACTGCCCACAATCATTGGTGCTGATGACCAAGTGGGTTGGCCAACAGCGTTAAGAGAGGTTTATTTGAGCCCGTAAGGCCGTGTGGTATAGTCGAGCATGCATAATCAGCGCTCTGCTGACGGAGTATGAAATAATTGTAGCACAAAAGAGGTAATAAACGCATACAAGTTGGAAATTTCCTCTAATTCTTGTGTTTTTTCGTTTCTTGTCCCACGCAACCCTACACACTTAGTCACCTCACGAGTTCATTGTCTGCCATTATATTATACTAATATAAAAAGTCGAAGCAATCTAATCAGCCAAATATCAACCGACTGGGATAAGAAAAAGCGCACGTCAATTTTGAGTGAAAACAACAAAATATGTTGAAATCGATCAGAACTAAAACTGCATGAAAAGTAGAAGTGAGCACGCAAAGGGTCATTGAACATTGTATTCACTTTAGGTTTGTATCGAAACTACCGACTTCGGTTGTATCGAAATTAATTCACCTCAAACGATAAATGTGGATGATTCCTGTGCATTGTAAGTCACCCCTTGAGAAGAATTGCGAGAAGTTTGCCTAAACGCAATCTTTATAAATCTTTCCATTTTGAGCATCCGTGACCATTTTTGACGTCACGACAGCCACAGTGCAAAACAATCAAAATACGGCCATGTTTATGTACCAAAGAAAACCCATGGGGATTGAACTCTCATGTGCAAACTTTGTTTTGCTCCAAGTAATTTGTCTAGCTGGTGATCACGTGAGTGAAAATGATCTATACCTGGCTGGAGCATGCGCACTTCTTTTACATTTTAGTCGTTCATACGTCAGCAGTGAAATTGCCTAAACAGTGCAGTGTGACCTAGCCCTTTAAAGTAAATCGGTTTATCCATTTCCTTGCTAACCACTAACTACGATTGAAATTGACAGAGTTGGCATGGTTTTTTAAATGAAGCGTCTTTATTTCTTTGCCCAGTTTAATACAATACATGAAATGGCGGTGCTTATGCAAATATCAGTTTAAAGTGAATCCTTTGAGTTTTATTTTGCGTTTTTCCCTTTTTCTTTTTTTTTACATTTTTTCTCGTATATGGCTTTTTCTCCCACCAACTCAACTAACGCACGAAAAAACTGAAAATCCATCAGAACTCGTAATAAAACCTTGCAGCCTATATCAAGCGCCGAGCGACGCATGCAAAAAAGCACGTTGGTTTTAATTTGCTTCTGATTGGATGAGCATCAGTCAAACGTGCGTGTTTTCCCAATCACTGGACGCAGAAATTTGTAACCTGTAATTCCGCAAATTTTAGCAACGTTTTTAAGTGGTTCGTTTGCGAAAGTTTTGTTGGTGTCTCTCACCAGAATATTTCCGAGAGCAGACGGAAAATTCTTTACCCAAGAGCAGTTGCCTTGTTGTCGTGGAGTGGGTTTCTGTCTAAGTTCTCATTTATCTTAAGAGCTATCCAGTAAAAATTATTCAGGATTGGTAGACGGGTGAACCCCGAGACTTCCGTTTCACGGGAGAAAGGGGGTGGGATACTAATTTAACCATCAGTATCCCCCAAAAAAACGACTGCAGACAATCCAAAGAAAAAAAAATAGGAAGACTGCAATGGTGATAGCGAGGAGGATACATATAGAAGTAATATGTTTGCCTGTGTGGTAGAAAGATGATAGGGTTGCCTAAGACCAAACTGCTAGTGAGGAGTAGAATATACCAAAAACCACTTGCGAAGGGGCCCACTCCGGACTAATGCCTCTGATCGAGAGCAAAAAATGATAAGGTGAGGGTTGAACAAAAACAGAGCGTGATCACAGGTTACAGATTCCTGTCAGTTTTCTAGAAGCTTCCGAGGCAGCAGTATCCCTAACTTCTGACTAGTCTTGGAATGTCATTTCATGAATGACTCTGCTAAAAGGCTAATAGATTAGAAACTACATCAGAGTTCAATATACCCTAGTTCTAATGCTGCACAAAAAGAGCTGTCAGGGCAGCAAGCAACATCGAAAGTCCTGCGGTGATTCGAACAGCAGATGAGCCCAAGTCAAATTCGACAGTTGGAGCTGGGGGTGATTCCTCAGCACCCGTGGTAGTAATAACAATAGAAGAGGCACTGTCAGTGCCTGTCACTTTGTTACTGGGAGTGTTCTTGGTGGTTGAAGCTGAGGATGATTTCTCTGCACCCTTAGTAGCAATACCAGTAGAAGAGATAGGAGACTGCGTACCCTTTGGGGTAGTGTGGGTTGTGGTAGTGGTGGTACCCTTCACATCAGTGGTGCTAGCAGTGGTTCTTAGCATTGAGTTGTTTGACATCCCGGGGACCTGGAAACTAGCCCTCACGGTTCGGTTGTAGAGTGGTTGAACGGGACGGTAATTTCCAACACTCACTGTGGTGTAAGTCTTCTGGAGTTGCCGCAGAAGGTTCATCTGGGAAAAAGAGACCCATAGTTGAAAAATACCCTGCTCAAGAGGCATTCTCTATTTTCACAAAAAAAGAGGCTTTCTTTTGACAAAAGCGTTTGCGGCAAATGTTGAAAAACACCGTACAACACTTGCTATCAAGTCAATACTGTACCTGATATTGCGATACGTTGACAGCGTCCCTAAAAACAGTCCATGTGACACTTTCTTTACAAGAGGGAGTGGTTAGAGAACCACTGTACCGGAAGTACTTGGTCTTATTGGCAGGTAACACGCTGTCAAATCTAAAAGCTGGGACGCCACTGACGGAAGAGTCTAAAGAAAGAGACAAAAACGTGCATTCTTATTATAACATGAAATGATATATTATGGGGTATACTCTATAAGATGTGATATTCACAGTTATAATTTTCATAATAATTACAGGGTAATAACAATGATTTATTATTATTATTATTATTATTATAACAATGACAATAATATATTTCACATCATTCTGTTGGGGTGCAGTTTTTCATGTTATGGAAAAAGCCTCATTTATATCATACAGAGAACACATCACTTACAACTAGAAGTGAGATTCCGGGTAGTTTCCAAAAAGGAAAATGCAGAGTTATTGTTCCCTCCGACCTGAAAAAAATATATTAACAGTGAAATTAAAAGAAATTCACACTGATGAACTTAGTTAATTTCCAAAGAAGGATTGTCCAATACACAAATGAAAAATTTAAATTTGTATTGTCTTTAGTTAATCAATCGTGAGCAGAAACGAAAACAAAGCACTTAAGGAGTTGGCGATTTCGCTGAGATTTTAAGAGAAAGGTCGATTTCTTTTGTTATAAGAATGTTGTTTTCTTCGGTCCAGCCTGAATATTCCTATTTTTCTGACGATTTTAGGCTGAAAATATTCTTGTATTATTCTTAAATTGTATAGCTTATAGCATTTCCGTTTTCGGCCGGTGATATACTGGGGTGTCAATTGTAGTTAGTACAGGTTTTTTCGTTTTGTGATAGATGCATATGAAATAAATCAAATAAGAACTTGTCGTTTAGAGAGAGGAATAACTTAAAAACATAGAATTCAATTGTATCTACAGATTTTCAACCGACAAAATTATTATATATCCTTTTCAAAATCTCAGCCTGTCTGGTTTATTCTTAAAATTTCGCAAATTTCAGCCACGGCACTGACGGCATCCTGCAGTCAACTTTAGTATCAGTAAAACTTCATCTTACAAGTGTACCTGTATGAAGATACCAAGGACGGCGAGGCCATCTTCTTTTTCAAGTGCTTGCATAAGGTTGGCATATTTTGTATTGTAGCTTACGAAGTGCAACTGTGAAAGTAAGGGAATAACAAAATTCAATACCAGATACGGACATTAAACCCAACAGTACAAGTGGTAATAAAAGAAAGTTTATGTTGTCTTAACCCTTAAAAACGGTTCTTTATTGAAAGCAATGCGCCAAATTCTTTTTAGGCATTGGGAGATTAAATTGAAAAGATTTATTGACAGTATTATCTTCTTTAAACTGCTGTGGAGATCATTGATTTAAGAGAACGGCCTGATTTCTTGAGGTCTCCTAAGAAGGCGCAAATAGGAGGTGAATGTACATAACAGATAAGCAAAGTAAACGCTTAATAACAACATCAAAAAATGCCCATCTCTATGCACTCATTTGCTCACACAGCGCTCACCTCAGCGGCGTAATGTTCTCCATCTACAATGTGTTCCGATCCCACAGTGTCGTTTGGTCCATAATGAAAGTGAAACTGAACAGTGGTGTAAACACCGTTCAGACCTCCTCCGCTGACATTGTACACTCCTCCAGGGAAAGACATTCCAAAGGAATGGCCATTGTTTGAGCCAGTAAAGGTTTTGTTGAGCTTCCTGTCGTAGTTTTTCAGTGTGAACGCACCCAAACCTTTGTCATGGGTTGTCTCGGTGCTTGTAATGTCAATTGGTGATTGTCTCTTTCCTGTACTGCATACACCAGCCCAGTTAGCAGGACCTGAAAGGGAACAGGGCATGTTTGGAATAAGAACTTTTAAAAAGCACTTTTAATAGAATGACGTGTCGGTGAAAAGCTGGTTAGAAACGTGGGAGAATTTTCACTTTTCATCGCCTGACAGATTTAACGAAAACTGATGGACAGTAAAAACGAAATGTTAATATTTTCTCACCAACATTAGCATTCGGAAGGTAGCTCCGACAATTTTTGCCGTTTAATGACGTTACTTTTTTCTCCTAGTTGGGGAATTAAGGAGGCGATGGATGAATATAAAAGGAAAAGAATTGCAACTGAATTATAGGATAAATTCATTGACCATTCCAGCCGCCAGTAGCAAGCGAGGGGATGACTAAGTGTTGCCTAGCAGACTAACTTCTTAAATGTTTTAAAGACCTCTTTTTTAATTCCCCAATTTATTTATTTTTATCACTTTCACCATTCCATACTTTGAAAGCCTTGAAAAATTATTCATCAACAGAACACCCATAATGTCCCAAAATGGTTCATGGCTCAAAAGAATGAAAAAACTGCATCGTAGTGTTGATACTGATACCGTGAGTGCTGAGTCAGAAATATCTGTTTACAAAGTATTTTTTTAGTTTCATGTAATTGAAAAAACCAGCAAATGGCCAATTAGACACAACTCAATTCTAGCGTTAAAGGAGGAATAAATTAGTAAAAAAATGTCTTCCGAAAGGATCTAAAGCGGGCTATAGTAAGTAAATATTCTGTCTTACCCAGAACGGCATTTGGAATATATGTCCACGGTAAACCTGAAAGATAAGAATGCATAATAAAAGGATTGCCATCAGTTATATCCTCAACATGACCTTACAAAGACTAAATTGTATATGACACTAACTCTTCAAAACACTCTCCTAAGAGCGATTTCTGTATGTGTATCACGAAGAGCTCACACCTTATCGATCAGCACTGTCAAGACTACTTTTTCTCAGTTCGTTTAACTTTTGTAATAAAAAACGACCTCGTAGCTTTCCTTGCATTCCCAGGCGAAAAACAAGCCTGTTTCGATCAATTACTACACATTACAACATTTTAAGAACAATGCTTTGCAAATAACAGCACAAATTTACCTACCCGCCTGCTGGCTGAAGGCAAGATGTGACCAGTTTACACAAAGAAATGCGATTAAAAGAAATCGATGCATAATGACTTTATTGCTGTGAACAAAAAAGAAGAGAAAGTATATTTCATACATCATTATGATCGGCAAAAATCAAAAGTTACGACAAAGATGAGTAATAGAATATCACATTTGTAAAGCACTTATATACAAATATACACGAAAGTTTTCCCTTCTTTTCTCTCGGTCAAAAAGGTAAATGCAGTTGTAAAGTGAACTGTCTATAAAGATGAATAAGTAAAGCATGCTACTGTTCAAAATGTTATAGATTTTCAATTTGTCTAAAGTGTCGTGGTAATAAAAACTACTGACAGCATACTAGAACATTAGTCATAAATATATTGTCTATTAAAGTACACTATCATGGATTCATTTCACGAAGTTAAAGCCTGAATAATAGTTTCGTGTATTAAGTAGCACGATCATCAGCTAGATCGATAGCAAATCAGGAAAATGAAACAAAATTAGCAGAAAACCAGGCCTTAGATGAAAAGCCATCCATTGTCATAAAATCAAATTAAACCATTACTGTTCAGACAAGAAAATTGAAAGTAAACATGCACCAATCTGGCATTCGATTCACAATTAGAACTCTTGTATTGTATTGTTTTGTTTCTTTTCCTGGGATGATTTCTGATCAATCTTCACATGTATTCTAGCGGTTAGTGTCATTGGTTCATCACTTTCAAAAAAATAACCAAGCTAATCCGATAAAGACTATAAGAAGCGAATCGCTTCAAGCTGATAAACAAATATTGAAGACAAAAATGAAGGAAAAAGGGCAAGCTCTTCATCTTCGTTGTAATTAATGATATTATGTCTACCGCCACAGTTCACTGACAGTCCTCGCAAGTTGCACGCGCGTTTGCCTTAATTGAAAAGAGCAAAAGAGAGACAGTAAAATTTAGTATTTTTCCCTTTTCCAACCTTATAGGAGCTAACAACCACGCAATTAAAAATCTGTGTGGAAAAGATGTGGACTTTTGCTTACGTTTTCCCATGCCATTTCAGTTCGAGCCGAGCCAAATATAGAGTCACCCTTATGTAACTTTAGGCGCCGTGTAATACAATGTGTATTCAACTAGGCAACTTATCTTGCAAAGGAATCCGCAATGTGCTCGTCTGCCAGTAAATTATAGGTTGACAAATATAATGAACTGTGTATAATTAACTGTGTTTCTGATAGGAAAAATAGAACAATGTTTTACAAATTCAAAAAGCAGAAGTGATCATAACCTCTCTCAAATGTTCCTTTGTAGGGAGAAATGTAATGAACTTGTACTAATAAGACTTGTTCTCCAGGGTGTGCATAGTTTATCAGATTTTTTAATGGTGAACAGCCCAAGGTTAATTCAGGTTCTGAACTATCTTGGAACAATACTGATAGGTGACGTTTGAAAGGAAAGCCAAAGCAATCGATTCGGACGTATTAATCACTTTATTGTTTCAAACTGTTCCCACCTTTTTTTGGTTGAAATTTAGTTGGTCTATTTTTTTTCCATTTAGTTTGTGATTAACTACAATAGCTAAAGGCTGCCTCGAATATCACGCTTGTTAACCAAGATTAGTTTAATGTGCCTCACGAAACATTCTTCAGTTTCTTTTTCTAGAGAAAAGAGAGTTCCTTTAATAAGTTGGTATTGGAAAGTTGCGGTTTCATAGGTCGTCTTACACTACTAAAGAAAACCGACATTGTAAACAAGAATCAACACAAGAAGATTGAAATAAAAACTGATCCCTTAGAGTGGCCAATATCTAGCACAAGAAAACCAATTACTTTCATTCAGAAAATACGCGGAATGAATTCAGCAAAAGTTAACTGCTAAAAAAGGAACATCCGATTTCTCTTTCATTGAACCCAGCGACATAAAGAGAAAAAGATCCATTGATGTGCAGCTCATGTATATGATTTATTAAGGCTTTTCTTTCCATGCACAATATAATATCTATCGTAGTCTAGCTGAAGACAGCATTTTTGCGAAAGGTTTTTTTGTCGCCACGGAAGTATACTAAAAAACGGGGGAGAAAGACTAAAAACGCGCAAACATTAATAAATTGTTCTTCTTGACTTAAATTAAAACTCCGGTGCCTGTGCTCGCTCGACTCAAGCTTTGTTTTCCAATTCCTGATAGCTAACTCATTTTGTATATTCTCAGTGCATTTCGAACAAGGTCTTAACAATAATTTTTTAACATATGTGATTTCATGACACAGACACTCCCTTTCAGATCAAAGTCCAAAAACACCAACCGCGTGCTAACTCGGGTGAAAAGAAAGTAGTTCTTAGGACGAATATATGGAGCATATCGGCCCATGTGTTTATTTCAACATTTAACCATCGCAAATTGTTGCTATGAGGAGCTAAAACTGAAGAAAAGGCGAAAATTAAACTGTTCGAAACTACCTTAAAATTTGTAAGCATGATCCTAGAGCTGAAAGGATTCAAGATTTTTAAAACTGGACCTCTTAGTATATAATTCATTCTAACTGAATTCCGCTGCTTACAACTGCAAGAGCTTCGAAAGCAAACTGAACTAAGAAAAAGCTAGTGTTTTGGTTGCAAACCTCCCCTTTTGCGATTTTTCCGCAAATCATGTGTTCATGTTCATTATCTTATTTATGCTACCCCTAATCGCTACATCCTATGTTTTTAGGATTAATCACTTAAAACTTGAACACAAATTATAAGTACCAGCATTTGTCTTTTTGCTAGCTTGTACATAATACACTCACTCAAGAAGATACCACATTTTTGCAAAGGAAACTACACGTAAACTTACCTTTAAAATGAGGTACAGTAGTTAGTCTTTCAGGGCGACAAAAGTTCGTACTGTTTGTACCAGCTGTAGAAAATCAGCCAAATGTTTTTAAAGATGAAATAAAAGAAGAAATCGCTGGAAAAAAAAGCCTTTGATGAGTGTTGCGATCGCTGCGATCACTAGAGATAATAAGAAAAATTGAAGGTTAACTCTGCGGTCGAAGCGATCGGAGTAAACACTAAAAAGAATTAAGATTTTATGGCCTTTTATATCTTCAACTTAGAGCTAATTAAAATTAAAATATTTCAAAATATTGTGATATTCTAAGGAGGGAATATCTCAATATTAATAGTTCACTTCGACTGCTTTGTTTTGGCGATATTTGTCCAAATAATGTTGGTTTGTCTTGGCAACTTTTTTTTTTTAATCACCTCACGTTTTATAAGTTCGTGCAATGTTCAAAAATACCAAAAACTCGCTTTTGACAAACACATATGCTGGGTCAAAGTTGAATATTCCACAGAAAGAGTGTTTTGTCGGAGAAAAAAAGTGAAACAAGCTGAAAATAAATATTGGAATGTCGTCAAAACTTGGTGACATAATTACGTAAGATCGCGGTATTGTTAAACAATGTAAAATACACACGAATTGTCAACAGTTAGTCGTCTGTTATGACAAATCATTTAGAATACACTTAACACTCTCTTAACTGTAGGCATATAATGATGTCCATAATACACATTCTCAGGAGGAGCAAATACTCACCTCTCTGTGGAGGGAGCCAGTCGCCAAAGGTGTGTAATCACATGTGAACACTGGTTTTGGCAAAACGGGAAGCATTCTCATGCAAGCATTCTAATTACAACTTCAATCTAGATATATGATTGACTTTTAAATCGCAAGAAACAGTTCTAAAAAAGGTGAGGAAAGAGGAAATTTGATTGGACGAAGGCTATAAGAACAATCAAACTTTGAGTTTTAGGAAGTTTACACCTCGCAGTATAATTGAAAAACCCTAACCCTAATCCACCTCCCTCCCCCCTCCGGACGCTATATACATTCGTATTTGTGCCGATCTGTTTAGTGACACGTCTTTAGCGTGTGAATGATATCATTGCCGACTCGTTTTTGTCTCCAACCACACCGTCCTTTCCAGCAGAACAAAAACTGGCCTATAAATGTGCAAACTTTACGTGTATAAAATCAGTCTGGGGTGTGGCGAGCTGGTAAATTGTAAAACAACTGATTTTATAAACATTTATTGCTTTTGCAGAATAGAGAATCGCATATTGTGTGCATCAAGGTAATATACGTTATAAACACGCTCAATTGCAGACCCGGTGTCTTTTCTAAGCAATAAAATATTGATTACAAACTGCTTCCTGAAACCATCAAAGTCATTGATATCTTGGTTTTAAAACATCTTATAGCGATGTTTTCTTTCTGTAGTTTAGAAAAAGATTTAACTGCGAAGAATCTGTACTTACTAACAGTTAAGACGTGACCAAAACGTCACGCCCAACGTTTTTTTATATATTGCATTTCATATGCAGTGGTATTACACAGTAGTTTATAGATGTCAATCTTGACTTAGCGGCTATATTTAGACCACAAAGTCCATTCAGTCCAAAAGTAAGGTACTTTAAACCCCATTAAGGATATACTTGCTGAGTACTACTAAAATTGCACGATTGTGACAGCTTTAATATACCACAATGATCATTATTCATGTCTGTTTGGAAAAGGATGGTAACCCTTTAATTTTAAGTCATGCAACGTATAGTTGTAAATAGGGTTTCAAAGCCATTTACATGGTAAAACAAGCAAGAACAAGCCAAACATAAGCAAGCAACATGCACAACTGTCAGGCAGTACCACACTCGATTATTCACTGTATGAAACATCCACGTGATAGACAGGCGGTAGTTTAGCCGGTAACTTATTTCCAAGGTCACAGACCTTCTGCTTCCCATACATTTCTCTGCTGTGTTTTTCAAGGGAACGACAACATGGAGATAAGAGGAACTTGACATCAATTACAAGTCACAAACGACGACATAATGGTTTTTCTTAAACGTATAACGAGGAAAAAAAAGAGTTGTTTAAAAGGATCAGGAGTGGCATCGAACCTTCACACCAGCATCAATGATTTCAGTTCCAGAACCGAAGCTAACCAGAGTTGCTGACAAAGGACTGAATCTACAGATTAATATTGGTGTCTCTGACCATGGTATTAATATTTAGCGATTATATCTCGTCAACACACACTCAGAAATATTGCACTGTATACCTGGATCTCACGAGAGTTGTTGTGTTCCTAGCATAAAGGCCCGAAAATTATGTACCCTCACGTACAAAAATGCACGTGAGGGGGTCACACGCACGTGCGAACGTGTCAAGAAAAAGTGAAAATGCAACTGGAATGAATGGTTAGTTGCCTTAAGCGCACAACAAAAAGAAGAAAAAAGTCTCGTTTAAAAGGATCAGGAGTGACATCGAACCTTCAAATCAGCATCAATGAATGATCTCAGTTCCAGAACCGAAGCAAGTCAGAGTTGCTGACAAGGGACTGAATCTATAGATTAATGTAGGTGTTTCAGACTATGGTATTAATATTTATCGATTATATTTCTTCAACACACAGGAATGTTGAACCGTGGATCTCACGAGAGTTGTTGTGTTCGCAACATAAAGGCCCGAAGATTATGTATCCTCACGTGAATATATGCACGTGAGGGGGTCACACATGCGAACGTGTCAAGAAAAAGCGAAAACGCAATAGGAATGAATGGTTTGTTTAAGCCCCATAGACATAAAGTAATCTCTTGTCGCCACCCGGCCATAAAAATGCTGAAAGAGCAATATCTATTATCAAGCTGCAGAACAAATGAGTAAAACTGGCTCTATGATGGACTAAATAATAATGGGTATAATAAAAAGAAGGTTTTCAAAATGCCTTAAATAATCAAACCATCGATCTTGTCAGACAAACAAACTGAGTTGCTTGGAAGTTATCAGGAGTTGAATGCGACATAAAAATTCAGTCTCTTTTACGTCTTTTGTTACTGCTGCAATGTAATCTTATGCGATGTAGTCTGCCTGTTTTATCATAACCGGCAACGTTTGATTCACCGGTCTGCACTGATGCCTCACCTCGCCTCGCCCTCGCCTGAGTCACCTTACCTCTCTCGCGGTTGGAACTATTGGATGAGGTGCGGACAGGAGTCTCGCCACTTTTTCACTCGGTTAAAGATAACAACGCAGAAAAGGGCTGGAGTCTTTGTATAAAGCTTGGCGTTTAGACTGAGTCAAACTGTGTTACTTCAACACTAGATGTGTTATAGTTTGAGCCCAGTTAACTTGACTGGTCGTGCCTTTAGGAATTTATTCACAGACCCAGATCCTAATAGGACTTCCCTGATATCGAAAAGAGGAAAGCCGCTCTGACTTGTATGTGAGACCAAATAGAGTTATAGTGCGGTTTACTTTCAGGCAAAATTTATTAAATTCATTTGAGGACTCATGAAAGAAATAATCAGCTCATATCAAAATATTCAAAAAGCCCTCGTCACCCACGTACAAAGGAATCATCAAGGTAGACCTTCTCTTCGAATGATCATTTTAGGAAGAAGTGAGAAACGTCTGGTTTCAACTGAACCGCTCTAACACTAAGTAGAGTGACGATAGTAACTTGCAATTGTAATACAGAACATAAGGAATGTCAGTCCAGATGAGTATATAGCTGTATATAGTACTCACTAGGACTATTGCTGACAATGACTGACGTTTCGACAACCTGTGCAGTAGTCAACATCAGAGTCAAAATGCTTTGTACCGTTTAAATCATGGTGTTTAACTCTAACTATTGACATTATTAGTCAATTGTTAATTAGAACGCAACTTCAGATGCTATTGGTTTTCTTTCAGTCAAATCGTTATTACGTGAGTGGTTACTTTTTCCTTTGGTTTTTTCAAATTTTTCATACGATTGAGTTAGTAATTATGAGGGTGTCTCCACCTTCAAATCATTCTCTTTGTAGACACCAAACTACTTTTTACTTTTGGTTAGCTGAAGCTGCAGCTTGAGTAAGTGATCTTAGTTATCAAACAAATACCCAGTCAATTGGAGAGACAAGTTACCGTCAACATCATGAGATGAGAAAACCATATGAGACTTATCAGTACTGCTTCGGTTTTTTGGATGAAAAGAGGGATCTGGTGACCTCAGTGACAAAATACCCCTGTACTCACGGCATATTACTAAGTTTAAAAATATCGAAAAGAGTTAGCCGTTTTAAATTCTCAAACATTGGTGTGTCGTTGCAGATGTCATTTACAAGGAAGAGATATTTATGCTTTGTACATGTGGAAGGTTGCCAGAACTAAAGTTGATCTCTTAAAATTGCGTGTCGTTGTGTGCCACATAGTTCAAGTGTTTGTCACAAGAGTAGAAGAGAGACGTAGCCAGCCTGTAGACAGTCACCCGCTTGCTTTTTCTACCCTTTTTTCGGATAACCTTAAAATACTAAGACTTTTCCCAGAAATTGTTGCATTTAGTCAATTTTATGCAGAAGGTTTACAGGCTACCATAAAAAGTAACTTCTTGAGGATCGTTAAATATTATTCGCACGTGTTGGGCACGTGAAGAGGTTCAAATTTCCACTTGGGTTATAAAGCCCTACAATACAGTGACTGTAACGGAACTCAAACACCACGTCTCGGCAGCTTCATTACGTAATTCACTTGTGTGCCATTTTTCTCCCTCGCCATTTTTCTTCATCACTTTCGAGTTAAAAGTCTAAGATTTCTTTCAGAGGAGTTCAGAATATGTCAGTACTTATTAAAATCGCCCCTTGTAAGGAAATACAAGACAGTCAAGGATTCTGGATTCCAAATTGCGGATTCCGGATTCCAAGTAATGAATTACAGATTCCTTGTCAGTGAAACTTGGATTCCAGATTCCAATCGCTAGCGGACTTCGGGATTCCTTGAGCTGAATAACGGATTTAAAGTTCCAGGATTTCTGATTCCAGAAGCAAGAATTTCCTGGATTCCGGAGCCGGATTACCTTATATGGGGACATGGGGCAACTGAAACCTTTTACTGGTTCGTTCACAAGAAGCCATCGAAAACAAAATCTATCACGTATTCCCCAAGTTTCGATAACCTTAATTCCCGTGATGGCTTTTGTCCAGTTCGCAATAGATAATGTTGTTATAATTCCTCTCATTTTAACTCGCGATTTGGGCAGAAGTGACATAGTTTTAACACAATCGAGCTTCAAAGATAACAATAAACTACATGGCGGGGCAATAAAATTATAATGAATAGGTCATTCCGTCCGGTTTATTTTGCAATTAATGCTTGATATTTCAGCTTATTTCTACTGCTTCTCAGTCTACCAAGGTTGTACCTGGCTCTTTCTTTTGTTCAGAGTGTAATTTATTACATAATTTGTAAAGTTACGTGACAGATACGAAAGTTTTCGGTTTTATTTACTGAATAAAAAGTAGAACTGAGGTTTAATAGCGTGTCTTTGGGTTTTTTTCCACAACTAAATATACACCCCAAATATTTTGTTCTACATTCGGGGATACTCAATTCTGTCACAGGAGTAGTTAGTCATAAAGAGACCGTGACAGTGTTAACAGTGTTTCAGATTTTTATATTGCTCAATATGAAAACCTGCTAGAAAGTTTCTCATTAGTGTACATGCGTGTATCATAACACTTGCTCGTGTTACAGGGGCACCCAACGAGATTATAGTTCAAAACCACTTAAACATAGCATTGTTAAGCGTATTCTAGCATTTAAACGGTAGATAAAGGCATATTTTTATCCCCTAAAAATTTTTGATCTGTTCGGATTTCCTAGCTGAAAGTCTAGTGATCCTAAAATTATAGGGATCAAAACGTACCTTCGAAAATTTCAGCCAGAAAAAAGGCTCCTGAAAATTATAGGTGACCTTTTTAGGGTAAAAATCCGTTAAAAATAGGCAATTATACCATTTTTTAGATGTTCGAAAATCCTAGGAGAGGCAGGCAAGCAAGAAATTTTACAACAAATGTTCCGAAAATTGTAGATCTCAAATCGTCTTCCGAACAGATATTTTTCCGAAAATTGTCGTTGTGTGCCCCTGGTGTTAGTAATCTTGTAAAGTAAGCTCTGCATTGCTGTCAATTCAAAGACTCTTAGGTTTCATATTCTTGCAGCCATTCCTTTGCTTTTATCATAGTAATAATTATTGTTAACTTTGATTGCTTACAGTCACTTTTGAGTCATCTAGGAAGTATGAAATGATTTAGGACCGCTGTTAAACTTCCAGCACCGTATCAGGGGCACCCAACGAGAATATAGTTCAAAACCACATAAACATAGCATTGTTGAACGTACTGTAGTATTTAAACAGTAGATAAAGGCTTATTTTTATCCCCTAAAAATATTTCATCTGTTCGGATTTCCTAGCTGAAAGTATAGTGATCCGAAAATTATAGGGATGAAAATCTACCTTTCCGAAAATTTCAGCCAGAAAAAAGGCTCCCGAAAATTCTAGGTGACCTTTTTAGGGTAAAAATCCGTTAAAAATGGGCAATTATACCATTTTTTTTGATGTTCGAAAATCCTAGGAGAAGCAGGCAAGCAAGAAATTTTACAGAAAATGATCCGAAAATTCTAGATCTCAAATCGTCTTCCGAACAGATAATTTTCCGAAAATTGTCGTTGGGTGCCCCTGCGTATTACTTAACATAACGCCGACTTGGATACGTGCATATGTGTGAGCTGTAATACTAACAGCTGGTCAACCAAAAAGCATAGCGGTCCATGTTTTGATAATTCTTCAAGGCAGAGTAACTTCGCAGTTTTCCTCTAAACATTGATCTTTGGAGTGAAAATTGTATGAATAATGAGTACCCCAATCTATAATCTACTTGATAAACTATTTAAAGAGGTCAAAATCTGATTTGTGTTCATAAACCACCCAAAAAATACTGCGAACTTGACCAGCTTTAGCAATAAATCATTCCCCGAGTACCAGCGAAAATGCAATATTTAACACTTAGTAAATGTTAAATCTCCGCCCTATCCCGGGGTCGGGTGGTCGGAGGTTTCAATTAGTACATTAAGCCCATGCTAAATGTTACAACTTTTTCAACGCGAAATGTTACAATGCAAAATGTAACAACTCAGTTCTTTAAAGAGAAAAGCAATTTGGTCCTGTCACGAGACCCAGCTGATAGTGTAATGAGTCGTTGTAAGTGGACTTTTCACTGGCGGTTGCTTCGAAAGAGGATACTGCGGAGTAATTTAAGAGATTTTTCAAAAACACTCGGAAGCCAAAAGAAAGTGCTTCCGTTCTTGCATGGTTCTTCCTGCTTGAAAGTATTACAGAGCCATATTCAGTTCAAATCAGAAGTTCCGATTTCACTTTTCAGTGAAAGGAAAACTATAACTGTCTGTTGGTTCAAGTTTGCTCAACAACTAGACGCTGGACTGCGAAGCTGATTTAATAAAAAACAAACACTGTAGCGATTTCCTTCGCTAGACCAAGAAGTTGCGTTTCCAGTTTCTCCGCATAGTAAAGACAAAGACCGTTCGCGTGTAAAGTTTATTTGTAAAGTGTGCAAGAACACAATATCCAGAGGATATTAACAAGTGTTCTCCTTCTAGATTGAGCCCAAGCACTCTCAGCCAGCTTAATATAGAGAGCCCCACTTTTGCTAGAGCCACTAGTATCTTAATGGAATGAATCACTGGAAGCAATTTGTTTTTCCTTACTAGTTTAACACAAGAGAGGATTGGCAAAGGGTCCAACAGTAACTCTAAGAGTAACCAACCGAACTTCTTTTGTCTTTGTGAACTACAATATTCATGATTACACACTATAAAATCCTTAATTCTCGAACCCCTCGTTTTCTCAAACCTCCCTAATCCAGATTTTTTCAACCTCTAATTTCTCAGATTTCCGCGAAAGGCTTATGAGCTCTAGACCTTTGATTCTGTCCTTTTTTGAGGGTTCAAGCCTTGCGAAGTTTTCAACTTTTCGGCGTCCTCTTTTTGTTAAATTTTCTTGTGTCAGTTTGCGGAATGAGTTGATCTACACACAAAGATGTGATCTGCATGAGTAGACAAAACATCCTGAAGTCTTCTTGAATTATATTGCAATGTTTATCAGTGGTTTATACGGATCTTCCATAACACGTTATTTTTTAAATCGTCTCCGTTTCATTCTAAAGCTACGACTTCGAGAGGGAAAACGCCACAGGAAAATAAGAAATTTAGTTTGCAGTTTTACAACTGATTGCTTAAAAGCAACTACTTCCTGTCACTAAATATCGGGCAAGTTGATGGCTTTTAAATTCACCCTTCTCGTGTTGATCTTTGTTTATAGTGTTGGGTTTCTTTTGAAACTGGAATGATCTCAATCATTAAACCGCAGCTCTCATTTTCTGTCCTGACGATTCAATTTTATTTAAATGAGATCCACCTATCATAGTTAAATACAATTATATTAAATCAGTCTACAGCTCAGCAAAGAAACACTTAAGTTACAAAGCTAAAAAGATAAAACACTATTTACATTTTGAAGAGAAAAAAATTTCCTTTACTATTTTGTTGGTAATAATTTACATGTTACGTTATTGAGTTAATACTAAGTTGGTTGGGTTCATTTTTCAGTTGCGTGCGTCCATATGAATAGATCACTTGTCATAAATTTTTATTGATATTGCCTTAATAGCTTCAATGTAGGAGAAAAGAGAGACTATACGGTGAACCTTTTTGGTGTAGTCTAACTTCTATGGCCTTTACATGAGTTTGTAGAGAAAATTTTACGGTGTTACAAAAAAAGTATCATGATAGAGATTCGTGTAAATCCGCTGTCATTCTTTTCACGAGTGCATACATTATTTTTGTTTGGCTGGTGCCATTGAACGTCACTAGAGGACGTAACTGCTTACATCCAGCGTTTAAATGAAGATTTTTTGCTAGACTAAAAGTCAGACGTTAGCTGTCACGCCCAACATTACACGTTTCTTAACTGGAGCCTCCGAGGACAAATATCGGTTACACTTTGGTATTGAAAAGAACCTTTTCTTTAAGAACACTGAGGTTGAGAATGTGAAAAACAATAGAGAAATAAAAAATTAAACTAAAAATGTCCTTAGATCAGTCATAACACAGGATGAGGTTCAGCAATTAGGCCCGCGCCTGGCGTATTACTATATTGCATTCGTCGTCAATAATATTGACTCTGTTGTCAATGTTTTGATCTCTTTCTCTCTTCCTCAAATCGCTGCGGTTTTGGTTTGTGTTTCTGCTTATCAATGGGTCTCCCTTTTCGCTTTCGTCAAAGCCTGGCTTGCGAAGGGAGCCACTTTGAAGTATAACGAGTGACGCCGCAGGTGAAGGTGAAGGTTAGACGAAAGTACAGTGTGATCACCGAATCACAGATTCCTCAAAGTTGGCAAATGAGGAGCTTCTGAGGCAGTAATCATCCATACTTCCGATCCATCTTGGAATGTCATTTCAAACGTGACTATATGCTGCCAGACAGTTGGATGGGAAACAGTGGGTTGGATGGGAATTTTCACGACAAGACAAGTTGAACAAGACAGTTGGATAGGAAACTTCACCATTAACTCAGCATCCGCGTGACCTCGCACTAATGCTGCACTGCAAAAAGAACTGTCATAGCAAAAAGCATCGACAGTCCAGCAGTGATTCGATCAGCAGATGATCCCAGGTCGAATTCAACAGTTGGAGCTGGCGGTGATTCCTCCGCACCTGTAGTAGCAGTAGATGAGGCTGAGGATGATTTCTCTGCACCCTTGGAAACCATACCAGTGGAAGAGGCAGGAGACTGCGTACCTTTAGGGGGAGTTATGGTGGTAGTGCCAGTGGTACTGGTAGTAGTGTTGATCGTTGTAGAAGAGCTGTTTGTCCTATCGGCGGCTTGGAAACTAGCCCTTACGGTTCGGTTGAAGAGTGGCTGCACGGGACGGTAATTTCCGACACTTGATGTGGTATGAGTCTTCTGGAGTTGACGCAGAAGGTTCATCTGGGAAAAAAAACAAACAGAAAGGGTAAGGGACCCTGCTATCGAGGCATTCACTAATTTCATCAAAAATAGACTCCTTGATCCAACAAACGCGTTTGTACCGGGCAAATTAATTTAAAACGCAGCGGTCTGAAGAAGTTTTAAACACAAGTTAAATTTTCCAGTCAATACTGTACCTGGTACTGTGATATGTTGACAGCGTCCCTAAAGACTGTCCACGTGACACTCTCTTTGCAAGAAGGAGTTGTTAGAGAACCGTCGTACCGGAAGTACTTGGTCTTATTGGCAGGTAACAGGCTGTCAAATCTGAAGGCTGGAATGCCACTGATGGTAGAATCTGTGAAAACAAATAACAGGGGCAGATTAATAGAATAATAGTGTTATATGTAATAATTATATACAAAGCATAACATGTTTAATAAATTATTTTTTAAGTATAACCTTTTTTTTATAAAGGCACGATTTTTCATGCTATGAAAAAAATTCTAATATAATACGGAAAACACGTCACTTACAACTTGAAGTAAGATTTCTGGTAGTTTCCAAGAATGAAAATGCGGTGTTATTTTCCCCTCCGACCTGAGAAAAAAAAGAGTGAAAAGAATTCACATCAATCAACGTTTGGTAAGAGGGATCATGCCCACTACACAGATAAAATTTAACTTGGAATGTATTAACTTTATCAATGGTAAGAACCCAGATTTAGTTTGGAAAAGAAACCAACTGCCAAAGGCAGTTAGCCATTTCATTAAGTCTTTGGAGTAAGAGATTTAGAGAGACGAAGGATAGATCCACCGCCACCACGGGCCAACGACGCAGTCGCCCAGTGTCTACATTCATAGACAACCTGATGACGGGCGCTGGAGCAGCATCCACCGGCGAAATGTCAGCCTGCATGGACGTCAACAGAGCGGACT
Organism: Porites cylindrica; assembly: GCA_964035525.1. Taxonomy (NCBI): domain Eukaryota; kingdom Metazoa; phylum Cnidaria; class Anthozoa; order Scleractinia; family Poritidae; genus Porites; species Porites cylindrica. Next base: position 14,989,983 of record OZ037785.1, read on the forward strand.
GGGCGGCTAGGCGACTAGTCTGGCTGAGGCCGCCTGAATGAATGAATGAAGAATAAGCTAGTCTTTAAATCCTAGTTACCTGTATGAAGAGACCAAGAACTGCGAGACCATCTGCCTGGTCGATTGCTTGAACAAGGTTGTCATATTTTGTATTGTAGCTGACAAAGTGCAACTGTGAAAGTATAATTAAAGGAAAAAACATTGAACATTGGATCAAAATTCAGTTAATTCCAACAGAATAATAATTTTCAGGTTTAGTCGTTACAGATGGTTTATTATTTAAAGCAAATTAAACAAATCCAGGCTAAAAATCGAGAAGAAAGGTCTCTCTGAATCATGATCATCGTCCTTGATTGCTGTGGAAATAGATGTCATTGTCTCGACACAGAGTGGTAATTATTTCCTATTAAGACTCGGAAGTCTATAAAAGATAGCAGAGTCTCTCAAGATGTTTGTAGGGGCAACAGATGGAAACAAAGTGGCATAAAAGATAAACCGTAGAGAGAAAATGCTTGATGACAAAAGGACAAAGTGAGGAGCAATGTAAACGCACTTATTTGTTCACAAGCGCTCACCTCAGCGGCATAATGTTCTCCGTCTACAATGTGTTCCGATCCCACAGTGTCGTTTGGTCCGTAATGTAAGTGAAACTGAACAGTGGTGTAAACACCGTTCAAACCGCCTCCGCTGACATTGTATACTCCTGCAGGGAAAGACAATCCAAAGGCGTAGCCTGTGTTGGAGCCAGTAAAGGTTTTGTTGAGTTTCCTGTCGTAGTTTTTCAGTGTGAACTCGCCCAGGCCTTTGTCAAAAGTTACCTCGGTGCTTTTAATGTCAATTGGTGATTGCCTCTTTCCAGTGCTGCATATACCAGACCAGTTAGAAGGGCCTAAATATGGAAAGAAAATTCACACAGGCTTAGGACTGAGTCGGCTTAGAGGAAATAAACTTTTGCAAAATGAACACATAACTAGGCCATCTGCCAGCTTGTGCAAGGACGTAGTTAAGTGTTATAGCAGGACTAACTATGCGTGTTATTAACTTATCAATTATCAGTATCATATTTCAATTTTCATTGCCTTCATCTTTATAATTGACCTTTTTTCAAGTCCGCAGCCTTTATATGAGTTACTCCCCAACACTAACATTCCACATCAGGGTCTTCGGTGCGTTTTTGGATAGCAACAAATCGAAGCGGTGATACAGATATTTCATTACTAAAACATGTAGCCAATTATCGATAATTTCTCCGTAAGCGATGTATTTTCCACATATTTTTTTATTTATAACAAATTTCCCATATCTTGACTATGACTAGCAGATGGCCGTTTTGACAAGTTTAAACTAAATGCTAGGAATGGAAAAAAGAATCCATAAAGAATATTGTTTGTAAATGACAGCTTGTGTTAGATTCCTTTCATAAATATAGTACCGGATCATAAGGATGTACCGCTAAAAAGTATTTTGTAAATTCTTACCCAGTAGAGCATCCGGAATATACGTCCATTCCACAGCTGAAAGATTTGAATATCATAAGGATTGTCATCAGTCACACCCTCAGCTTGGACTCTCATTTTTAAAAAGTATTTATCATAATGTTCCCCCATTAATTGACTCTCTCCCAGCTGAAATTTCCGTATGTGGCAGTTGGAAAAACCTGGCACGTACCTTACTGAGTCACTCAAAGACCTAACTCAGGGTTAATGCAAAATTTCGATTCAGATATGAAAGCTTAAAAAGCAAATTCAGCTTTATTCTTTTTGCAAACAACTTGATGATTTGATGCTCTAAAAAGAATCGAGAAAATTATCCCGCTGAAAAATGCTTTTGAACAAAGGAAAAAGAAGCCCGGGTTAAAATTTAACCTTGGGTTAGCGCTAATCCCCCTTCGAACAACTGGGTCCTTAAGTTTATTTCGTTTAACCTTCTTACTCACTGCACTCTGCCACCAGGCCTTTCTCTCTCTAAGACGGACACATTTGGGACCAGCCCTACGTGTGGGCCTTAGATAGATGTCCGTCTTATTGAGAGAGTCAAATAAAGGGAGTAAAATAAGGAAGGGGAGAACTCTTAGTATCCGTTTTACAGAGTTGTCCGTCTTATAGAGGTGTCCATTAAGAGGGAGTCGATTGTTATCGAGAAAGAGGAGGTTCTGCTGGAAAAGTGTCGCACTCTTCAAGATCTAATGCATCCTGCTGGCAGCTAAACTTTTTTAATACCAATTTTAATTGTAAATCGCATGACAGTTTACTTACGCCGCTGGCTGAAGACAAGATATGACCAGTTGATGCAAAGAAATGAAATGAGAAGAAATCGATCCATGATTACTTTATTGCTGTAAACGAAATAAAAACAGAGAGAGAGATGATACACGCGTTAAAGAAAAAAACGAGCAAATCAAGCAAATATGGATAATAAAATTTTGGCGCCGTCGTTATTTTGTAGAGCAATTAGACGAAGGACATGTTTCCGCTTTTGTCAAGCCCTATCGGGATAATTTAGAAATATAAAGAGTTTATTTTTAGATTTTACTAGAAGCTGAAAGTCGCAACAATCAAAATTAAACTATTGAGGCACACCACTTGTCATAAATATAAATAATTGTTCAAATACTGTTAGCATGTATTACTAGACAAGAACAAAGGCATCGGCTAGATCGTCGATAGCGAAATAAGAAAAAAAAAGTAGTAAGACCAAAGGCATTAGATGGAAAATTATACACTGTGATTGAAATCTTAGCAAGTTAGAGATGCACAAAGCTCAGATCACAATGTTAGGTGAATGTACAGAACTGGCATTCCCTTTGTAACCCTTAGCTCGAGTTTCATATTATTTCGTTGAAACTTTCCTAGAAAAATTTCAGTGCTAACAATAAGATTCATGTTTGATTAGTTGATCAGATAATCGCTTTTCAACAAAGAACCAACAAAAGTCACCACTTACATGTAAAGAGGCGAATCATTTCAAGCCAATAAACAAATATCGATGAAAACAATGAACACAGAAGGGCCAAGATCTCTTGTCGCAATTAGTGATATTTGACTTGCCGCCGATACATTTTTCCAGCACGTGAAGGCGCACGTGTACACGCCGTATTAGAGGAAGGCCAAAAAAAGTTGAATTTCGCATTTTTTTGCCTTTTTCAACTACCTCAATCCAGCCAAAAACCATACTGAGAACTGTGTAGAAAGGATGTCCAAAACCGGTTTACACTTTCGATAGGACACCCTGAGCAATCGATTGGGACACTGAATCAAAGAACTATTACTTTCGAACTGCTCTCTTATAGGTTAAAATTATATTAATGTCCTATTTTATTTCTGATTATTTTTCCTTTTTCGTTTCCAAATTAAGATTAGCTAGAAAAGCTCCATGCTGACTCGAATATCAAGCTTATTGGGGATGATATGGATAATATGTGTAGAACGAAACTATAGGTTTTTTTGAATTTATTTTTACTGTCTTTAGTCCTGTAAATGATTTATTTCGGTTCGGTACATGAACAAAAGTTGCGGTTTCATAGATCGTCATCCACTTTTAAAGAAAGGCGAAACTGTAAACATGAATCAACACAAGAAGAATGAGTAGTGGCCGATATTTGGCATACGAAACAAAAAGGTACTTTCCTTTATAAAAGTACGAATGTATTTCAGACATTAACAAGGAACTGAACAAGGAACATCGTGCGGAATACCTTGAACATGCTTAGCACTCGCCGAAATGAACGGGAAAAAGATATATTGATGAGAACACAGTACAATGATAACATGAGAAAGAACTCTACGCTTTTTCTTCAATGCACAATATAATACTGATCATTTAAATCTAGCTAAAGACAGCATTCTTACTTGAAGATTTATGTGTATAAACTAACTCTATTAAAAAACGAAGGGACGAAATAAACCGTACAAGAAACAACAAGTTGTTGTGAAATTCCGGTCTGCTCACTCGGTTCCCTTTATCATGTCAAGATATAACTTCTAATCACTTTTGTTGCCTTTTGAGTAAATCAGCAACTTTCAGACCGTAACAACGGTCTTTCTAAAATTTTTTAACAGATGTGCTCTCATGATACGGACACTCCCTTTGAGATCAAAGTCCAAGAACACAATCGTGTGCTAACTCAGGTGAAAAAAAACTGCAGCTATTTAAGAAGGAATATAATGACCATACCAGCCCGTTTACGTTTAGAACATCTAACGATGGTAAATTAAAAACATTTTTCAGTCATGCTTTATTTAAAATGAAGAAAACTAACAATAAAACGGAAGCCAGACCGTTCGCTTATCGACTTCAACAACTGAATCGCGCGTAAAAAGAGGTGTGATATTCTTTCTACAAGCCCTTCGAAGACTAATAAAATCAAGGATAGGCTAGTTTTGGTTACCGCATATTGCGGTTATTCGATCCGATTACAAATGTTACGATACCCGCTATTTCCTATATTTTTGGGATCAATCACTAAAAACCTGTACACAAATTATAAATACCAGCTTTTGTCTGCTGGTTCAGGGTTGTGAACACCATTTACACTCAATTAATCTGATACTACATTATTATAAACGAAATTAAACTAAAACCTTACCTTTGAAATGGGTACGTTTAGTCCTTCAGGGAAACAAATGTTCGTGCTGCTTGTACCAGATTAGGAAATGACCGTAGAAAATCAGCCAAATATTTTCAAAGATGAAATAAAGAAAGAAATCGTAGAGAAAAAGGCCTTTGGTGAGTGCTGCGATTGCTGCGATCACTAAAGAAAATGATTAAGTCCACGTTTTAATCAGCGACGGAAGCGATCGTGGTTAACACTAAAACGAAGTAAGATTTTATGGCCTTTTATATCTTCAACTCAAAGCTAATTAAAATTAAAATGTCTCAAAATATTGCGATATTCTAAGAAGGGAATATTTTAATATTTATAGCTCACTTCGACTGTTTTGTGTTAGCAATATTTATCAAAATAATTTTGGTTTGTTTTGACAACATAATATTTTCTTTCTTCACTTTGCAATAGATTTACGAGTCTTGGATTCATACAACTTTTTTATGTACAAAAATTCCCTGTTAACAAACACGTATGCCGAATCAAAATTGCAATTTTAAGGAGATAATCCACAAAAGGGGTTACCTATTGAAGGCAAAAAAGTGAAACAAGCTGAAAGCAAATATCACATATTGGAATATTGAAACAAGTGTTGACGTCATTACGTAACATCGCGGGATTGTTAAACAATACAAAAAGCACAACTGTCAATTTTTGGTCTTTCATTGCAAATAATTGAAAATGCGCTTTACTCAATCTTAACTGCTGGCATTTAATGAACGCCTATAATACATATTTTTAAGAGGGGTGAGTACTTACCTTTCTAAGGAGGGTTTGTATTCACTTTCAGTGTGTAGCCAGTTTCTACAAAACATAATGAGGTTATATATCGAATTCATGTAATCTCAGTTATGAACTGAGATCATTGTAGGTATATAATGCATCACTTTAATAACTTTTATGCACTGTAAAATGCTGAGAAGATTCAGAGAGATGAGATTTAATTGGGTCGCTACAGTTCCACTAAAGACAGCCCTTTCCCCCCACTTACACCCGGACGTTACTGATACTGTTGATGGACAGAAATAAATACAGGCACGTCTGTACTCGTGTGTGAATGACATCATCAAACGTGTTGTTTTATACCCCAGCTACAGGCCTGACAACTGAGGCAGAGTAAAGACACAAAAACTGTGTCTTACATAAAACCATTATCCTGTAGCGCGCTGCTAGACTGTAATACAAAAAATAAAAAACATTTATTGCGTAAATTTTACAGAACAAAAATTTTATAATAAATATTATGCAAGTTAAGATAATATAGGTTATAAATACGTTTAACTAGTTACAGACCCAGTGTCTTCTTTATCCAATGAGATATTGATTTCTAAAAACATTAAAATCATTGATGCCCTAGGTGTTAAAACAACATAATAACGACGTCTCCTTCACCAGGTTTTAAAAAGGATTTAATTCCAATGAGTGCACTTACAGATGTTCAAGTAAGCAAATGAAGACGTCGTGGTTTAAGATTTTTCTTCATATTGCATATCGTATGCAATGATTTTACACAATTCATAATCAGTGTAAAGTTGACGGACAGTGGTATATTTAGACCACAAAATCTCCTCAGACTTAAGTGGGGTACTAGAAGCCCCATTAAGTATATACTTGCTGAGTCAGAACAATATTGCATGAGACTTTTTGTGACAAGTTTAGTAGCCGGCCTGACACAATGTTCCTTTACCTCTGACTGGGGAAAAGATGGAATGCTATAAGAAGGACTAAGTCATGAAAAGCATAGCTGTTGAGGTTTTGCAAAGCCATTTAGTGGTAGACCAAGCAAGCACTTAGCCAAACACAGGCGCGCAATGTGCATAGATTTGGTGATACGAAATACTAGATTATTCACTAATAAAACATTCACGTGGTAGACACGTGGTAGTTTATCAGGGGACTGATTGCCAAGATCACTGGCATTTTGTTTTTCCATACATTACTCTGGCTGTGTTTCCAAGAGAACGATGTCATCGAGATGAGAGCATCTTGACATCAAGAATACGTACTCATCTGCAGAATGGTTGTCTTAAACGCAAAAGGAAAAGAAAAAAACTCTTGTTTAAAAGGATCAGGATTGAGATGCAGCCTTCACATCAACACCGATGAATTCAGTTCTAGAACTCAAGCTAGCCAGAGTTGATGACAAGGGATGAATCTACCGATTAATATTGGTGTCTCAGACTATGGTGCTAATATCTGTTATCTCGTCAACACACAAGAATATTGCACTGTAAACCAGGATCTCACGAGAGATGTATTGCTTTATACGCTCACGTGCATATGCACGCGAGTTGATCACACGTGCGAATTGAACGTGTCAAGAAAAAGTAAATATGCAGCACAAGGCGACTGGAATGAATTGTTAGCTTGTGCGGTATAACTTTCTAGCACTGCATCTCTTATAGCCAACAAGTTGAATTGAACGATAGTTCCCTCTGATGGGCTGAGTTTTGGAAGCGGAAGTTGAATTCTACCAAAAATACAGGAAGTTGGTTTAAAAAAAATGACGGGATTTTATAGTGTTTAGTATTGTCACATTAGATGAAGCGCTTCTACCTTTTACTTCTGTTGCTGCTGTTGTACTGTGACTTAAGGTGAAGTTATCATAAGCAAATTACCAGCCTGTACACTGATGCGTCTCCTAGACTCCGGAGACGTCGCCCGTTACCCCTGGCGGGGCCGACAAAGATAGTGATGAGAAAGATACCGACAGAATCAGTCTCAGACCGTAAATTCGCTCTATTGATTCACTCAAGGACTAATCCGTGAAAGTTCAGGTCGGTCTCTATGTATTACATATTCAAAGTGTTCAAGGATCTGCAACTGCTCTGTAAAAAAAATTCCTATATGCTATATGTAAAAGATTTAATTTTCAATTCTGGACCTTACGTACTTAAGTGTTTATTGCATCAGTAGAAGGGAGACGTTGTCAGCATCACAACGTAACTTCCACACGGAATACTCACGCGAAACCTAATCTGCTGCAAATGGTTGTTGGAAAAATCATTATCTCCGGCCGCCCTTATTAAAAACAAATATAAATAAATCTATATGAATCTTGCTAATTCGAAAACGTTTGGTGTCCTTCTATGCGAGAATAGATCAGTGTGATTGTATGGGCTTATTATGGAGAATTGAGAATAATCGTGCCATTGAAAATTGTCAGCACATGCGTGGTGGTCATGTATGAAATAAGAGAGATGCCTATGACTATTGAATGCGCTTTATCAGATATAGTAGCAGTGAATGTTTTGATTCATTTCACTTCAGAATGACCTGATCTCGGAATTGCTTAATACGCAGAATGACCATCAAGGCAATGACATGAGACTAGCCAGGTTTGAAAATTCATTATCCATTACAAAAAAGCGGTCACCCTGGAATTCAAAATGTATTACCACTTTGATAATAAAGCGATTATAGGGTCCGAGTGGAAGAAAGATTGTTATGTTATAAGTCACTTCAAATTAAACGTCAAGTCAGGTAGAGGTCGATGCAGAAAAAAACATTCCGGTTGTATTTGCGTGATCCGGTGTCCTATCGGAACGTAGGAGAAAAGCAAAGTTGACTCAAGATGGTTTCCACTGTCGCGAGTGTAAACGTGCCCCTGTCAGTATTTCAGTATGTCAGTAAAATTTCCTTGCGTACGCACGTAAGAATTATGCTTTAGTGGAAAAACCTTTAAGGCAGAACAGCAGTGTAGAATCACGTGTAATTTTGGTAGTTTATCTTTCATAACTCTAGTAAATCTGTGTGTAAAATATCAAAAATACTTTTTTTCCTTCATCCATTGATTACAAGAAAGCACATCAACAATAGGGAGATTAAGCAAAGGCGTTTTGAGGGCCACTCGTCAACCAGAAGTGAGGTCTTTTTCATTTTAAAATAAACTGACGCTACCAAATTTGTATTTCTTAGCCTCTTTCTTATTACAGAGACAATTTGTCCAAAAATGTGGGCAAAAATGCCGCTCAAGAATGAAAAAAGTCCACTTCCGATTGACGTGCTTTGCATTAATTACATAAACGGCGTTCGAGCTGTTCATGCCAAATTAATCCAGTTGTTATAGGAACCAAGGCAAGTTCAGTGCAACTGATCGCCTTTAAAATCATAACCAAATTAAAAATTTGTTTAACATGAATCATCCCTTACTGAAGAAAACATTCGGGGATACTGCATCCCACAGGCTTAGGTATATGCCGTAGTTGACTACAAATCAAGATTTGAAATTGCTACTGAACATTTCCCGTCATTATACTATCCCTACATTCAGACTCGGTACAGGTGACAATCGATAAAACTGGTACTGAAAAAATCTCAAGCAACCACTGCCAGCTACCGAGAGTAAGGTCAACATTAACAAACGTATATGAAATTCATTGAAGTATCTTTTGCGGTTTGTTTCAGTTTCTTTCTAAGTGCAGGTGCCTCTAACGATACCATAACAACCTTATAGAGTCTTTTTGTAACCATGAACTTGATGTAGTAAGTTCTTTATTTAGACTCGTTGAAGTAAATTTAGGTTGTCACTTAATTTTAGGGTTTTCGCTTTGAAATTTCGGCTGTTTTCAAGTAGTTTTACAACCTTGAGAACAGAGTTAGTTATATTGGTATATTGTCACATTTATTTTAAGTGTTATCTTCCCAAAAAGCGCGGAAAGTTACGTCACAGTGGGATTGAAATTCCTATCTGAGTCAATAAATTTGCCCTCTTCCTCATCTTAAACATCCCTTTTCTTATGCCATTGAAACATTCTATGACTTCTATTAAAACTACCTCGTTACTTTACTGTTATGGTTAAGTGATTTTGCAGGGGCACCCAACGAGAATATAGTTCAAAACCACTTAAACATTAGCGTTGTTAAACGTATTTTAGTACTTAAAACGATTAGATATAGGCATATTTTTATCTCCTAAAAATTTTTCATCCGTTCGGATTTCCTAGCTGAAAGTCTAGTGATCAGAAGATTATAGGGATCAAAACTTACCTCTTCGCGCTGAAATTTCAGCCAGAAAAAAGGCTCCCAAAATTTTTAGGAGACCTTTTTAGCGTAAAAATCCGTTAAAAATGGGCAATTATACTATTTTTTAGATGTTCGAAAATCCTAGGAGAGGCAGGCAAGCAAGAAATTTTACAACAAATGTTCAGAAAATTCTAGATCTCAAATCGTCTTCCGAACAGACGTAGTAGACGTTTTCCGAAAATTGACGTTGGGTGCCCCTAATTTTACGCCAATGCTTGTAGGTTATTTTGAAAGAAAAACGTCTCGTGAAGACCCATGAACCTTTATGGTGGAAAATATCGTTCGCACGTGTTTGGTGCGGGAAAGGGTCGAAAAGCTACCCGAGATGTGCAAGTTAAGCGGAGCCTTGTATGAATGATTGTGATCTGGTTCAAACAGCAGGTCTTAGCGGCTGAATTACTTAACCCTTCGTCTTTTTTCAGTTGTGTGTCGTATTTTCCTAAAAGAGCTGTCCATATTTTCTTCATCACGGTTAAATGTCTCTGTACCATCTCTTTTTTTTTAAACTTAAGTTTCTTTGGAAAACTTGGTTGGTATCGCAAGCAGCCTGCCACTCCTCAGTTAAAGTGTATTTCTCAATCTAATTCTTCATGATAACTCTTTTATAATATTTGTGTGTCCAGTCGGTTCCCCTTAGTTAATACAGTAGCGGAGCCTATACCCTGAAGCAAAAAATTTCCATGTACTCGTTTCACGACGTTTTCACGAACCAGTTTATTTTTAGAACGGTTTTGACGCGAATTTAGAATATCTTTCAAGTCCCAGAACCAGTCAGCAAAACCTACAGACCTAAGAGTGATATTTTTTGCCTTTTACTGACGTTACGTTTTCCTTTTTGATATCTTAGTATACTTCGAATGCGTTCATATAGACGTGGCGGAGATTCCATTTTCGCGGCAAAAATTGGTCTAAAAATAAACCGGTCCGTAAAAGCGCCGTGGCATGGGCCTAGTGGAAGTTGCTCGCTCCGGGTTATGGGCTGCTGACAGTGTAGTTATTGATTTCCAACATTTTTACACGCTAGTCGTGCATAAGTGGTTTCGCCGCAAAGACCTCGTTTACCCTTAAAAATTTTGCATAACCATTGTTCCCAATTTAGGTTTTTTTTTTTTTTGGGGGGGGGGGGGGGGGGTTGGATTAACGAGGTGTATTCCGGGCAATGTGTAAATGGTGAATTTGGACAGAAGTAACTCACTTTTTATAAAATGACTAACAAAAACGAGCGTGAAAGAAAACGGTAACTGTAGCAAACTATCAGCTAAACTATTGGGTAAGCGAAACAGAGATAATGAATAGGTCACAGAGTAAGCGTGGGTGACCTGTGCATTTCACAACTTAACTTAAGTTTTTAAGAAGTGTCAAATGTCCACTCTACAACCTCCTTTGACATCCATAAAGATAATCTCTTACCAAAAACTTTCCGCAAACTCACGAATTAAACTCAAAACTCGACTTATGATACTGAATAATTGAGAGAGCGATTTTTTTAGTGAGAAGCACTTTCCCCTTTAGAAATTTCCCGTTTTATGCTATCTCGTTAAACGGTGTACTTTGATAGCCATTCTACTTAAGTTGTAGCCAAATTTCATTAAACCTATCAGTATTACATCTTGCCGGCGTAAGTTGGCTGTTGATGACAAGAGAAAAGAGCTGTTTTCCAAAAGAGGGTATAGAGTCAACTGACACAGAGATACTAAAAGTAAAAAGAAAAGCTTCTTTCCGGCGTTCTAACGTTCTTAGCAACAAGTTTTGCTGAGCATTTTTTGTTCATCAGAAACCAGGCAAAAATTTCGTGAATGGGCATCTGTCAGGTTATCCAGTTCCGATTTTTGGTGAAGTGATCTCAAGTTGATGTCCTCAGAAAAACAATTTATTATGTTGTGAGGCTGATTTAATCAAAACCTTTTTCAATCTGAAAATTGTTTCCGCTCAGTGAAAAGGCGAAATCGTCAAGTACCAATATAATGAGCGTGAGAACTTTTCTGGCTGCTGTTTATTTGCCCCGAGATTATGCAGTACAGCTTGGTACATGCAATATTCCAGTTATATTATAGAGACCGGTTGTGCAGGAGCATTTTCCTGTGGAGGCCGTTGCAATAATGAATGCGGGTTCGATTTTGCATGACCGCTATGCCTTGTTTGATACAGAAGGCTCCTTTTATAGTATGTAGGAGTATAATCACATAGAATCGGTTCAATTCACGTGGCATGTATTAGTGGGTACATTACCTGCATACAGTACAGGAAACTGAACAAGCTCCGGAAGATTAATTTAAAAGAACCGTTTCTTCAAGTTGAAGGTCATTACGAAATAAATTAAGCATGTTATGGGCTTAGTAATTCAGTTAAGCTTCTATCGATCATTAATATGATTTCCGCCGTCAGAAAGTCAACGAAATTTTCAAGTATTTCAGAAGACCACAACTTTCTTGGGAGCGGAGCTGTTTGTTATTAAGCAGTACAAATTTCATTGTTTTTTTTCGTTTGCGAATGTTGAGGTAATAATATTCCAATGTGATCATATAAGACCTATTTATGAAGCAGCGTTTTCCTGAGTCGGTGATCATAATATCAGATTGTTTTGACTTTTCAACAAAACATCCACCTGGCATAACTCAATGCACTCCTTTCCTTGCGAAGTTGTTTAAAAAAACCTTTGTTTCCTTCCTTTCCTGACGGATTGAGATTGATTGATAAAATCGCGGTGCGTTCTTCTTGAAAATCAGTTTTGACACCTTTTGATACAGGTAGATACAGTTCCAGCGTACAGACCTACAATACATAAAATTATCAGCTAAATGACCATAGACTGTTTAGTCTGTGACATTATTACAATAATATTTTAATGATTACCAAGTTATAGTTTATTATGCTGCAATTTAGAATGGTGACTAAGCCTGGCTCACTTAAAGCTCTTGTTTTGCTTGCTCCAGGTGCGGCGAGTTTTCAAACTCTCAGCACAAATCGAAAACGTTCCGTTCACATTTTGTTGATGATCAAAAATAGAACTCCTTTAACGAATGTTTCAAAAACAAAGAGCTGTAAGTTGCAGCCTAAAATGCTACTTTCCAAACAGAGCAGCCATTCGTTAAACTTGGGGGGCCAAGAGGAGCAATTTCCACTTTCTCGTAAGCCAAAGACTTTCATTAAAAGCTCATTTATATGACGATCACTTGAGAACACAATATCCAGAGTGTATTTTGAGGGTTTGTGCTCCTCTTTAGATTGAACGCTTACAAGTTTAATGAGTCATGAAGCCCTTAGTTCTTTTACCAAGTACCCTGTTATTTTTTGCACCATTTTTAAATAAACTAAACTTGGCACATTCTGCTGCTTCCAAACCCTAAGTCCAAAAAATGTCTCTGCGCTAATCATGTGTACAGCCGAGCTTATTCATAGCTGCGGTAGAAAACTAAGATGCTGGATCTGTAACGAAAGGTTACGTAAACCTATGTTAGACCTCGACCTACGCAATATCTGACTGTCCAAAATTGCTGATTAATTGTTTTTCGTTGAAACACACTAAATCTGGCTCTGGATGCTGTTCTTAATAAAAAAAGAAAAGAAAACTATGGTGGGGGGGGGGGGGGGGGAGGAGTAGCCCTCTGATGATTTTTAAGCCATTTCCACATCTACAAGGCTGACTTGAACGAATCACCTTATGTATTTTTCGGATGAAAGTCAATAAAGTCACCATTTTATATTGTGTCCGGGAGGGAGGGGTAATGATCCACAGATTCGCTGATTGTGTGTTTGCCACACCTGAAGGCCCTGTCCTATTTGAAACAATGGTAAAACATGCCTTGTATCAGATCAATCTGGGGTGCGGTGACTGCTGCTAAGGGTTTTTTTGACGCCTAAAGGAGAGATACTCCACGGGATGAACTCCAAGGCATTTGGTTTTCACATATATGTAGATATCTCCTTATGCCAACCCTAAACGATACCTTTACCTTTGAACACTACAACAGAGAGCCGAATCTGCAATTTCTACCTCTATGTGACACGATGATCGACCACCCCTGTCAACCCAGCAACACCCACCTTTGCTTTGTGCAATATCAGATGAGTAGTTAACGACCTAAAATTTTATATCATGGACGTCACCGATAGGCCCTACACTCCTGAGTGAGTTAAGCGGCGTAGTATTTTAATAATTGATCTTAAATATATTTAAACTGCTACTTATTTTGAATGTTTCATCAATACGGCGTTTACACGCAACCGTTTCAACAAGATTTGTCCAATAATAGTTCGCAGGCTCTGTCTCAGATATTTCAATTCATCAGTTGATCTTCTTTTTCAATCAGAGTTCCGTTATAATTATTATGAAAATCACAACAGTTTGGAAACATAACCAACAAGTATTTTGCAGGATTTAATGCAGTCCTGTTTCTAGTTCGAGAAACTGCTACCACCATTAAGAAAAAACTGTATTTCCTTGAAAACAAGGAAACTATTTTAAAAGCTCTTGTCATGGCAACCATTCTAGAAAACTATAATATAAAAATATAAAATATTCCTTACTTAAAATATTGTACACTTTTCAAGCCAATATTTCTATGTGAGAATATATATAAAGGCAGATAAAATTAAAGTCCTGTTAGTTTCCTCGACCTCCAGGAAAGCACTCAGTTAGCTTCGCATTTAGTGATCGCAGCATTCACGCTTGCCCTGTTGAGATACTTGCTGATTTAGCGTTTTATTTGTAAATTTTTCCAGTCATCACAGAAGAGTCATTGTCGATACCCGAGAGGATAAACATACTGTATTTGCTTTAAGGTAAAATTATAAGTTTAATGTTCTAGATAAAAATAATAGCTTAGTTGAATACTTGATTGAGGGGGTAAATGATAAATGGTGCGGGTTAAACCGCGTACGATACCTTATCCGCCTTAGTATAAGTCGAAAGAGACAGGAAACAGAGATCTCAGATCGAGGAAATGTTATGGACACTTAGTGGATGGGTCTTCCACTAAAATTGGGCCTTTGTTGTCATTTACTGTACCATCAATATTTAATGTCGAAATTAAAACTCTGGGGCTGTGAAGTACGGTACAAACGAAATGCTTTTTGCCTCTAAAAGTAGTCATTAAGGTGAGCAAAAAATACGCTTTAGCCTTACTTTAGCTGAGTGCAGTGAATCGATCGATCTACTTTTTTCTATTTTAGTAATATTTTAAATACACCAAAATGAAGCCACAACTTATTTTGCCCTTCATGGTGTTGTGAAGTATCTTAGAAGTATCGCTGTCTTCGAACCCTCGGTTTTTCGTTAATGAGCCTCCTTACATTTCGAACCTTTTTTAAAAATCCTTTTCGGCAAAAGGTTCCTGAAATAGTGCCTTTTTTAAATTTGTTTAACGTGCCCTTTATCTTGCTTGGACTTGTAAAGACCTTTGATCCTCTTCTTCTAACAGTCGAAAGCTTAATTACAGTAGTTTTCAACCTCTTTTGAACTGTTTCTTTTCGGTCACTTTTTAATGAAATGTTCTGGAGCGAGTCAGTTCCGAAAGTCAATACACGCAAAGATGGGTTAAAAATATTGCGTTGGAGTTTTCTGAGTACATTGATGAGAAGATACTGAAGTCTTCTCGAATTATATTGTAATAATTTGTTCATCATTATATACAGACCGTCAATGATTTTCTTTAATCGAGTAATTTCGTTTTATGAGCTTTGACTACGTTATAGAACTGAAATTTCGATTCACGGTTTCCATTGCTTTTTTCTTGTTTTTTTCAATTTTCAACTCGGTTTTAATTAATTGCTTTAACACTTTTTAAGGATCAGGGTTTTTTTTTCTAATTTAAAGAAAAGAACACTTTCGTGTTCCAAATATTGACCGTGTTGATTTCTTTTTAGTTTCACCTGCTTGTGTTGATTGTTGTTTACAGGTATGATTTTTTTTTTTAAAGTTGAACTGATCTCTATCGCTAAAACCGTCTCGGCTTTACTATGCTGTCCAAACAATTCATTTTAGGAAAAAATGTTTCGTTTTTGAGGCTAAAAGAAATCTAACCTACCATAATTAAATCAGGTGCAATACCAAATCAGGCTTTCTCAGCTTTGAAACGTTTAAATTAGAAACGTGAAAAGGATAAAAGACAAATTTATCGGTTTTAATGTGGTAAAAAACGTCCACTATTTTATTGGCCTAATGATTAGGGTTATTCCGTGGTTTCGTCCACTTAGGTTCCATTTGCTTCTCCGTCACAAATTCGTTTCGATATTCAGCTCACTGAGTTAGTTTTGTTGATGTAGAACAGCCGAACGCTAAGCTCTTAGTTTCTTTGTATATTTATAATGTAAGTCCGCCAGTTTTTGTAGGAGTCTCTAAATGAAATGCCTTGTTGTGAAACCTCTTTCAGCTAGGAATTTCTCAGTAAAGTCTCCTATTCTGTGATGTCTAGTATAGCAAAACACCGATATAGATTTGTTAAAGCTGTAGACAACATCTTGTAATAGCAAATTTGCTTGGTCTGGTGGCAGTTGTTTCAAACTAAACATCAGACGTAACTTCTGACTGAGTAACTGTAATATTTCGTACAAAACGTTTCCTCTCAATGCTGGGACCAGGAGCTTGCAACTTGAGAATTCCTTCATCATGTTCCCTTAAAACGACAGACCCAGAACCTCTTCTATAAGGTTGACAACTTAAAAAAGTCGAGTATGTCTTAACAGCATAGCTCAGGGAGATTCAATCGAGACAAATTGTTCCACCAGTTTGTGGTGAAATTAGTGTAAGAAATGCAGTAAGTGTTTGGCCGCACATAAGTATGCACGTGCACTCTAGCCCCTCCAGTAAAACATGCACGAGGAAAAAGTGTTTAGGACTTCCACCTTCAAGCACGCCGTCACGTGAAGAAAGTGCTCTAATCGTGTATCCATTATAATTAATTATTCACTAATATAAAATTAGGCCTTTTAAAAAGAGCTTCCGTCTTCAAATTATAATTGCCTCGATATTTATTTTTGTATCACAGATCAATTTTCGTCTGTTGGCATTTTTTAAACAGCGATAGCAAAGCTGGTTTACTTTTGAATATGATCTTCTGAATTATCGATAATAATCCTTATAAAGAAATGAGAACAGAGAAAAGTAATAATAGGAGGGGGACGCGGAGGAGTCGTATTTCAGGCACGTCGTATAACTCATTTTTAGCATAACTGATCATAAAAAGCTGAAGCTTGAACGCCAAAGACCCGATCATTGTACCTGTTTCTAGTATGAATTTCTATTTTTTATGTGCGATATGTGTGTTTGTTGTGAATCAAGAAGTTAGTATAATAGATTTGGATATACGTGGTTACTGCAAGATTATTGTGCCAGAAATATTGCTCTGGGAATGTTACGGTTTATTAAAAATCGTTGTGAAAGAAACGTAAACTAGTAATATTTGAATTCTGATTTTCACCTCGAAATAGAACCATGAAAGAGAGTCAACTTAATCGTTCATCCAAATATTTTGTTACTAAGGAAGTGGAAGTCAGAATTTTTTTTTAGCTGTCATTGACGTCCCTGAGCTTTCTTTGTTTACTGCCAGATTACGTAAGTGTTCAATATTTGCTATTTTGACTGGACGGTATCTCACCCACGCATTTCGAACTCTTTCCAGCTTTTGATTTTCCACAAATAATAAATTTTTGTCAAAACTTTCTTCATTGACGCCATGGTATATCGGTCGAGTACGGAGTGACGCCCATGAGAAAGTGGGGGATCGTCCGAACTTCCTCTACATACTCAAGGGCCTTTTCCCACATATGAAGGGGGCAACGCGGGCTGGTGACGAGGTTGGCGGAGATCGTCAGTAAAATGTATTGTTTTTATTAGGCCATATTAAACGAAAACTTTGGGTTTTGCTTGAGCCTGTCAATCCAAAGTTTTGCGTTTTTTAAAACATAGACTATTGGACTTACCCGTATGGCTTTTCATTCTTAAAGTTTTAGCTACTAATTACAATACTATAAACAAGATTTTTTTAAAAAATACCAGACTTTGTTAAAATACATGGCTCGAACAATAAATTTTAAAAATTACTGTTCAAGTTGTCCTTAAGCAGCATGATGAAGACAAAAAATTAAAATGTTCAAATGAGGCCTTAAAAAGCTGCCCGTTTTAAAAAATATAAATAAAAATCCGAGCTTTCGCCGATCAACGGCATCATCGTGGGGAACAGCAGTTTGATGCCTCATTTGAACATTTTAAATTTTTAATGTAAAAAAATGCGTTTGCAGTTGTATGTTTCCTTCGTTGCATGAGCATTACCAATATATGGAATATCTCGACTGGTCTTGGCCAGTGTTTCAGTCAGTTTAGCTACCTTTACTGATTGATTGATTTCGTTTGCGAGCCCAGTGTTCTCACACACTGCTCTTTTGTTTTCAGTTCACGGTATCGAAGTATGGATCGTTATCTGTTGGTTGTGTTTCTGTGTTTCACTAAATTCACCTTTTCTTCCAGTCAAGGTAAGTAAGCTTTAATTTAACGGTCCAAGTTTAATTTGAAGAAGAGTCCGCGCGTTATCCTTGACCCGGGGGGGGGGGGGGGGGTAATCCCTTATAAGGGCTTAATGGGGACGTGCGGCCAGCCAGGGTATGTTTTTCGGGATTTTTGTCTTAAACAGGGTATCGAATTTATCATTTTTTGTCTTAATCAGGGTATCGATTTATCAATTTTTGTCTTAAACAGGATAAATGTCTTAAACAGGGTATCAAAAATCGGAATTCTGTCTTAAACAGGGTAGGAAAATCAGCGATATTTGTCTTAAACAGGGTCAGGGTATGAGGGGCCGCGCCGCACTTCCCCACCCAGGGATATATCGAGTATCCCCCGGGATCCTTGACTTCTGAAAAGAGCCGGTGGGAGAGGGGTGAAGCATCCGAGGTTAATTCTGACAAGAGACGTTTACAATTTTTAGAGCTATGGGCGGGGTTGTTCAAAGCAGGGTTGAGATAACTGGCCAGGGTTAGTGCGAAATTTAAATTCATATATGAAAGCTTAAAAATCAAATTCTTTTTGTCTGCATTGGAATGATTTGATGCTCTAAAGAATAGAGAAAATTATCCAAGAAAATGCTTTTGAACAGAAGAATAACAAACCCAGATTCAAATTTAATCCCGGGTTAGCGCTAATTGACCTTTAAACAACTGGGCCCAGAACGATCACTTTATTCTCTAAATTTCTTAAGCATGATAATTAAACACACATTTTCCCTGGAAAAATTAATATTGCCTACAAACTCGAAACTCCTAAAATACAGTTTCAGTCTAATCGTTTTTGATAAAATGCACAGGAACGAACTACGAACTAAAGTAAATAATATTGAAAAATATGGATGGATGGATAAGGTATTAGCACAGAAACAAAAAGACGGGACTAAAATGCAATTAACTCTGACCCTCCAATTTTTGTATTTTTTATTTTTCAGGATGGAGCTACCTTCCAAATGCTAATGTTGGTGAGAAAATATTAACATTTCGTTTTTACTGTTCATCAGTTTTCGTCAAATCCGTTCGGCGATGAAAAGTGAAAATTCTCCCACTTTTCTAACCAGCTTTTCACCGACACGTCATTCTATTAAAAGTTCTTTTTAAAAACGCTTATCCCAAACATGCCTTGATTTCTCTTTTAGGCCCTGCTAACTGGGCTGGTATATGCAGTACAGGCAAGAAACAATCACCAATTGATATTAAAAGCACCGAGATAACTCATGACAAAGGTTTGGGTGCGTTCACACTGGAAAACTACGACAGGAAGCTCAACAAAACCTTCACTGGATCAAACACAGGCTACGCCTTTGCAATGGCATTCCCTGACAGAGTGTATAATGTCAGCGGAGGAGGTCTGAACGGTGTTTACACCACTGTTCAGTTTCACTTTCATTACGGACCAAACGACACTGTGGGATCGGAACACATTGTAGACGGAGAACATTATGCAGCTGAGGTGAGTGAATGAGTGAATGACTGGGTGGATGGATGAGTGAATGAGTGAGTGGTGGGTTGGTGGGTGAGTGGTTTATGAGTGAGTGAGTGGGTGGGTGGGTAGTGAGTGGTTGGGTGGGTGGATGGCTGTGTTTGTTTGTGGGTGAGTGAGTGAGTGAGTGAGCAAACTGAAACTGAATGTTACAAAGACAATTCTTGCATCAAAGTACAACGAGGTGTTTCTTTTAATATTTCAGAGAAATCCATTGGTCTTTCTAAGAATTATATCATAAGTGTGACATAAAAACATTCCAGAGTTATAATCCCTAAATAGAGAAAAGGACGTTCCGAAGGTTTCAAGCTTTACATTAATTGTTAAAGGAAATTCGTTGCTCAAAAGCCAGTGATAACGGTCGGCTTAACCTACTAGAGTGAATATGTTTTTCTTTTGTTGTACAAAGCCAATGATTCATTAGCCTATCAGCTCGATAACTGGCTTCGCGTTTTATTTGCAACTTCTTAAGAGATCTTCCTTTGCTACTAACCTGGAAATTGTTAAATTGTTAAACTGTTTTCAACGCTAAACAACTTCAGTTTCTGCAAACGAATGAGACTACGGAAAAGAAGTTTTTAAAATTCCCTCTAAAGGAACTTCAAATATTCGCATCAAATGTTTAAGTTTCCCTTCTTGTTTTTACAGTTGCACTTTGTAAGTTATAACACCAAATACGACAACCTTGTGCAAGCAATCGAACATGAAGATGGTCTTGCTGTTCTTGGTCTCTTCATACAGGTAATTGGGTAAAAAGAAGTTGATTAAATAGAGAATGTCTCGAGATCTCGAGAGATAAATTTAGATCAGTTGTTTTAAAATGTGAATAGATGTAACGACACGTGTTTTGATAGGATATCACACCGTAATTTTTAGGGAGTTATTATAACTCCAAAAATGGAGAAAAAATTTTAGGTACGGGATAACCCCTTTTTTGGGGTTATTTTAACTCCTAATTTAACTCCGAATTTGGGGTCATTTTTACTCCTGAAAAAGAGTTCTTTTTACTCCCAGTCTTGGAGTTAAAATTACTCCGAAATGGGGTTACTTGTACTCCGTACAGGGGTTGTTTACACTCTTTTTGGAGTTAATTTAACTCTGAAAGTAGAGTAAAAATTTTAGGTACAGGATAACTCCTTTTTTGGGGTTATTTTAACTCCTCAAAATCTGTGGTCACTTTTACTCCTGAAAAAGAGTTCTTTAAACTCCTTTTTGGAGTTAAAATAACTCCACGAAAAATAACTCCACTGTAAGGAGTTAAATTAGCCCCACTAGAGGAGTTATTGTAACTCCCTGAAAATTACAGTGCAGAACACATGTGTTTTGGTAAGACATATCTCAGTGGCCAAACTCCCTATAACACACTGTAGTTTATATAATGAATATATTAAGTAAACCCAAACGTTCCTGTGAACCTTTCGGTCTCGTGGTTCTATCTGTAATCATTCTTTGGCCAAAAATGTGACCAACGTGAATTGCTTTTTACTCTGATTTTTCAGGTTGGAGGCATTAATAACACAGCATTTTCGTTTCTGGAAAATGCCCGAAACCTTTCTGAGAGTTGTAAGTGATGTTTTTTCCGCATATTCGCAGTTTTCATGGCGCAATTTCATGAAACCGTGCCCGTTTCTCCATGCATATTGTGACTAACGACATCTTTGGTACGTTTTTATCTCTTTCTGTATCTGTAGACTCATCCATGGGTGGCATTCCAGCTTTCAGATTTGACAGCCTGTTACCTGCCAACAAGACCAAGTACTTCCGGTACAGCGGTTCTCTAACCACTCCTTCTTGCAAAGAGAGTGTCACGTGGACTGTTTTTAGGGACGCTGTCAACATATCGCAGTATCAGGTACAGTATTTGACTTAAAAAAACAAGTGTTTTAAACTACTTGACAGCAGCGTTTTAAATTTTTTTTTGCTGCAAACCCACCGTCTATTGGATCAATACGTCATTTAGTGTAAAAACAGTCCGAATACCTCCTAATTTGTTTGTTTTTTTGTTTTTAGGTGAACCTTCTGCGTCAACTCCAGAAGACGTACACCACATTAAGTGTTGGAAATTACCGTCCCGTTCAGCCACTCTACAACCGAATCGTCAGGGCTAGCTTCCAGGCTTCCGCTGATACTAATAGTGCAACTTCAACCCCGAGAATCAGTACTGGTAGTATTGCTACAAGTGCGACAGAACAGGCCTCGCTAGCTGCGACCGTCGGGTGTGGCCTGGGATCGTCTGCAGTTCGAATGTCTGCTGGCCTGTATTTGTTGATGTTGTTTGCTGCCTCCTCAGCTATTTTTATACATGAGTTTTGAGTTACAAGGTATCGCTCCATGTAATGGAATCCAAGACAGTCTCAGATTCTGGATTCCACGCCGTGGATTCTGGATTTTAAGTAGTGGATTCCGCACTTTATCAGTGGAACTTGGATTCCGGATTCCAATCGTTAGTGGAATTCCGTATTCCTTGACCTGTATTCAAGATTCCACAAGCAAAATTCCCCAATTCCGGATTCCACAAGCGAAAATTTTCTCGGATTCTCTTACATGGGTGGACAAGCTAGTTGATATAGATTACCCTCTCCAGTTTTATTTTCTTGAGTTACAGAGCAGTTCAACTAAACAAAAGAGAGAAGGAGTGAAAGTAAGGCCCCTACTATAGAGAGATTTAGATTTCCGTTTACCGCAGCAAACAGTAAACGCGAGATTAGAGTTGGCTATTTCTTAGATTAGGAAATAAACAGTTTCCATGAAACTTCTCATTACTGTGTAGATAAAATGAACAGTAAACAACAGTCAAAATGAAAACTTGGTCACGTGGTGAAAATGGATTACGAAGTCAGTCCTAACTTACCAGCTATTCACATATAATGTAAACAGGACACGCTCCGTAGTCCTCTCATACTGGGCATTACTTTGTATAACACACTGACTTTTTCCGTTTGCCGCTTGCCGCTAACGTGATTCTAAATCTCCCTATTAGGGAGCTTAAGCAGCGACGTTTTTGAGCGACGCACGTCAACCGGAAGTGAGGTATTTTCCCTCTTAACATGCCTTGATGATATAAAATTTGTATTCCTTAGCTTCTTTACTGTTATAGAGGCGATTTGACTGAAAATTTGCGCGAAACCACCGTCAAAAAATGAAAAAAGGCCACTTCCGGTTGACGTGCGTCGCTCAAAAACGTTGCTGCTTAAGCTCCCTAATAACGAACGTGGATCACTGGGAATTCAAATAATTTGTTTACCGATCTTCGGCTTCTTTCGGCCTCCTCTCAATTTTCATTTATTTATTCATGTATTTGTATATTTATTTTGTTCATTTCATTCTATTATGTTTCCATATTTTTTGTAATTGTGTTGCAATGGGATAATAGAATACAAACGTTTGAAAAAAGCGGAATTTCAGATTCGGTCACTTTAGCCTCTGAGTGGTGCCTATCCTGCCGGATTGCTTACATAAGTACTAGTGCCAGGTAATTATTAGAACTAGTTGTAAAGTTAAAGTGCAAAGTAAGGTGTATCTGAAACATCACCGCTGTAATTTACTATCTACGTGATGAACAATAATTTATTGTTCTCTTCCTCCTTTCTTTGGAGGAAGGAACATTTTGTTTAGTTTCTGTTTTATTGTAGAGAGTGTACAAAAGTTTCAGAATGTACAGATGTACAAAATAACTATTGATCCACAAATGTTGAAAGTCTAATTGGAAACTTTGATCTTGTTCGAGTAAAATGTCATATACTACTTTTAAACCGCAATTCCGGGCATGTTCAATCAGCTCAGTTTTCTCTATCTGTCCATCCTGGGATATTAACTGCAAACGGAACATATGAGTTGTCATAGTAACTAGCCCTGGAATTGCACTAGTTGATCGCCATTAAACTTGTTTTCATATTACTTTTCTTGGGTTTGATTTGGGAAAGGTGGAGTGTGATTATGTAAAACGTCCTTATTTCATGTATTGTTTTGTTAGTAATAAATTTTCATCTGAATTTGTAGAGTAGGAATTGGTGTGAAAAATTCTCAATAAAGTGATTTAGTTATCATTTGGCAATGTCCAAATCATGTTTTGTGTTACATATAAATAAGAACATTTTTCTGCAGGCGGCAAATAATCATCGCGTTAAATATTGGATTAGGAGCCATGTCCTTGTCAGAAAGTCAAACGTCTTTCCACACCAATACCTGATCGCGAGTAAAAAAAGCTGTCTTTTTATATCCCCGCAAGCAGTCTTAAGAGATTATCATTCATCTTCGTATTCAATCTAACATTTTTCTCTAGGGCACCTTTCTTATTCTTCGTTGGCAAAAAGTCGCACTTTGTACGCTGCAAATGGCCAACTGTGAGGAAAGCAAACTGGAGCGCATGGGCAGTTATGGATGAGGACTTTAGCAAATGACGCAATGCAGTCTGTTACAGCTAGCTTGCTCTATGTTAGTAGGGAAGAGCAAACACGAAAGCTAGTGCGTAAAAATGAACACAGCCGGGGGAGGAGAGAGAAAAGGGCCGGGGAGAGGTTTTCCGCCTTGTCTCTCCACAGCCTTCGCCCTTTTTTAATGGAGGAAGAGTGAAAATTGCGGGAAAATTAAGCTCGGCTCCTGTGTGTTGTTGTTAGGCTGCATAGCAGGCGTTAAAAGGAGGCAGAGGAAAGAGAGAAACAGAGAATTGGAAAGATGAGGTATCGACATTTTTCTTCCCGTCTCTTTTCCCAGGCCATTTTACCAAGTTTTTGGGCTCTTGCTTGATCTCGGTAGAAAACTGGGAGCGATTTTCTGAAGCGCGCGAAGTCAAAAACCTTATTGTGACGTCACATTATTACTTTAGTCATAGTGTTTGCATGAGCAAGACGTGCTCTTATCGCCGGAACAAAAAGATTTGTTCTGCTAGCTCATATCAAAAATATTTCGCTGCATGGACTTTACTCATGGCAGCACACGTTGGATCCTTAGCAACACTTTCTCAACAGAAGGTAAAACAGCTATAATAATTCTTAAAAAGACGTTTTCATTTCTGATCTCACCGAAAAACGCGCATGTAGTAAAACAAGCAGACGTTTAAGGTTATTAAACGGGGCACTATTTTAGAAGCATTTCCTTCATCTCGGTTTTCCTTATAAGTACAAGTAGAAACGATTAAAGTAAAATCGCATAATTGAAACTCGCTACCTGTGCATAACGATCATGGTTTCTTTCTTCTCTAAAGCGTGGTTTCTATGTGATCGTCCGGATCTTCCGACTGGGACGATCGGGACGATCATATGGAAACCAGGCTTGATACAAACAAACTTTGGTCTTTATAGTAATACACTGCGAACAGCAAGACCGGAAACTACATCTGCTGTGTTCGCAGGCTACTATAGTAACTACAGCTATAAAGAAATACTGTGCGCGCGCTCTGCAAGAACTTTTGCACATAGCTCGCTACAACCGTTGTCTACTCCAATTTAATTTTTTAGTTAAATTTCCACGAAAGAAAGGCGTTGTTGTTCTTTTTCTTTTTATACTGAAAGAACAAGCTACGGGCAAACTCCGACCTTTTGTATTTATCACGATGTTGCTTTGTACCAACATGGAAATAAAAAGACTGGTCTTTTTGTGATCCATAGAACATCCATCGGATCCATAAAGGCTAAAAACTTTTATCTTACGTTATTAAAAACTGATTCTTTGGATAATGCAATTCTAGAGCTCTGATTGGCTTAGCCATCATGGTATATGTATAGGTAATAGCATGATTTGTAATGATATCTGGCATAAATACCGCCAGAGATATTTCGAAATTGTTATACGTAATTTGAAACAATTTTGAAATATCACGAGTGGTATTTATGCCAAATATCACGCGCAAATCATGATAGTATTTGTTTATACTACTACACGCAAAGGTTTTGTAATTTTCACATGTATAGGTATGCTCTAAGCCAATCAAATTGCAGAAAGTAGTAGTATAACTAATTGTACTCCTATTGTACTCTTTGTCTTCAATCAGAATAGTTATACATAAAAAAGCTAGTTTATAGTAGTCAGTTTTCGATAACATCGCACCATTCATCGCATTGTTGAGCTAATTACGCTTCCGATTGCACTACTGATTACCTTTCGCCGTGTACGCTAAAAATGTTATCGCCAGTTTTAAAAAAGTGCCCAGCCAGTCAACGCTATTGTAGCCAAAGTCCAGTTTTGTCTTATCTTCTTCTAGTTCTTTCGTCGACACAACACTCTTCTCTGATAAAGACGAAAACCGTTGATTTACCTCGTCTCCAATGCTCAGCACTTGTGCCGATACGACTCTGATAGGACGTAGAACAACCCACATCTTTTCGAGAAGACGAGAGTATAGACCCCAGTAGGGTGGACAGTTTCATGGGGTGGGTGGCTAGTGAACGGTTTGTCGTCAATTGGATTCAGTCTTGTCCCATTACCGTGACGAAAGAAGAGAGAAAAAACTCATACACAAGTCATACGTCACTGCAACGAAATCCAGTGGCGGATCCAGGGGAGGGGCCCAGGGAGCCCGCCCCCCCCCCCCCCCTTATTTTTAGACCAAACTGAGGCCCGAAGGGCAGAAAAAATTCTTTTGGAGACCGGGCCGCCCCTTTTCTAAGGGTCTGAATAACCGGGGCCCCGTTTATCTCAAGGTCTAGATCCGGCACTGATTTATTTCCTTCATGTGAGAGGATTGTGATTTTGCCAATTCTATAGGTCTCTACTTGCTCCTTTGTGTCCTTTGTGTCTAGCTTGTATTTGGAGTTTACTGTGTGTCTCCTGCATGCGCGTGATTTTAACTCTGTTCGTGATTGCACATGATGCAACCGTGTCCTTGCGTCACCTCGTGTGAATGAGAATTTCCAGACGAAACTTAGTATCTACTATAAATTGGCTACAGTACTTTTTGGGATTCGCTACACCTACTGGAACTTGGTCTAAAATAGCTTATCACGAAATACCCTTGACATAGAAAAGCCACATATATTTTGGACACAATCTCATGAATCTAATCTCTTTATTTTCGTCTGGTTTTTATGTTGTTACGCTGTTCTGTCCAGTTCCTTGCCTCTCGCCTAGTGACGGATCCACTGGCAGGGGATTGCAAACAAACTTAACAAGGTCTGGAAAGAAGGCATTCCCGGTTCTTTTTCACGAGAATCCCGTATCCTGAACTTTTGCCACCTCTATCCCGCATACCGTTCTCTTTTCCAATAACGCATCCGTGTCAAGATTTTGGCGAATCCCGCTTCCCAAGAGGCGGACAAATCCGTATCCCGTCAAGAAATTTTGAGTTTACCCGAATCCCACTATGTATTTCGTCAAAATCCCGAATCCCGTGAATACCCTTTCAGACATAGTCTCCTTCGCAGCTGTTATTAGGGTCGTGACGCAACTTTTTCGGATCCTGACCTTGACGCTCCGATCAGATCCCCGGGGGTACTCAACAAATTTTTATACAGGGAGGCTCCGCACCGAGGTCCAACCCCTTACCCATTTATATACCATTTTTCACGAAAAAGATACCCCTTCGTATACCTTCTCTTGACAAACGGTACCCCTTTCACATACCTTGTTTAGAACTTTGCATCCCTTTCAACTGCTGTAAATGCACTGTCTTTTAAACAGGAATCAGTCACAAAAATTGAACGTTTTCTCGACTTTATAAAGCCATAAAATTCATCTGTTAGCCCTTTTGGGCCCTTTTACTGACCAAATAACAGATTTCCCTACCATTATATACTACTTTAATTAGTGAAATCCCTACCCTTTCATGACCTGAAGCCCCGAAAAAGGTAACCCTTTCGGGCGGAGCCTCCCGGTATAGGCCATCATGGGGAGTACCCCGCCTAATGAAATCAAGGCACTATCCAATGAAACGGAGGTACGATCCAATGGAATCAAGGTACGATCTAATGGAATCAAGGTACGATCCAATAGAATGAAGTTACGATCTAATGGAACACAGGTCATGATCCAATGGCATTTTTGTCCAGAATGCCCCTCCACACCAGTCTCCTGGGAAATGTTGAAAAGGACGATGTCTGACCCCATTTGGAAAGATTTTTGGACAATTAAATCTGGAAGCAATTAAGTTTACTTTGTGTTCTTGGCTTAGATTACACAACCGCAGCAAATTACACCATTACAATACTTAGTTCTAGATGCTGAGGGCATCCAGAAGTTTTTTAAAAATCTCTTCCTCAAGAAACAGTGTTGGAGACAGTAAATTTTCACTCCAGTTTCAGGCGGTACCATGTCTCAAACTATTCCTCATCTTGTGATCGATTTAGCTGGCCTAGCGCCTGCGCACCAGAGCCAAATAGGAGCTAACTTCCCTCTCAGTTCAAAATACGTCCACGAAGCTTAGTAATTTGTACAAACCAGTGTACTTTGTGCACCGGCCTGCAACCTCTGTCTGTCGATTTCACGTGAACATTTCGTCTACAGTATTTGAAGATGTTAAGGTAAGGCTGGTATTTCTAATATTTAAGATCTCTCCGCGCCCATCATCTGCCCCCTGCTTCGCATTAGTAAGTGACATTTTTTATGGCAGGCAGAACTGTACAGATGCTTGATTATCATTGAAATATTAATTCATGTTTGATTTTTTTCTGTCGGATTGTTTGTTTAGTTTCGACTGTCTCCTCAGTTCTTGTTTTTACAACGGCCTTTGATACTTGCGTGATAAAAGCTGTCATGTCATTCGCCCCGACGAAACGTAACAGAATACTATTTCGTAATTTAAGCATTTTTCCTCGTTACCGACAAGCCCCGGTCTGCAGTTGACTTGTGATCTTTGCAAGGAGCAAGTGCTGAGACGTGTTCGGAGCGACTCATCAATTTCAAGGTATTTTTTTTACTTTTTTTCCCGTTCTTTTATGATAACATTAATGCAGTACATGTTGCTTGTGATTTATCAACACGCCAAAGTTACCGGTATGCAAAAGTTTTATTTTTATTTTTTCAAAGTCACCCAAGAAACACTTAATTGACTTTATCTCGACATCAGAAGGTTTCAGTACCGAAGTAATTATGTAACGACAGATAAGGTAAAACGAAAGTAACGTAAAAGAAAAATATAAAGAAAAACAAAACAGAGGATATTACAGAGATATGTAACGGTTTCTAGGCTTTAAGCGGATCACTAGAGTACTGATTTGTAACAGAGTCAGGAAATAAACCGATATAAATTGGCTAAGAACGCTTGCAAGGGGAAAGAAGTAATTTGCTGCCTATTAAATGAGATGAGTTTGTCAAACGGCACGAGTGAAGCGGCTTTTAGTGGTTCAATTGTTTTCTATGTAAACTGGCGAAGATGGAATTCGTTGACGGGGCGAATTAGACAGTCATGAAACCTGGGAGTGGAATAGGATGCAAGGATGAAATCGAATGTGACAACATTCGAACCTTCGAGTCGTACCAGCGCAGCACGCTCGAGTAGGCGAGCCAATGCAAAGAAGTTTGTTGATAACAATTCAAATAAGAAATAAAAGTCGAATACTTCAGTCTAACTAACGGGCGGATGTCTATTAAGAGTAAAGCTCAGTGATTTTCTGGGGCGGATCTAGTAGAATTAATTTTTAAGGCGTTGTTAAGGAAGTCTTTTTCTTGCTGAAAGTCAAGCGAAAATTTACACAAGGTATTTATCGTATCTGCAATTCAGATAGACGTTGGACGTTTGCAGTTTCCGTAGGGGTTCGACCAAACCTTCCGAACTACCCCTAGATCCGCCCAAAATTTCTTTGACGCCTGCTTTGTTCAGGAATGTTACACGGCGGTCATTTTACATTCTGTAAATGTGCTATCTTGAATTTTGTGGTTGTATGAAAAAACTGACAAAAGGCAGTCAAATACCTAACTTTATCGAACATTCGTTTATTACGTAATCATGTAATGGAGAAATGTACATGTTCTTTTTTAAAACGTTCGTCGACCTGCATGGTGTGCATGAGAATCGTGTGACCAACGAAAAAATTAGATATAAAACAAATTAAAACACTACTTGACCATGCACCCTTTAACACTGAACACAAATATTTCTTTGTTTTCTTTGATCCCTAAAATCTGATTACGCTTTTTTTAAACTTTACTACGTTACCCTTGAACCCGTTTATTTGATAAACCGATGACAGACACTGTAGAGGAGATCCTTTGTACAATGAGAAACCCTTATCTATTTCGACGCCAACTCCCTTGTATTTTTTCGGCGTGTAAAACAAAAGGTGAAAATGGAGTCTGCTCGCCCTCCCAGGCTAGGGATCAGTGCGAATTCCAATTTGTTTTAGGTGTTGTTGTCGTTGTTTTTTCTGCTGTTTTTTTTCTTTTTCTTAAAAAGGTAACGATATGATTGCCTGCTTAATTAAGCCTCGGGATATACAAAGAAGCACTTAATTCGTTATAAACGCCAATTCTTCAAGAAGTGCTTGATAAGTGGATGTGTGGCAACTCGCAAGGAATCCTCGCCGCAGATGTTCCCTTCACGTGTCAGAGCGTTTGTACCTACATTGTCAGATTTTGACGATCACGATTATGCAACTGGAACTGGCGTTCGACAACAGCCCAAAAAGATCGCATGCGCATATGTCAACTTTTTATTACTGTATCTTCATCACCAGAGAGAGGAAAGAAAAAATAGCATCAATAACTACAGAATGAAAGTTTTTGCTTACAATCTTGTTAGCTCTTTTTAATTAGTCGGAACACGCTAAGACGAAAATAAATCTAGAAATAATGGGCGTACCTAAGCTGAAGCATTTTGTTAGTCTGCCCCTGGTTTTGCAAAGATTGAGCAGTAAATATGCACATAAATTTCTACGAAGTTACATTGTTTTCGTTTAAAATAGCAGATTTGTGTAAAACAGTTTTACAGTTTTGTGTAGCCTAAGTTACATTTGTTGTTTTTCTCAACTAAGTAAGAGAACTACAGTGCAATAGCTATAATATCGTTTTTTTTTAAACGTATTCATCATGTGCGCTCAACAACCGATCAAGCATGACACCCACGAGTAGCTTCTTCTTGCCTCGCGCGCCCGCTTTCTCGCCACTCCCTTGCCGCTCGTTCCTAGATTTTTTGTGCGACGGTTATGCAAGCTACCATAGGAAGAGCACGCTAGGAACGTTTCTGGTTCAAAACATGCGGCAAACGTAGTCGCTTTTTTAAAAAAGGAATGTACTGTTCACAGCTGGAATCTCAACAGCAAATGACATATTAATTATTTTCTGCTGATACTTGAAAAAACGTGTTAGTTACGTTAAATGTTTTAGCTTGTATATATATATAAGTGGGTGGCCGGCGAAGCAATTCTGTGACTTCTATTGCTTGCGAGATCGAGAACCTACAAGAAGCAAAATCACTAACAAAGCGTCATAAATTCATAAACAGATATCATGTACTCATACTTGTTGTTCTTTCATTTCTCACATGAAAAGTTCAGTCGGTCTCCTGGGTACAGAATTTTTAAATCATGTGGCAATCTCATGAATCAGACAAGGGGAATTTGAAGTTCAACCCCTCTAAGTGCAAGTATGAAATGCAAATCAGATGGTTTTTTTTTATATAATGCGAGCCGGAGGAGCTACGTTTCTGTACAGTGCACCTCGGTATGTAACGAAAACTGTTAAAGCAAAAACTCAGTGAAATGATGTTTCAGTTTTCAGTCGATTGTGGGTTAACAACTTTAAGAGAAAACCTGGGAACGAGGTTGGACTTGCTCCTGCAAAGTGAGTACAGCGCGGAACAATTTTCTCCGCGAGTTTCTTCTCTACTTTGGTCAGTAGATCTAGAGCCCTTGAAGCCTCGAAGCGTTCATTTGTGATCAGGCTCTTTTCACGTTTTCAAGTTCGTGAAGTAGTGTAGTCTAGACTAGGGAAACCAGGAACTGTCACTCAAAAATATCGATTCGGTTTTGTTTTGGCCGGACTGTGCTGGTGACCTGTACAGCCCCCGAAATGATCCCAACCCCGAAACTGGATCCCCAACCCTGAAATGATCCCCTAATCGACCCTGTAATGGTACCGGTCCCCATTTCCCTTCACGTCTAGCTCGAAATGATCCCCAATTAATTTTAGGAATGGAATGATATCCTAGAACTCCAGGATGGGAGAGTTAAATCTAGTAGAGGTGGTGATATTCAGTTAAACTATCTCTGGTATACGCTAAAGGTTCCAGGGTCCCAGGGGTAAAATCCCCACCCAAAAATGCCTAAAGTCTCCCTCCCCCCGGAAGGAAATGATTGATCAGTGGACTGAGCCAAGCTGGGACAGCTGGGCGTATTTGCTAATACGACCCAAGCGATTTTCTGGGTGAGAGGGTTGGGCCGTTCACCCCTTCGTGGTTCCACAGAAAACTGAGCAGGAATGAATGATTTCCACGCCAAATCAGTATTTATCATTGGGAGTTAGGTAATCGCACTTGAAACTTTTTGAGTAGCCATGTTAAACTTGTTAATTAGGTGTATTTCAACTCTTGTTCTTTATATGGAGATTTTGTTTGTTTTTTTTAATAATCAAGGCAATCTTTTATCTGAAGTGATTATCTACTTTTCTCTTCCCAAAAAGAAGTAAGTAAGGGGCATAAGTTGCGTAGGGTCGAAATAGCGCCTTTGCAAATAGTACGTGCAAGACAGTACTATACTAGGTTATTTTCGTTGCAAATCAGTGGAAATCGAATCGTGGCTTCTTCACTTGCGGTTAGTAAAACGCCTCAAGTTGTTGCGCAATGGGCTGATTTGCTTTGGGTCAAACATTTTTCACATTCTCATGGCAGAGAGCCCATTGCCTCAAGCGATTGAGGCTAATGAATAAAGCGAATGTTTGAAATGAGAGCGAGTTGCTTCTGCAAGATGTATGACACATTTCTTCATGCTACATGTACACGCTTCTGACTGCTATTTCTGTAGTAAAGTCCTTCTTTCCTTGGTCTGAAATACCAACCTCCTCAGGAATTTCACCTCAACTTTTCTTCAACTGACTGAACTAGTCACGCGCGCGAACTATTTTTGAGGGTGTGTGTGCAATTCTGAGAGCCCGTGTCGAGAATACTTGACATCCGCACTGAATTAGGCCACTCTAGATATATCAAACTTCAGCTTTGTTTGTGTCCTCCAGGACTCGCTATCATGCTGAATTTCAATATATCGAAAGTGGTCTCTTGAAGAACAGCACCATTTCGGCACTGAGCATGTGTCGTGAGATCACGTTGTGCCCACGATAGGCAACACAAACAAACTTACTCATTTTGGAACGCTGTAGCTATATGGCCTGTAACCGGTCAAGGCTTTCAAAACACAAAATGACCGGCAGTCCGCTATTTTCAATAAATTTGACTTACCGTATTTATTCGATTAACCGCCCTGGGCGCTTATTAAATTTTTGGACCTTGAGAGTGGGCGCTTATTCGAGGCTGGGCGCTTATTAAATTTTCATCATTTTCAGCAAGTGAAGTATGTTTATTTTGCAACAAAACAATAAATGCTAATAACAAAACGCGAGGAAGTAACAAAGCAAGGTTTCTGTAAAATACTCTTGAAGAAAACTCCGTCCTCGGGAAAGTCTCTTATTAAAGTTTATTCACTCAAGTGGGTGGGGTGGTGGTGAGCGCTTATTTGAGTTTGATTGGGAGGAGGAGGGGGTGGGCGCTTATTCGAGGCTGGGCGCTTATTAACTTTTTCAGCCTTTAGGATGGGCGCTTATTCGAGGTGGGCGCTAATTCGAGGTTGGGCGCTTATTCGAATAAATACGGTATCTAAGAATCCCAACTAATCCAAACTATCATATGTCGATTAAGAAAAGTCAAGCGATCCTGAAACGCTTTATGGATCTCAAGTTTAGCCTTTGGCTTACGCTGAACTCAGAAAACCAAACCATGTTTCGTGACACTTAGAACTTTTTTAAGCTTCCTCTTTCCTCTTTCCGCTTTCCGCTTTCCTCTTTCCTCTTTCTCCTTTCCCGACTTATCTTAGACTGCGGGTCATTTAGTGTTTTGACAATCTTGACCGGCAGTCGACCTGGAAAAAGTTTCAAGTGTTACAAAACATGGTTTCGTTTTCTGAGCACAGCGTAAATAAAACGCTAAACTTGAGATCTACAAAGTGTTTCAGGATCGCTTGACTTTTCTTAATCGACATATGATAGTTTAGATTAGATGGATTTTTTCGATTTGTCAAATTTATTGAGAATATAGGACTACCGGTAGTCATTTAGTGTTTTAAAAACCTTGACCGGCAGTCGACCTGAAAAAAATTCTTAGTGTCACAAAACATGGTTTCGTTTTCTGAGCCCAGCGAAACCAAACGCTAGACTTATCAGGATCATATCAGGATCGCTTGACTTTTGTTAGTTGACGTATGATAGTTTGGATTGGTTGGGATTCTTAGATAAGTCAATTTTTTTGAAAATACCGGACTGTCGGTCATTTAGTGTTTTGAAAACCTTGACCGGTTGCCGGCCATATAGCCACATCGATTTTGGAAACCGTATATTTCGTTATTGAGCATTGTTTCCAAGTAGACAAAAGGTATCTGCGGTACACTCCACCTCATCTGTTAAAATTCCCCCAAGGAAGATAATCATTTCACGTGAATTATGTAACAGGTGAACATGCTTACAAACGAGGTGGTAAAAGTAAACCGGTTCTAACCACTGCGGGGAATACCACCACCTGAAAACGCACGGTTGTGTGTCAAGAATTAAAAAATATTTCGGGAGAAGATGGAAGAGGGGAAAAACATAACGTAACATGTGGTCTTCTAATTATGTAAACATACGTCAGCTCCTGACAAAGAGAGGAGAGGGAAATATTGCAAATTCAAATTAGCTCCGTTTTTAAGCAATCCGAACAAATTAATTAAAAGCACAGTAAGATAAGGGTAGCTGTTCAAATAAAATTTACTTTCACAGAGCAGCTGTCATCAGTTTTACTGGTTTTTCTGTTTTTTCCTTTCTGAAATTTGTGTGCATTACACTTTAATTAAAAGCACAGTAAGATAAGGGTAACTGTTCAAATAGAATTTACTTTCACAGAGCAGCTGTCATCAGTTTTACTGATTTTTCTTTTTTTTCCTCTCTGAAATTTGTGTCTATTACACTTTAGACTATCCCCGCTGAAATAGGGAAGAGATGGAAAGTTTTCTTGTAGTTGTCTTTCTGATCATCAGCTGTGCATCCCTTGCCTTCAGTGCTGGTCCTTGTAAGTATGCTGTACTAGTATAAGTAATCATTTTACTCCACGCTGATTAAAAAAACACAAGAATAAATATTCAATCCGAATTTGGTTTTAACCTAACCCACTCTCACTGCTATTGCAATAAATTTAGGGACAAGAGCTTCTAATTGAAAGAATCTCACTTTTCAACATTAAAATAGTCAACTAAGAGACTTTAAGCAGCGCATGCCCGGTTCAAACATTGTATTTCGCATATGCCGAACGTATTGCTAACGAGGTAAATCTATTGTTCTCACTCTTTTGCATCAGATTCGGCTCATAAGAAATGCGACGTTTGAGCTGCACCTTAGTAAAAAAAAACCCCTTCAGATTCTGGTGAAAAGCTACTTATAAAAAAGATCTACTTCGGTCATTTCTTAAAAATAACAGCATTTGAATATAGTCAGACTTCAGTTGTAGATTCAACCGATTCCAACTGAAGCAATCAAAGGTTTTTTAGAATTTTCGATATATTTTTTAATTTGTTGACGCATGAGCGCATTGAGCCAAGATAAAGAACTAAAGAAACAAGTATGGCATCCTTACATCGTTCAACTCGGCATTTATTTGACGTCACGGAACTAGCTTCCGTAAGCGCGGTTTATAAAAAGGGCTTGATCGCCGGTTGTGTTGACTAGTCGTGAATCATTATTGTCTGAACTCGAGTTTAATTTCGTTCCCAAAATTTTCGTTACCCTTGTCAAGCGGAACGGACTGAGATTATTAACTATTGATCGCTCCGAGGTCCGAAATCTCTCACTTCCAAAACGAGGCTACGTGCGAAACCGTTCTTGTAAGAAAGAGTTTTCTTTGCATAACCCTTTAAGTCCCAATATCCACAAACAAATTCTCCAAACTGGTCTCCATACATTTCGTTAAAGAATGAGTTGAGAGAATTTGTTCAAAGATCAAGGCATTTTCTCTTTAGTAATCATTTTGTCAATTCTCATAACCTTATCTCTTGACAATGTACTGATATTGTGAGGAGAAAATTGATGTTGGTCACTTTTGGGACTTAAAGGGATAAGGAAAGTAGAGGCTTGGGGCAACTCGAAAATTACCTATTAATCAGATGTTCTTGTCTTCTTTTTCTTTACTAGCCTGGAGCTATGAAGGAGATACTGGTAAGAGTTTCTTTTTTACCTTTTAATGGATTATTAGATTACATCCGGCATTTCTTATGTAACTCAGGCTCCCAAGTGGAGCGGGAAGAAAAAGACGCGAGCCGAGCGTAACCTGGGAAAGAAAAAAAGCGGGTTAGGTGCCTTTTTTCTCCCCTAGGCCACGCTCGGCTCGCTTCGCTCGCCGATTTTCTTTCCCGCCCCGCTCCACTTGAGAGCTTGTTCGGAGGCTAATGTAACTACTTAAGACAAGGCTATAAACATTTTTCTCCGAGTTTTGGATCAAATCACTATACAAACTGGAGCTCAGAAGAGACTCCATTTACGCTAGCATTTCGCTTAAGTCACGTTTAACCAGTTGTCAACATTAGCAAAAAACATTGCACTGTCACCGTCTGACGTCACAGTCAGCAAAGACCAAAGGAACAGTAGTCATTATCGATTTCAGCACTGCAATTTGCCATATAAGTTATTTTTATCAGTTTATTTTTCAAGAGCTATAAATACCCTCAAATGCTTTTGTACGTTTCAGGCCCTGATCATTGGAAGGGGGTCTGCAATACTGGACAAAGGCAATCTCCAATCAACATCATAAGTAGTGACGCTGTTTATGACAAAGCCTTGGGTGAATTTGAGTTAAAGAATTACGACAAAAACTTAACCCTCAACTTCACCGTTTCAAACAATGGACACGGCATGGTAGTGTCATTGACTGGAAGTGATTACGTTGTAAGCGGAGGGGGTCTTGTCGGTAGCTATAAAACCATTCAATTCCACCTCCACTGGGGAACAAATGAAGACAAGGGGTCTGAACACGTCGTGAACGGAAACTCTTATCCAGCTGAGGTGAGAGGTGCACGCAACCTTGTTTCGTTTACATGAGTAAGAAAACGTGGGCTCCGCTAGAAGACTAGAAGGGTGACCCGCCTAGCTGGGCCACCCTTTTTCGTTGGTAGGATCACCCTCTTAGCCTTTCCAATTTTGCTCCATATAACACTTCGGCTTGCCTAGCCAGTCAAGGGGAGACAACCAGAGCATGTGGGAACGTTGTCATCAGCTCTGCCCGAAAGGGTTATCTTTGTCAGGCTTCAGGTATGAGTTTTACTAATTGAAATATATGAAAGGGTAGGGAAAACTGTCATTGCGGTCTGTGAAAAGACCTAACAGGACTAACAAGCGCATTTTATGGATGTGAGAAAGACAAGAACACTTGTCAGCAGTTTTACAGCAGTTTTGGGATGCAAAGCTTTAACCTAGGTGTGTGAAAGGGGTACCACTGATTTTTCAATGGAAGGTATATCCGAAATGGGTACTTTTCCAGTCAAAAATCGTTTATAAAAGGGTAAGTGGTTGGACCTCGGTGGCGGAGCCTCCCCGTTAAAAAAAACTCTCTTGAGTATGCCCCCGGTTCACGTTTGCTAAACTTGCATGTTTTTGTTCTTTCTGTTCAGATACACTTTGTAAGCTGCAATACAAAGTATCCCAATGTTACTGAAGCACTCAAAAATCCAGATGGTCTCGCCGTTCTTGGTGTCTTTATCGAGGTAACATTTTACTTTAAGAACCCAAACCCTAATATCAAAAATGAGATTCTCATTTGCTGTCCTTATACTTTTTCAACAGAAGTAGAGGGGAGAATTTGCTGAAATATCAATTAGACCCTGGTCATGTACTCAATTCTCATGAGCACTCTGTTTTCTAAAGCATTTCTTAAGCATTAAAATAAAAAAAGAAATTTCATGCTGATCACTCTTTGGGCTTAAAGGGTTAAATGGTTTATTGGGCACGACGAGGGGTCATCAAGGCTACACAAATTCATCTGGGAACAATTTTTTTGGAGACTGGTCCCTCTGGATTTTCTCACTGGGAGTCAATCACTGCTATTCTAAACATTTGCATTCAAAATTCTTTCGCTTATTAGAACTCAGGTGAATATGGACGGAACGGTATCATTCAAAAATGAAATACCGATATCGTTCTAAGTATTTACGGTTGTGTAATCCAGTTACAGGTACAATTGTTCTGTCCTTGTGCATTCTGTTTCATGCTAATAAGTATCTCTTATAACCTTGTCATTTCTAGTAAATTGCGATGCATATGTTTGTGAACAAGAACATTTTGATAGTGGAGTTGACCTTCGGTGATTAAATTTTTGCGGCAGTTATTTTCCCTTATCTATTTATTTATTTATTGTGCCTATCGCGCAGAAACCGCAAAAATCGTAAAATTTATAAGGCGCCAAAGTAACGTGCCACAGGGTAATGTTAAACCTTTGACTTGCCGATTGAATAAGGCCACGTCCACACGAATCTAGATATTTTTGAAACCACATTTTTTTAAAAGGAAATAGATTGCTACGCAGACTGTCTAGCCTTAGGGGCCCTTAGGGGTGGTGGTCTACAGGAGACTGGCTCCCTGCGCGCGCGTTACGCGAAGACGACTGGGGACGAGTCAGAGACTGGGAGGTTGGGTTTCTGGAGGATGGCCAGTGGATTAGCGGTAACTAGATAACCATAGCGAAAGGGGCAGGAAAGGTCTAAAGTGTTACTATTACTTGGACCATCGTAGTTTAAACAGAAAATTGATTATTATCTTCTGAGCGAGAGAATATACCATTCACAATTCCGGATGGTATCGCCGTTTGCCACTTTTCAGCGTTTTTCCCCTTAACATCTCTTTCAGGTTGGAGGAGACGATAACCCTTCGTGGAAGTTTTTGGACTCTGCCGCAGACGTTACCACCTGTAAGTTTTGCCGACTGCTGCAATGAATGTTTCTCCAGAAATTTACCTTAACATTATTTCAGACCAATGATAATTTTCCCCGACAATGTTAGCCTGTCCCAGGCGTTCAGATAAGTTAAGATAAGACGAGTTAAATTGTACACCGAGAAAACGGGAAGGGGGGGGGACGGGGGGGGGGGGGCGAGAGTGAGAATGTTCCCTCCTCCTTTCCTCCTCTAGCCTGCCCTTGTTTTTTTTTTCTTCGTGAATTTTTCTCCCGCGCTCTACTATCTGAACGCCTGGAACAGGCTACGACAATGTTTAAGACCTGATCTCATGAACCAAAACTCTTTACCCTATTCAGACTACACCACTGATCCCAAACTTTTATTTGGTTAGCGTAAAATTTTAGAAGCACTTCAAAACACCCAAACTGCCCTTCATCCTTCACACTGTTCTTAAGACAACCATATCCATTGCCTCGTGTTTCGGAATATTATTACTTGTGAAATCTGGAATACTGCACTTTGGAAACCGGAATCCCACTAATGGTTGGAATCCAGAATCCAAGTTCCACTGACAAAGACTAGAATCCTGGAATCCGGAATCCATAGCGTGGAATCCAGAATCCAAGGCTGTCTTGGATTCCTTTACATGGAGCAATAACCAATTCCACACCTTAACTGACTACACCCTGTCTAAAGAAAAAGAACCTTGCCCGATTTCAAACCACAAGAGTTTGAACCTATACTCAATTTCAGTCAAAAATTTGTGACCTCGTGTTTTTGATCGAATCTCTTCGTGTGATTTGTGTTCACAGACAAATCATCTGTTGTTGTACCGGCCTCAGATTTTCCAGTCTTTAACGACATGCTGCCAGCCTCCAAGAGCGACTACTACCGCTACAACGGCTCTCTTACCACCCCTGATTGCCAGGAGGTTGTCACCTGGACTGTTTTCAAGGATGCTGTCAAAATATCCCAGAGTCAGGTAGAGTAAACAACTTACGCTTGTGTGATGGTCATTCCAGGGAAGGGGGAGGGAGGGTGGGGAGACGTTTTCGGCCGCCTCAGCATTCCCGACCTGTCTTTAAGCCTGCCAGCCTTTAAGTCTGCAGGGTATTGCAAGTGTACACGCAGATTCCTACACGCTAAATAGAAACGCCTAAAATTAGCTTGGCACGCAACTGATTACCCGTTCACTAACTGAAGGAGCGTTTTCACTTGACGCCGCGGCGGCCACATTGGCGTTCCAGAACAATGAAATCGCGGCCATGTTGGTGTAACAAGGAAATCCTCTGGGAGTTGAACTTTTCTTACAAAAACGCCTTCTTTTGTTCCGATAATTTATCAGAAATGCTGGCCACGTAATTGAAAACATTCTTTTGGATGACACGGACAAACGAGATTATTTGCAATCCAACAGTTCAGTTTGCACGCTGTGCAAGCGGCACTGCTTCCCCTACCAGCAGAGGAAGACTACATGTATGATCTTTTCAAGAATTTCCACTCCATTCAGTAACTGCGAGCCGGCTAGATTTCTTAGAGCGCGCATTACTAGTCTCAAAGAACTACCAGAAGCATATAACTGACCATAAACCTGCTACTGGAACTACTCACAATACCATCCCATATCATTTCCTGTTGGAAGCGATGTTCTATTTGCTTTTGATTGTAACAGCCCTCAGAAGCCGAGTAGTTTTACTGGAATCAGGCTATGAGCTTTGCCTCCTTGTTAATTAATGCAAGTTCTCTATGAAAGTTGTAAACGAAACATTTTTTCCCGTTTTAGTTAGGGCACAGGAACGGTCTTCGAAAATAACTGTCTTTCACTTAACATTGATTTCTCTTTTCAGATTGATCTCCTTCGTAAACTCAAACAGCACGGCGGTAAAACGCTCACGAAAAATTATCGTCCACCAATGCCACTCAATGGCCGAACCGTCAAGGCTAGTTTCAACGCCACTTCTGTTGCAACTAATCCGCCGCCGGCTACTGGCTCCACTCCCATGCCAACAGCAGGCGCATCTGTCAGCAGGATGACCGCTGGCCTGTTTTTGTCAATGTTGTTGGTCCTCTTCGCTTTGCAGTAGTTTAAATTCTTAGTGTATTTTTGAGTCAGCTAAGCGGTCTTGTTTTGATCATCTCAAAAAGGGAACATGAGTTATGGGAAACATGAAGCTTCAGTCATCGCTCGAACATGAAAAACATTCAACCAAACAGGTCAACACAATAGGTCATTTCTCAATTATCTCTAGCGTCTTTTTCAAAGTAAGTCAACATGTCCAACCCTTCATACGTTATTTTATAATTCAGACCTCCCTTTAAGAGAGCTGGTTTAGCGTATTATTAAATATGTGTCTCGCAAAGACTCGTGAAACTTGGAGATAATAAACAGCTGAAGACGGCCCAAGTTAAGTCCTTTAGGGCGGGGTTAGAAACTGGATGGGTGACCAGCCGCGAATAAGTCAAAATTCTCTACGCCTTCCAGTGATGGGGGGTATAGTCAGCGCCAGCTGCGGAGTCTTAGAACATTGTGGGAAACCAGCATGAGAAAGGGCCTCAGAGACAAGCCTTCAGAAAATTAGGCTCTTTGCTTAAAAACGCTTTTAGAATTAAAAGGAGTACTGGGGCTGCATGTTTTTCATAACTCGTGGGACAATAGGAAATAGACGCGAGTGTAACTTTTACGGCATAGACTGTGTGTGCATTTTAAATATTTTGTTTTGAAATAAAGGATTGTTTGCTATTGCTATCCATGACTTTATCTCTGTCGAACAAAAAAGGGTTTGTTGATTTGGTTCAGAAGTGCGCACTAAGAGTACCCAGAAAGTTTTACATACTTTTATTTGCCCTGTTATTTGGTCTTCGCAAATTATGTTATCACTGAAGTTCTTTACTAAAGATTTCCCGCTCAAGCCATTTGCGCAGCAAATAACCGAAAACTTGGAACTTTTCAATTGCTTTTGGTAGTTGCTCTTCATTTGTTCATGCTATCGTCTCAGACACGAAGAACAACAGGCGCCAAGTAATGAAAGGGAAACCACGATTACAAGAGTTCAACAATTTTTCAATATTGATTTTCGACTTTGGATCATTATTTGAATACTTGCCCGCCAGGAAAAAAGAAAATACCATTTTTTTGGAGGAGGGAAGGGGGGGGGAGGCTGAAGACATGAGGAACTAAAACAGAGTATTGTAACAAGCACCTTGACACATGATACCGGCTAACGAGCATCTCACAAATATTAAGCTGTTCATTGCGGCTAAATAAGGGTTTAAGTTTGTTTAAATTCTGCAAAATGCCTCCTGGATCTGAATAATTATAAGCGATTTTCTTTTTGTCCGTGAATGTGACGGTTTCCTTCAATATTTTGTCACGCTGTTAAATTCTCACGGATAGTGATTTTCAGATCCAAATCTCGAAGAATGGATTGTAGCTTAAACCGAAGCTATATCAACCATGGACAATTGCGATGTGACTCAGTCATGATTGCTCTTAAAGCTCATTTCTTCACTTGCCGGACCACGTCATCACAGTTGGAGACTTTCAATCTGATTCGTGTAAATGTAACCCGATAAAAAGGTCAAAGGTCAACGGGGACGGTAAAAAGCACCGCTCAGTGCCAGAGGTTTTTCTCGCAGCTTCGCCAAGACCGAAAATTCCCCGCCGCACGCGAGAAAAACCTCTGGTACCCAGGGTATGATCAAGTCGCTTTATTTTCTGATTTAAACCATTCATTTGAGTTACTGGACCAGGTTTTGCTCCCTATAGCAGTATGCTTTTATATCGGGAATTAAGCTCAAAAACATTTTTAAAACGCTCACTGTGAATTTTATGAACAATTTTCATGTCGGAAACGCATGTTTCCCTACCCTGGGTACCAGAGGTTTTTTCTCGCGTGCGTCGGGGAGCTCCGTTTCGTCGGCCGCAGGCCGACACGTGTTCGGCCGAACGTCGAAGACACGCGCGGTAAAGCCACTTTTTAAGACTTGACCGAAACCAGGAACCGCGTATGAAAAGCCTCTGGCACCCAGGGTAGATCTCCTTATTGAGCTATCTCCAATATTACAGCTGGACAGATTGTGAAAACTTAAGTCCGGGTAAATTTAAAACATAATAAAATTTATCATTATTTTTTATCTTGTACACTAATACTACTTTGCAATGAAGAATAAGTGTGTGAACAAAATAAAATTCACTGCCCTTGAAAAACTAACAAGGAGGTCGCAAGAACACAAATGAGTAGCCCAGCAAATCTTTTTTTTATAAAATAACAGCTTTTTGTAATGAAATGGTCACTGAAAACTACTCATGCAAGACATACTAAGGAACTTAAAAGAAACTAAACATTCACTAGTCTTACATTGAAACCAGACATTGCTATATATGTATATCTTACAGATACAACATAAAACATTTATATAACATACAAATACAAAAGTATATTGCAAACAAGAAAATTATACAGAATTATGCACAAATGAAATACAAATGGCCTGTAACAGCTGAAAAACAAACTTTTTAGTGTGACCAGCAACCCTAGCACACTTGTATACTTCATGTCCAGTATGATTCAATTTCATTCTTGGTTAAATTTATTAACTGTAGCCAGGATTAATCAAATTTGATTCAAAAAATACTTTCCTGTTTCCTTGTCTACAATATATGATATGAAGAGAGAGGATATAATGCTAGAAATATTATACAGTGGTACAATCAAAAGATAAGGCACCTCCAGGAAATCGAGTCGGTCCCTACTATTCTTCAGTCATTTTCTTTTACTGTCTATAAGAGTTACACCTGTCCATTAATACAGACATTTTGTGCCAGTCCCAATAGTTTCCATCTGAGAGCTGACTGTAGTTTGTGCAACACCACACTTAAGCCTCTGACGACAAAAATACAATGTTACACAGTCTTAATTTATTCTACTTGCAATCAAATTAAGACCTCTTCATGTTCTTCGTCATATTCACGGTATTATGAATTCGTTTATATTTCAGTGTGTGTT
The DNA here is from genome assembly GCA_964035525.1 of Porites cylindrica. NCBI lineage: Eukaryota > Metazoa > Cnidaria > Anthozoa > Scleractinia > Poritidae > Porites > Porites cylindrica. The sequence goes on from OZ037785.1 coordinate 15,033,637, forward strand.
CTAGTAGTCTTTTCAGGCCGGGGACTCACTGTTGTCCTGCAAAAAATCATTATAATAACAAATAAACACATTCTATGATTTAATTTTACAGTGGAATCTTTGTGGAGATTTGAAAGCAAATTTCTCCATAGTCTTCATTCTGTTTCCATGCAATACAACCTTTAGTGAAGCAGAATTTGTTCTTGTTGTTGTTTATGTAAAAGACTGTCACACGAGATCATTCGAATGCAATTTTCTAGTAGAACTTTAAAAATAGTGAGAACCTTCTTTGATCGCGGTTCTGTAACTAAACAAAATTATTTACCATCTTAGTGTATATCAAAAAAAAGAAAAATCGCTAAATTGGGCACCCGAAATCTGTTATCTTACTAACAAGCTAAACGCCAACGTACAAAACAAAAACCTTGCTATCGCCATTATGAAGTTGTCACTGTACAGTACAGCAAATGATCCCCAACCGCAAATGATCCCGAGACCGCAAATGATCCCCAAAATGGACCGCAAGTGATCCCTAATGTCGACCCAGAGGAGGATCGAATAGTATCCCATGATGCATTTTTCCAGAAGCATCACGCAATATCGCGGTCATAGCAGATTCCATCTTGAAATAAGGTCGTTTTCTCGTCGGCTTTTTTCTCACTCGATTTCCAGTAAAAATAAAAAAATTACATTATTTCGTTATTCGACATGATTTCTCCGATTTGCAATGGCTTAAGAGCGAAGTTTCCACATAGAAACATTTATTTTCATGGTTTCAATTAGTCTTCCCATCACAAAGTGTTCAGTGACCCACAACCAGGTCATGAATATTCAAGATTTTTTGGAATATATGTTGAAATCTCCCAAATGTGGACCTTACACCAGCAAAATGAAGTCCTGAATATTGTACAGGCTAAGAAGTACCCAGAAGTACCCACATTTTGAAGACTTTTTTGTCGACCAAAGATGGCTGAAATTTCGAATCTTTTATCACATTTCAACGCCATGTGTCATAATATATGTGTAAAGCCTGATGAAGGCTACAATCTGTTGGGCGCTTTTGAGAGCGCTCTATGCCGAAGCAATCACTTTGTATTTTCCAAGAGGTTATTTTTAAAAGGAATTTGACTATAATTATTTTAATTCGAAGAAGGAGCGGTGTATAACGGTGTGTTTCAGTGTGAAAAGAACCCAAAGAAAGGTACCACGCAGCATGCAAGCCGGCACAACGTAAACTGAAGCCTGCTCAGAATTTGAAAAAGAAACATCAGAAACTTTATTTATTCAAAAGAACAGATCAGTATTCTGGCCAGGAAATTTCCTTGAAGATTGCTTGAGTCAGTACCGGGTAGACTGTGCTTCAGAGAATTGTTTGTCGCATCGATAGGCTAAATTTTGTTTGTAACTGCCATTGTAAACTTCAGCTCCTTTGAGCGCGATGCTGTAATAAATTCTCCTTTGGTAATTAGCTTCACAGCGTAGCGGATGTTTGGTTGGAACCACTTTATAGATCAGTCATAGTTTTTGTTCTCCTCTGGCCTGGGTTCTCCTAGTGAATCTAGCGAAGCTTACCAATTGCGAGTCTTATAATTTGTGTTTACAGTGCGACCGAGCGCGGCACAAGTAGTTCTCGACAGATCAGTGAAATACATGTAAAACCCTTCTAGAAAGAAAAATAGGAATGACGTGGACTCAAGTTAGCGGATCATCGTCAGATTAAAAGCTAAATTTTTGCCGCTTATTTCATACTGAGAGGTCATGACACGCATCTTCTGCGGTTATTGATGTTTCTGGTCGGCATGATTTGCCCTTTGATGCAAGAGCATTTCCTTTAACCTCTTTTGAAATGCAGTGGTCTTCATTGCCGCTAAATTAGGGTTTTAGGTTGTTTAATTTTCTCCAAGGTGCCTCCTGGATCCGAATGATCATAAGCGATTTTCTTTTAGTCCGTGAATGTGACGGTTTCCTACGATGTTTTGTCACGCAATAACTACCGCTTACCTGGCGTTTCGGTTAGACAATGGCTAAATTTGCAATAATTTTTGTCTACAGACATAACAAAATATTAGCCGTTAAGTCACTTTGTATTATTATTAAAGAAAGATTTAGCCATTAATTAACAGCTAAATTTTACTATATATACTAACCAAGAATTTAGCCATTAATTAACAGCTAAATTTTCATTATAACTATCTATACAAACGAAACATTTAGCCATTAATTAACGGCTAAATTTTCATTCAGAACATATACAAACGAAAAATTTAGCTATTAAAAAATGGCTAAATTTCACTATTTAGACTAACCAAGAATTTAGCCATTAATTGACGGCTAAATATTTCCCATACAAATAAGGAGACAGCTAAACTTAACCGTTATTTAACGGCTAACCATTTCCGGCTATATAAGTGTCATGCATTTTTAGCCGTAAATTAATGGCTTAATATTTCCCATATATATAAGGATACAGCTAAACTTAGCCGTTTATTTAACGGCTAACCAATTCCCACTATATAAGTGTCATGCGTTTTTAGCCGTTATTTAACGGCTAAATATTTCCAATACATATATGGAGAGGAGGTTATTATATATTGTTGAAGAGGAGGTTAATGGCGATGGGGCTAGGCGGTTCATACAAAACCCCGCGATGGAGCTTAATAAAGGGGTTTAAATGCCCCAACCCAGGACAACACCAAAATTGCATTTCCAGGAAATCACCTGCAAATGCCATAATTATGGGAGCCATTATTGTGCGATGAAAACCTGACAGTGAAGCACCCTTCACAAATGGATCTTAGCCGCTATTTTTAATTATTTACAAATTCCCCACCATGCTGACAGAAAGGCCCGGGGCGGGTGGGAATTGAGTGAGCCGTAGGAGGTACAACTTAGCCGTTTATACTTACATACAACCACGGTACGGGATAATCAATTTATCCATTAATGAATGGCTTAATATATTCCACGTGTATAAATGGGAGTTTCAACTTAGCCGTTAATACACCACATCATAGGTTGTTGTTTTCTGAAGTGATCATTTTTAATCAGTCGTCATTTGATACTATACTAAAGGCGCTTTCCAAAAGTCAGAACTGCGTGGCCGGCCGGACCATGGCCGGACCAGTCATTTCGACATTGAAATAGGCTTTTTCTAAGAGTTTTTGCTGAAACACCATCTCCTTCGTGTACACTATTTTGAAATTGATTGATCTGCTGGGATAATTTTCTGAAAGTTAAATTGTCCTTATGTCCTTATGACGGAAATGGTGTGGCCGGTCGGTCAGTTCTGACAAATGGAAATTACCCTAAGATATTTTTTAATGTGGCACAGTGAAATAGAAATTGTTCACTATTGAGGTGCCTTTCTCTGTTGCTTCCCAGCCTCTCCCCTGCGCGGTCCCTTTAGTTCGTACATATTAAGCTGTTATTTAATGGCTAAGATGAACCTCCTAAAAAAATATGGCTAAGTTTGACCTCCTTAATGTATTTTTTGTAGCCGTTTATTGTCATTTGGTTTTGACTGGCAAGATAAAACGCGACCTTCAACCTGTAATATTCGATAGGCTATTTTGACTACAAAGAAAGGGCTAATACAGGCTTTCGTTCAGCGTTTGTAAAACAATGTGGCGTTAAAGTCCTGTATTAGCCCTTTCTTTGTTTAAAGGGACTGGGACACGCTTCCGCACATGTGCGGCAAATTGATTTCTGTTCCGGCGAACAGTTTTTCAAGATTGACGTTTGGTGAAGAAATCCTCTTCCATCGACCCTGAGACGCCCGAGAAAGCCATCATATCAGTATTCAAGAGCTATTTGGTCCAAGCTATTTAAAGCCATATTTTGTATTTTTGTGCAAGTATTATCGAGAAAATTCAAAGTCATTGAGGAGAACCGTACGAAGCCAAGTTCGTTTTTTTCAGTGTTCCTACCAACGGATCAAATGTGGCCTTTAATGTGGTCATCTGGCTTTCATTTCTGTCTATTAAGGTTCTCCAGTCAACGATCTACCTTTGACGGATATTTTTTTAACGATTATATGTAAAGAGAGTTAAAAAGGGTTTCCTCGATACAGCCGTGGACTACTAATGGGACGCAGCGGCGAGTGAACAGCTTATCTGCGACATGACTTCCGATTGTCTGCAACAATTTAGTTTATCGAGTGTCTGGAATCAGAAGGAGAGAACCCA
>OZ037785.1:15042799-15160299 GCA_964035525.1 Porites cylindrica
AAAATTTGTTTGTATAAAGGTTTTAAGGTGCTTTAATATCACATGAAAGTAGAAACTCAGAAGAAGCGATAGTTTCTTAGTTTGAATTTTGGTGACGTCATGTGAAAAGAGAGACGCCTCCTCCCTCTTGGCCAGGAGTCATCATAAGCCATCGCGTTAGTCGCAGCAGTTGAATTCAAAGGCGCTCTTCCGCTTGGAACTTCAGGCTCCGTATCGGACATCAAAGAGTTGTGTACGTCCAGTGGGCTCTGTCAACGGTAGGCAGATTTAGCTTGCAGGTTCAAATGTTCTTAAACATCCCATTTCGCTGCTACCATGTTTCATGTTCGATTTATACAGGGGCACCCAACGAGAACATAGTTCAAAACCACTTAAACATAGCATTGTTAAACGTATTTTATAAACGGTAAATACAGGCATATTTTCACGCGTTTTGATCCCCTAAAAATTGTTCATCTCTTCGGATTTCCTAGCTGAAAGTCTAGTCATCCGAAAATATAGGGATCAAAACTTACCTTCTCGAAAATTTCATCCAGAAAAACGGCTCCCGGAAATTCTAGGTGAGCTTTTTAGGGTATAAAAATCCGTTAAAAATGGGCAATTATACCATTTTTTAGATGTTCGAAAATCCTAGGAGAGGCAGGAAAACAAGAAATTCTAGATCTGCCTAAATTGTATACCGAACAGATATTTTCCGAAAATTGACGTTGGGTGCCCCTGTTTATTACAACGAAGTACAATCAATAGCATCTACATATAGCGACACGCATATTGTAACAAATATATCCCTTATTAGACTTCAATTCTGAAAGCGCGTGTCGAGAATACTCGACATCCGCACTGAATTAGGCCATTCTCGTTCGGGGCGTAAGAAGATCGGGCGTTGAAACGCTCATACGCGCTCTCTGGTTCAGCTGTGATGCGGAGTAGGACTCGAACTAGTCTCGATCCGCTGTCAGGGCAAGAAAAATGGCGCCGTCTAGCTGGAGGTAGGTTCGGTTTTATTGCTTTATATCTTGAGATCGCTGCAAATTTATAATTAGATTTGATATTTGGCGTATTTCTATGCGATATACAGAAAATATTTAGGTGATATTTTATCGTTAGTCTTATAAGTTAAGGTGTTTTTTCTTCTTTTGTGTTTATGTAGTGTCTTAATGGCCTATCGAATATTACAGGTTGAAGGTCGCGTTTTATCTTGCCAATCAAAACCAAATGACAATAAACGGCTACAAAAAAAATATGTAATGGTTTTATAAATTTTGTTTGCGCATGCAAACTTAAGAGTGAACTTTTATAAACCTTTAAGGTTTTTTTACTGCTGAAGTGACGACTTCATAATAGCGATAGCAAGGTTTTGTTTGTACGTTGGCGTTTCGCTTGTTAGTAAGATAAAAGATTTCAGGTGCCCAATTTAGCGATTTTTCTTTTTTTTTTAATGTACACTAAGATGGTAAATAATTTTTTTTAGTTATAGAACCGCGATCCAAGAAGGTTCTGACTATTTTTAAAGTTCTACTAGAAAATTGCATTCGAATGATCTCGTGTGACAGTCTTTACATAAACAACAACAAGAACAAATTCTGCTTCACTAAAGGTTGTATTGCACGGAAACAGAATGAAGCCTATGGAGAAATTTGCTTTCAAAACCCCCACAAAGATTCCACTGTAAAATTAAATCATAGAATGTGTTTATTTGTTATTATAATGATTTTTTGCAGGACAACAGTGCGTCCCCGGCCTGAAAAGACTACTAGAACACACACTGAAAGATAAACGAGTTCATAATACCGTGAATATGACGAAGAACATGAAGAGGTCTTAATTTGATTGCAAGTAGAATAAATTAAGACTGTGTAACATTGTATTTTTGTCGTCAGAGGCTTAAGTGTGGTGTTGCACAAACTACAGTCATCTCTCAGATGGAAACTATTGGGACTGGCACAAAATGTCTGTATTAATGGCAGGTGTAACTCTTATAGAGAGTAAAAGAAAATGACTGAAGAATAGTAGGGACCGACTCTATTTCCTGGAGGTGCCTTATCTTTTGATTGTACTACTGTATAATATTTCTAGCATTATATCCTCTCTCTTAATATTATATATTGTACACAAGAAAACAGGAAAGTATTTTTTGAATCAAGTTTGATTAAGCCTGGCTGCAGTTAATAAATTTAACCAAGAATGAAACTGAATCATAGTGGACATGAAGTATACAAGTGTGCTAGGGTTGCTGGTCACACTAAAAAGTTTGCTTTTCAGCTGTTACAGGCCATTTGTATTTCATTTGTGCATAATTCTGTATAATTTTCTTGTTTGCAATATACTTTTGTATTTGTATGTTATATAAATGTTGCCTGTGAATGTTTAGTTTCTTTTAAGTTCCTTAGTATGTCTTGCATGGGTAGTTTTCAGTGACCATTTCATTACAAAAAGCTGTTATTATCAAACAAAAAGATTTGCTGGGCTACTTATTTGTGTTCTTGCGACCTCCTTGTTAGTTTTTCAAGGGCAGTGAATTATATTTTTTTCACATACTTATTCTTCATTGCAAAGTAATATTAGTGTCCAAGATAAAAAATAATGATGATTTTATTATGTTTTAAATTACCCGGACTTTAGTTTTCACAATCTGTCCAGCTGTAATGCTCAATATTGCAGATAGCTCAATAAGGTGTTAGGAGAAGATACTGATGTGCACCAACAAGTCCAAACTTTAATTGTGAAAACAGATCTTCTGGCCTTGAAACTGGGCAGCAAACAATAAATGCCATAGCAGATGATGAATTGCACAACTTGATATTAAACTGAAGTAGAGAACCGATAATATTAGTCTAAAAATGATGCCAGTGCTATCATCTGAGTTGTGATGCCATTTTCCTACCAAGTCACGAAATTTCAATACAGGTCACGGAGGTGGAACCCGGGTGGAACTGTATTCAATACTAACAGATATTTGTTCGCGGGGGAAAAATTGAACAGAAAAGAAAACGAACGTGAGAAAAAATAATTTGTTCCGTCGCTATTGCTCGCAGTAAATGAATGCCACGGGATAATGGCTAACGTTCGCTAGATAATCTCTCTGACGGTCCAGTATAATGTCCGCCATCTTGTTTTTGGTAGTAGCCAGACTCTTGCATCACAGCTAGATCGCTCGACCCCGCTCGTTTCAACGCCCTGTTCTCGAGATATCAAAATTCGGCTTTGTTTGTGTTCTCTATGACTCGCTATCATACTGAATTTTAATATCTCGAAAGTGGTAGAACAGCACCATTTCTCGGGGGTGGCCAGGAGCGGAATATTGAATATTGAGTTTAGATTAGTTTGAATATTTGAAAATTTAGTTTTAATATTTGAAAATTTAGTTTTAATATTTGAAAATTTAGTTTGAATAATGTTTGAAAATTTAGTTTGAATAATGAATCTTTATTTTTCCAGAAAATTCACTTATTCCTTATACGAAGATCATGTGAAATATGTTCAAATAACCTGAGATAACAATGAATGCAGAAACACGCTGCTTTCTATTGGATTGTATATATAATTTACATTGATGAAGCACTGTTTTGTCATGTTTTGACACGTACTGTTTATATTTTGCTTTAATGTGTACAGTACTCTCACTTTCAAAATCAGTTGAGGATTAGAGCTATCAGACTGGGCCAATGTCTGTAACCAGGTCCAGGGGCGTTGCCAGCAATTTGGCATACTGGGTTCCTAAGATGGTATTATTGTGAGAGGCACTGGGTGAGGGAGCATGTCCTCAGATAGCGATTTCTTGATTCTGGCCACAAACTTCTAATAATGTCAGTGCCAAATGTATCTAGAACTTCTAAGAGAGGTTACAAATCACGCTTCCTGTAGAGATGGTTAAAAGTGCTCCAGTCAATAGTTGTTGAATAAATAACGTACTTTATCATAGACTGTGGTCTTGTAATGGACTGTTCACTCGGCTAGCTTATCAACAAGGTGGCGCCTTGTATGCTTCCGTGCAAAAATGTCGATTGTTGAACTAACGTCAAGAGCCTACTGTAAGGGATGTTTATCAGAGTAGCCTGCATGACAGGCGCTTTATGAGCCCAGCGAGGCAGAACGGGGCTTGTCCGTAAAGCGTTAAACGAGTGCAGAGGGCGATACGAGGGGACGGCAAAGAATAAAGCAAGTCCAAACAATCGCTCGCTGGGCATGGCAACTTTTGAGTGTGTTTTCAGTAGGCTCTGAATGAGTGGCTTGTAATATTGAAAGGCATTGTGGTAATGTAGGTAGCGATGAATAAGCCTGATTAAATACCACACGTTATAATGGGCTGTTCACCTTGCTATTGCTATCTGTGTCCCTGAGTTCCAGGTAATTTTCTTCAATTGATTTTCAGACAGCCGCTTACTTGACAAAGCTTCTACTGCTCTCTGTTTTGTAGGTAGGGTTTTCAATAGAATTTTGTAGTACAGCCGTTGTTGTGCTACGTACCTACAGGCGTAACACGTGGCAGGCTCTCCCGGGCTTAAAGGAAACTTCATGCTCTTCATGGCCTTCAACCATGTTTCGCGTACTAGCTTAGCAATGTACGGTCTTGCAGACCTCTTGCTGATATTCATTAAAATAATAACATTGTAACCCTCGATATAGTGTGTGATGCCTTTCCGAATTTGTTTCTTGTTTGCTTGAAATGAAATAAAGCCAGTTTCATAGCCCAAAGGGCAGTTCCGGAACCCCTAAAACAGCTTAAAACCCTCCCCTGGCTTCGCCACTGCAGGTCAAGCCTTTTTTCTACCAACGTTTACCAACAGACAATAATCTATTACAATTAACTAAGAGCATGTTTTGTTTATAATTTGATATTTTCTGAACGACCTCTGCCATAAGGTATTACTTATTGCAAAGGAATGCAGTGTGTCTTGGTAGGCTGCAATAACAGACGTGGCTCTTATATAGAAAAACAATGAGTAATGAGGGAGGTCATAATTGTTTAAATAATGAAAATAACATAAATATGGAAGTCTAAATATTGAATATATTGAGGTTTGAATATTAAATATTGAGGTTTAAATATTGAATATTGATGTTTGAATATTGAATATTGACAGTTTGAATATAGAATACTAAAATCAAAATATTCCGCTTCCACCCCTGACCATCATTTCGGCACCGAACATGCGTTGTCTGTTTTCTTCTTCCCCACCACTACCACCTTGCGCTGGCGGTCAAAAAATCCCCTGCGGTTTATATTTTATCACCCACGCTCGACAGACTTTGAAGAGAAAATAGAGGGTCTGTGAACAGGCTATATTAAGCATTGTTTGCAAGTAGACAAAAGGTATCTGCGGTACACTTCACCTCATCTATTAAAACTCCCCTAAGGAAGTTAATCATTTCACGTGAATTATGTAGCAGGTGAACATGATTGCAAACGAGGCGGTGAAAGTGAGCCGGCTCCAACCACTGCGGGGAATACCACCACCTGAAAACGCACGGTTGTGTGTCACGAATTAAAAAATATTTCGGGAGAAGATGGAAAAGGGGAAAAACCATAACATAACATGTAACATAACTTGCACTGCTCAGTGACCCGACAGAAGCAAATAGTTCTCATTACATCAGCTCCTGATAAAGAGAGGAGAAGGAAATATTGCAACTTCAAATTAGCTCCCTTTTTAAGCAATCGGAACAAATTAAATTAATTAAAAGCACAGTAAGATAAGGGTAGCTGTTCAAATAGGATTCACTTTCACAGAGCAGCTGTCAGTAAATTTCGATTAGATTTCAGTTTCACTGGTTGTTTCTTTTTTTGTTTCCTTTCTGAAATTTGTGTCCATTACACTTTAGACTATCCCCTCTGAAATAGGGCAAAGATGGAAAGTTTTCTTCTAGTTGTGTTTCTGATCATCAGCTGTGCATCCCTTGCCTTCAGTGCTGGTTTTGGTAAGTATGCTGTACTAGTATAAGTAATCATTTTACTCCACGCCGATTAAAAAAAAAAACAAGAATAAGTATTCAAACCGAATTTGGTTTTAACCTATCCCACTCTCACTGCTATTGCACTGAATAAATTAAGGGACAAGAACCTCTAATTGAAAGAATCTTATTTTTCAACATCAAATTAAAATAGTCAACTAAAAGACTTTGAACACCTTATGCCCGGTTAAAACATTACACTTCACATACGCCGAACATAACGCTAATGAGATAACTCTGTTGTTCTCACTCATTTGCATCAGATTCGGCTCATGAGAGCCAGGTCTTAGTAAAACAAACCCCTTCAGTTTTTGGTGAAAAGCTACTTTGTCAAGATCTAGTTCGGTCATTTCTTAAAAATAACGGCATTGAATATCGTCAGATTTCAGTGGTACGTTCAACGGAATCTAGAGAATTTTCGATCTTTCAGTTATCTGTGGGCGCATGAGCACATTGAGCCAAGATGAAGAACTATTAAAGGAAGCGAGTACGGCATCCTTACATCGTTCAACTCGGCATTTATTTGACGTTACGTAACCAGCTTCCAAGCAGGGTTTATATCTTGATCTTGATCGCAGGTTGTGTTGACTAGTCTGATATATGCGAAGCAACGGACTCAGATTACTAACGCGAAAACATACCGTCTCAGAAGGACGACAGTAAAATGTCACGCGTGTTTTGCTTGACATGACATCTATCCAAGTATATTTAAGTCTGAGTTCCGAAGTCTCCCACTTTCAAAACGAGGCTAAGTGCGAAACCGTTCTTATGGCTTGGGGCAGCTCGTCGGAAATTGCCTATTAATCAGATGTTCTTGTTTTCTCTTTTTCTACTAGCCTGGAGCTATGAAAGCCCTTATGGTAAGAGGTTTTTTACCTTTTAATGGATTATTCGATTCCATCCATTTAACTTAGCCTGCAAACAGGCTTTAAAGTGGAGCGGGAACTGGGAGAAAAAAGGCACGTTAGGTGCCTTTTTTCTCCTTCAGGCCACGCTCGTCGATTTTCTTTTCCGCCTCGCTGCAACTAAGAGCCTGTTCGCAGGCTAGTGTTACCAGGTAGGACAAGGTTGTCCACATTTTTTCCGAACCTTGGATCAAATCGCTCTACACACTGGAGCTTAAAAGAGACTCTATTTACGCTTGCATTTCGCTTAAGTCACGTTTAATCAGTGGTCAGCATTAGCAAATAACATTGCACTGTCACCGTCTGACGTCACAGTCAGCAAAGACCAAATAAACAGTAGTCATTATCGATTTCAGCAGTGCACTTTGCAGTGCTATTTTTTTTTACCAGTTTATTTTTCAAGAGCTATAAATACCCTCAAATACTTTTGTACGTTCCAGGCCCTGCTAATTGGACGGGGGTCTGCAAGACTGGAAAAAGGCAATCTCCAATCGACATCAAAAGTGCTGAAGCTGTTTATGACAAAGCCTTGGGTGAATTTGAGTTAAAGAATTACGACAAAAAATTAGACCTCAACTTCACCGTTTTAAACAATGGACACGGCATGGTAGTGTCATTGGGTGGCGGTGATTACGTTGTAAGCGGAGGAGGTCTTGACGGTAGCTATAAAACCGTCCTATTCATCCTCCACTGGGGACCAGATGAAGACAAGGGGTCTGACCACGTTGTGAACGGAAAGGCTTATCCAGCTGAGGTGAGAGGTGTACGCAACCTTTTACCGTTTACATGAGACAGAAAACGTTGGCTCAGGTAGATGTGAGCACCTCGCCGGGTCACCCTTCTACCTGGGCCACCCTTTTTCGTTGGTAGGGTCACCCTATTAGCCTGGCCAATTTTGTTCCATATAACACGACGGCTCGCCTAGCGGGGTCAAGGGGAGACATTCAGAGCATGCGCGAAAGCTGTTATCAGCTCTGCCCGAAAGGGCCATCTTTTTCAGGCTTCGGGTATTTGAAAGGGTAGGAGTTTTACTAGTTGAAGTATATGAAAGGGTAGGGAAATCTGTCATTGCGGTCTGTGAAAAGACCTAAAAGGACTAACAGGCGCATTTTTTGGATGTGAGAAAGACGAGAACACTTCGTGGTTTTCTCATTGATTCATATTTAACAGAAAGTGCATTTACACAGCGTGCAAAGAAAGTAGTGTCCGACAGCCCGGGGCTAGTGGATTTTACTATCGGGCTCGTGAAATCTGTTTTTAACTTGCCCGACGGGCAAGTGATGTTCTTTGAGGAATTCGAATAACAGAAGAAGTGTGAAATCAATTCTGCTCGACGAAAAGCTTTTGGGGCTAGTTGAAATGACGTCTGGTTTAGTAAATGCTAGCTTCAGCTTGCCCGAATGGCAAGCTGTAAAAATGATTTTCTTTGCTCCCTGATTTACAGCAGTTAAAAGGGGTGCAAAGTTTTAAGCTAGGTGTGTGATTGGAGTACCACTGATTTTCCAATAAAAGGTATGGGTACCTTTTCTGTCAAAACTGGTTTACAATAGGGTGAGGGGTTTGACCTAGGTGGTACAGGCTCCCCATAAAAAAACTCTCTTGAGAATCCCCCGAATTCATGTTTGTTAAACTTGCCTTTTTTTGTTCTTTCTGTTCAGATACAATTTGTAAGCATGAATACAAAATATCCCACTCTTATAGAAGCACTCGCACGGACAGATGGTCTTGCCGTTCTTGGTGTCTTTATGGAGGTAACATTTTACTTTAAATGGTTTTTTAGGCACGACGAGGGGACATCAAGGCTATACAAATTCAACTCGAAACAAATTTTGGCGATGGGTCCACTCCGGATTTTCTTACTGGGAATCAATTGCTGCGATTCTAAGCATTTGCATTCAAAATTTTTTCCTTTATTAGAACTCAGGTGAATGTAGACGGAAGGGTATCATTTAAAAATGAAATACCGATGTCGTTCTAAGTATTTAATCCAATTACGGGTAAAAATGTTCTGCCCTTGTGCATTCTGTTTCATGCTCTAAATGACGAGGTTTGTGAACCAGAAAATTTTGATAGTTCGCCGATTAGATTTTCCCTTATTTATTTATTTACTTATTTATTAACTGTGCCTATCGCGCAGAAAACCGCAAAAATTGTAAAATTATAACGCGACAAAGTAACGTGCCACAGAGTAACGTAAAACGTTTGAATTGACAAAGGCCACGTCCACACGAGTCTAGATATTTTTAAAACCGCATTTTTTTCACACGAATGAACCTTCCGTCCGCACGAAACCGGTGAATCCCCTCACCAAAACCGTTTCGTTTTCAAAGCGTTCTCTAGAGTGGCTTACGAATCCGTCCATACGAATCCGGGTAACAAAATATGCGGTTTTCAAAATGCCCGGATTTTTTAAGACTGGAGGATTTCTGGAGGATGGCGGATTAGAGGTATCTAGATAGGTAACCACAGCGAAAGTGGCAGGAAAAAGCCAGTGTTACCATTACTTGGATCATCGTAGTTTAAACAGAAAATTGATTATTATCTCCTAAGCGAGAAAATTTACCATTCACAATTCCACATGATATCGCCGTTTGTCACTTTTCAGCGATTTTTTTCCCTTTACATCTATTTCAGGTTGAAGGAAACGATAACCCTGCGTGGTCGTTTTTGGACTATGCCGCAAACGTTACTACCTGTAAGTTTTTCGTACTGCTGCAACCCATGAATGCTTCTCGAGTAATTTGCCTCAACCCTGTTTCTGACCAATAATTTTTCCCGACAATGTTTAAGACCTGATCGCATGAACCAAAAGTTAACTCTTTACACTATTCCAGACTACACCACTGCATCACGTACACTTAAGACATGATCCGAAACTTATATTTGGTTCGCGTAAAATTTGGAAGCACTACACAACGCCAACGTCACCCAAACTGGCCTTCAAACTTCATACTGTAATGTTCTTAAGATAACCATACCCACTGCCTCGTGTAAAGGAATCCGGATTCTGGAATATTATTACTTGTAAAATCTGGAATCCTGGACTTTAGAATCCGGAATACAGCTCAAGGAGTCCGGAATCCATAATCTAAGTTCTACAGACAAAGACTAGAATTCAGCTCCTGAAATCCAGAATCAAAGACTATCTTGGATTCCCTTAAAGGCGCCGATACCCAATTCCACACCTTGACTACACCCTGTCTAAAGAAAAAGAACCTTGCCCGATTTCAAACCACAAGAGTTTGAACCTATACTCAATTTCAGTCAAGAATTTGTGACCTCGTGTTTTTGATCGAATCTTTTTGTGTGATTTGCTTTCCCAGTCAATACATCTGTTGTTGTACCAGCCTCAAAATTTGCAGTCTTTAACGACCTGCTGCCAGCCTCGAAGACCGACTACTACCGCTACAACGGCTCTCTTACCACCCCTACGTGCAATGAGGTTGTCACCTGGACTGTTTTCAAGAATACTGTCAAAATATCCCAGCGTCAGGTACAGTAAACAACTTAGGCTTGCGTGATGGCCTTTCCAGGGTAAGGGGAAGGGAGGGTGGGGAGACGTTTTCGGCCGCCTCAGCATTCCCAACCTGCCTTTAAGCTTGCCAGCCTTTAAGTCTACAGGGTATGACAACGTACACGCAAGTTCTCGTTTCGTACACGCTCAATAGAAACGCCAAAAATTAGCTTGGCACGCAACTGATTCCCGGCGTTCACTAACTGAAGGAGCGTTTCCACTTGACGCCGCGGCGGCCACATTGGTGTTCCAAAACAATGAAATCGCGGCCATGTTAGTGTAACAAGAAAATCCTCTGGGAGTTGAACTTTTCTTATGAAAACGTCTTCTTTTATTCCGATAAATTATCAGAAATGCTGGCCACGTAATTGAAAACGCTCTATAGGATGACACTGACAAACGAGGTTATTTGCAATCTAACAGTTCAGTTTGCACGCTGTGCAAGCGGCACGGCTTCCCCTACCAGCAGATGAAGACTATATGTATGATCTTTTCAAAAATTTCCACTCCATTCAGTAACTGCGAGCCGGCTAGATTTCTTAGAGCGCGTATTATTAGTCTCTAAGAACTACCAGAAGCATATAACTGACCATAAACCTGCTACTGGAACTACTCACAATACCATCCCATATCATTTCCTGTTGGAAGCGATGTTCTATTTGCTTTTGATTGTAACAGCCCTCAGAAGCCGAGTAGTTTTACTGGAATCAGGCTATGAGCTTTGCCTCCTTGTTAATTAATGCTAGTTCTCTATCAAAGTTGTAAACGAAACACTTTTTTCCCGTTTTAGTCGGGGCACAGGAACGGTCTTCGAAAATAACTGTCTTTCACTTAACATTGATTTCTCCTTTCAGATTGATCTCCTTCGTAAACTCAAACAGAAGGACGGTAAACTGCTCACGAAAAATTATCGTCCACCAACGCCACTCAATGGCCGAACCGTCAAGGCTAGTTTCAAAGCCACTTCTGTTGCAACTACTCCGCCGCCAGCTGCTGGCTCCGCTACCATGCCAACAGGAGGCGCATCTGTCAGCAGGATGACCGCTGGCCTGTTTTTGTCAATGTTGTTGGTCCTCTTCGCTTTGCAGTAGTTTAAATTCTTAGGGTACTTTTGAGTCAGCTAAGCGGTCTTGTTTTGATCATCTAAAGAAGGGAACATGAGCTATGGGAAACATGAAGCTTCAGTCATCGCTCGAACTTGAAAAACATTCAACCAAACAGGTCAACACAATAGATCTTTTCTGAATTATCTCTAGCGTCTTTTTCAAAGTAAGTCAAGAAGTCCAACCTTTCATACGTTATTTTTTACTTCAGACCTCCGTTTAAGAGAGCTGGTTTAGCGTATTATTAAATATGTGTCTCGCAAAGCCTCGTGTAAACTTGAGGATGATAAACAGCTGAGGACCGCCCAAATTAAGTCCTTTAGGGCGGGGTTAGAAACTGGATGGGTGACCAGCCGCGAATAAGTCAAAATTCACTACGCCTTCCAGTTATGGGATATAGTCAGCGCCAGCTGCGGAGTCTTACAACGGAGAATATAGTGGGAAACCAGCATGAGAAAGGGCCTCAGAGACAAGCCTTCAAAAAATTTGGCTCTTTGCTTAAAAACGCTTTTAGAATTAAACGGAGTACTCGGGCTGCATGTTTTTCATAACTCGTGGGACAATAGGAAATAGACGCCAGTGTAATTTTTAGGGCATAGAATGTGTGTGCATTTTAAATATTTTGTTTTCAAATAAAGGATTGTTTGCTATTGCTATCCATGACTTTATCCCTGTCGAACAAAAAAGGGTTTGTTGATTTGGTTCAGAAGTGCGCAGAAAGAGTACCCAGAAAGCTTTACATACTTTTATTTGCCCTGTTATTTGGTCTTCACAAATTATGTTATCACTGAAGTTCTTTAATAAAGATTTCCCGCTCAAGCCATTTGCGCAGCAAATAACCGGAAACTTGGAACTTTTCAATTGCTTTTGGTAGTTGCTCTTCATTTTTTCAGGCTATCGTCTCAGACACGAAGAAAAACACGCGCCTCGTACTGAAAGGGAAACTTCAACAATTTTTCAATACTGATTTTCGGGTTTGGATAATTATTTGAATACTTGCCTGCCAGGAAAAAAGAAAATATCATTTTTTGGGAGGGGGGTGGGATAAGGGGGCGGCTGCAGACATGAGGAACTAAAACAGTGTATTGTAACAAGGACCTTGACACGTGATCCCTGCTCACGAGCATCTCACAAATTTCCTAAAACATTGGTCAGCTTGTGACTGATTGACTTGTGCTCTGTGCTGTCCGGCCTTCCACTGGACTGCCAAGTCCAGGTGGAGGTCTAGGTCGTAAGAGATGTGTTTCAAAACCTGGAGGGGGTCTTCTAGGATCATTTCTAAATTGTTCGGATCCCCGTTTATCCACCATTTTAGTCTCAAAACCAGGGGGAGGCTTGCAAGCGATGTCCTCTCTAACGCTTGTCCCTTCCTTAGAGTTTACAGTTGCATCAGCTTTACCGCAAGCATTTGTCTTAAGATAAGACGTAACGTTTCTTGATGGCTGAGGTTTAGCAGTTTGTTGCTCCCCGTCGTCACCCGAACAAGTTGTTTTCTCATTTAAGTCTCTGCTGCCACTCCGTACTTCACTTTTTTCCGCACTCAATGTCCTTCCCTTTCCAGACCTCCCTCGTCTTTTTTTAGCAGACCTAGCTCTTTCGCCGTTTGAATTTTGCCAAGAACTGTTACTGTCCTTTTTAGAAGAAACGTTCGCTGCACTTGCAACCTTCTCAGAGACGTCTGCAACAGAAGTCTTTGTGTTCGGTCCTACTCTCGATTTAGCCTTAACCTGTTTTTCACCGGCATCTTTGCTTTGTTCTTCAAAACTTTTAACGGCCATTATGCCTTCGTCCTTCTTCTCGGTTCTTCTCTTTGGTTCTACTTCCGGCTTAGCTTTAACCTGATTTTCACCAGCATCTTTGCAATGTTCTTCAGAACTTTTAATGGCCACTTTCTCTTCGTCCTTCGTCTCTGTTCTGCTCTCTAGTTCTACTCCCGACTTCGCACTAAACATTTTTCCACCAGCACCGGCTCTGCCTTGTTCTTCAGAACTCTTCATAGCTCCTTTTCCTTCGTCCTTCTTCTCTGCTCTCCTCGGTCCGCTATCTACTGCTGCGTGTCTTTTCTCTATTGTTGGTTTATCTTGTCTAAATTTCTCTTCCTCTGATTTATTTCCGGCTCTGTCAAAGGCGGGGCGCCGATGCCCTCTAGAAGGTCGCGTATCTTTAGAAAAGTCTCTCTTCTCTCTCCTTTCGGGTTTTTGTCTGCGAACATGCTTACCTTCTGCGTTATATTCCTTAGTTCCGTTCTGTCGTTTAGGGGCCTTATTTGTACAGGGATCTACAACGGAATCTGTTTTCACAGTGTCTGTAAAGGTTCCAAGGTCGGGTTCACTCTCAGGCAAAGTTTCCTCTTGACCGACCTATCAATCAACAGAAAAGATTAATATTAATTCGTGCATGTGATACTCTAGAATCTTTGACAACAAACACCTAACGCTATTTAGGTATTGTGACTTTATTTAATCCGTGAATGCAAAAGAAGACAATGGAATTAGTACACAGAGCGTAGTATGTTATCAACTTCAGTAAAATCACTCTGTTTTCTATTGTTTCACAATATCTTCAATTTGGCCCTTAACACGGGACGGAGGAGCCGGGGGTAGCCCCTAACCCCCCCCACACACACACACACACACTTTTCTAGAGGAAAAATGGTTTTGTTTACGTATAACTAAGGTACATCCAGGAGCCGATGGCCTCCTGGTACAAACTCTAAGCACTAGAGGTACCTGTCATTTTACACCTTATCCAGGTTGAGTTTTTTTGGAGAAATATCTCATTGAGAATGTTGAAAGTACCATTTCCAAGCCTGTAGATTTCAAAATTTTCCGGGGGAGGATGCCCCCAGACCCCACCCCCCCCCCCCCCCCCCAACAAACTCGCGTCTCCGGCACTAGTTTTCAAGCGTAGCTCCTCCAGTCGAATTTGCGCTCCGCCGTCCCTGTTAACTCATTGCGTTATATGGAAATATCGTTGTAACATCCGGTCTCAGTCAGTAGTCAGTACAACAGGCATTAGGGACTTTTAGGGCTAGAAATTAAAATGAAATTTCGTCTTTGCTTGTTTACGTCGTAGTCGTGCTAAAACGGCAAAGAAATGTTCAAAAAGCGTAATGCACTTGCGTAGTTGTGGTTTTGCTTTGACCGATTGTTTTTAGACGTTCTCGTTGTCGTTGCGTCATTGGATCTTAGGACCACTTTACATGGGGTTGGGGGACCCCAGGTAGGTGAGGTTACATAACCCGCCTGTCCATATAATCTCTCATATGATCACCTCATCTATCATGCAAAAGTGATGGACAGGCGGGTTACCCCACTTAAGCGGGTTGCCTCACCTGCCCAGGGTCCCCCACCTCCATGTAAAGAGGCCCTAAGATCCAATGATGCAACGGCAACGAGAACGTCTAAAAACAATCGGTCTAAGCAAAATCACAACTACGCAAGTGCATCACGCTTTTTGAACATTTCTTTACAGTTTTAGCACGACTACGAAGTAAACAAGCAACGACGAAATTTTATTTTAATTTCTGAGCTTAGATATGGTCCCTCGGAATTGAACTTCAGGCGGATTCGCCTACATTTGACAAAGTAAATGGGTAGGAATAATTGCGATAAAGACTAAAAAAAAAAAGCAAATTCACCTTTTAAGTGACGTTCTCGTTACCGTCGCGTCGTTGGATCTTTAAGTCTCTATTATTCAGCCGAACGTGAAGCAGAATATTTCACATGTTGACAAGTTTTTCACTTTGCGCTCCGCAATTAAAAAAAAAAAGTATGGCTACTCAAACCAAGGCTTCCGCCTTGCAAGAGACATTAGTTTGTTTTGCTGTTCTAGTTCCCTCAATAATTTCGCGATTGGATTGGTTTTGCATGCAATGAAAACGTAAAACCAAACCCTAAAGTGGCCAAGCTTAGTGCAAGTGCTTCGAATTCTGATTGGTCCATTGGTATTTCCCGCGCTTAGCATCGGCTTCGAATTCTGATTGGTCCGTTGGTATTTCCCTCGCTCAGTACCAGCTACATGTATCACTATCTGTGACTAGACTTTACAATGAATTTACTGGAAAAGGTGTTTGATCTGGTGTCTGCCTCTGACAGGCTTTACCACATACCGATGTTATTTCGATTAAAAATCTGTTTCTTTCTTGTTCGATGTCAATTATTCCCCCTTTCTTCTTTTGCTTCTCAAACAGAGACGCCATCTTCTTTTGAAGTTTTCTTATTTCTTCACTTGGTTTGTAAACAATCTGGAAGAATAAAAAAAACATACTTGAAACAGCTGGGTGAAAGTCTGAGGATAAAATACAAAACATCCAAAGGGGTGATAATATACGGGTTGATCGCTCTTCCAGGATTTGAATAAATAACTATTTCTGCTTTGATGTGAAGTATATGAAATAATTCATATTTGAACTGCGGTTGTAGATGAAAGTGAAGAATGATCATCGCAGTGAATTTTCCAATTTAAGCAATTGGAAAGAAGAAGCCTGAAAAAAATCAGGGCTTCAACGGGATTCGAACCCGTGACCTCCGCGTTGCCGGTGCGTTGCTCTACCAACTGAGCTATGAAGCCACACATTGGGAGCGAGGTCAATTTATTGAGTTCATATCTCCCGTGAGGAGTGAAATGATGTGAAGTATATGAAATAATTCATATTTGAACTGCGGTTGTAGATTGCTTAAATTGGAAAATTCACTGCGATGATCATTCTTCACTTTTTATTTCTCCTTTGGTGTTAATACAAGCAAAGATACAAAAGACAACCATTCGTGCACAGTTTCGTAAGCAACAGCCAAATTCTTGGACACATTTCTCAAGTGAAAAACAACAGACCTCCTCTTCCTTAAGCTCTTTTGACGCAAAACTTTGTAGTTGTGTGAGGTTGTAGGTGACTGGCAGTCGACACATGGGACACTCCACCTGCAAAGAAGGCATTCCACTGTACATAAAAAGGAGTTATATCACGCTACTTGCTATCTTTTCAAATAGCTAAAAAACGTATCATCGTATCAATTGAATTCCAAATGTAATGATCTAGTTTGTTATTTAAGACTATATTTAGGCATTGAAATTGTTTCCTTTCATCTATTGCAACGGACAGCAATGGGCGTGGATTGAAAACTGGCAAATTCAAGTTTAAGCGTTATGCCTGCAAAACAGCAAAAATGTATTACAGTAAAACCCCGCGTATAAGAACCTGGGATTTAAGAACTTGTTAGGCGAAAATTTTCATTTTAAGCCCCCTCCACATAAAAACCTATCAAGGCTAAAATTTTAAGTTAGGTTCTTATCAGTGGAGTTGCTGTAAAAGTGTATCAACTTTGAAATGGTATTTCAGAGAACTTACTATGAATTTGTTTGTTATGTTTTGTTAAGGACATACCTGCACTGTACTGCCTTTAGGCATTATGGTATAAATAATTTATATTGTATTTTGAGATGAAAATTCATATGAAAATATAAGAACCTATTTTAAGAACCTTGGTAGTCTAAAATTTGCTTTAAGTACCATTTATATAAGATCCTGTTAAGGCTAAATTAAAAAAATCCAGGTTCTTATACGCGGGGTTTTACTGTATGATCAGTGCTCTCCTAACTGATGAGATGTATGTAATATCTTCTTCATAACTCTAAAGAAGCAAGCTGTGTATGGGTAAGATACTTAGTTATGACTTACTGCGCTTTTCACAAACATGCGAATTCTGAAGTTCAAAAGCCAACTGACGATTGCGTTTTTCGCTGCCGTCAATCATCTTAACGGACCTCTAAGGAAACAAAACTTTACTTTGATGGGTTCAAAAGGTCAAGGTTTGTGATTTGTGATTGGTGGATTTCGATCCGTTTTGTGTGTTTCTGTGTTTCAAGGTTCGTTGCTTGTGATCGTAATTATGATTGACGGCAGCGAAAAACGCAATTGTGAAGGCGGCTTTTGAACTTTAGAGTTCGCATGTTTGTGAAAAGCGCAGTAAGCAGAGAATTTACCTAAAGCAGCAATACCTTGGTGGTCTTAGTGACATAACCTCTTAAAGCATTTTACTCCCTTGCCAAGGGACAGTTACATGTGTAAGCTCTCTCCCCTACTACCCTACCCCAAGCCTAAATGCCCTTTACAATGAATACACTCTATGTATGACTTCCACTACTGTACCTTGGTTTTGTCTTCCCTTTCATCTTCTTGTTGCAGTGAATATTCTATGTACCTTGCTAAGCAACCACAGTGGAAGTAATGATAACATTCTGTCTTGGTAAATTCATCACTTTCCTGTAGTAAGAGATTCATAAAGTTGTGTTAAATCATTTAGTACAACACTTTTCCCAACTAAGTTATGACACATTACTGTGGTGTTACCATTCAAATGAAACCTCTTTGGTGGGACTTTTGCATAGTACTATTTAACCCTTTAAGTCCCAACAGTGACCAACATCAACTTTCTCCTAACAATATCCATATGTTTCCAAGAGAAATGGTTATGAGAGTTAATAAAATGATCACCAAAGCAATCAAAGGCTCCTAGAGAGAGCTCATGGATGAACTGAATTAGTGTAGAAGAAACATTCCATGTTAAAATTCAGGTGAAAAACTACTTGGGCACCGTAACAGATTCACTTTTTCTCCTTAGTTTTTTTAATATTTGATGACTTTCTCTGTGTGTTGATATACTTGATAGATCATGTTTAAGTTTCTTCAGCATTTGATTTTAGTGATGTTTTTTTTTTTTTTTGGCATACAGTATTTATCAATGATTTGGTTTTTGGCATCCGCTTTTTGGCATATAGTGTTAAGCATTTCCGGTCAGCATTTCTTCGGTAACTTTCTGGCATCTCTATAGTACTCGCGCTTTCCACCAGCGACTAGGGAGGTTCCTTGCCCGAAGCTGTACCTGTTCTGACCTTAGGAATCCAAACCCGACAGAGTTGAAGTATCCGATTGCATGTGCACCTGAATATTCTAGAAACTTGTTATCAGCGCAGCGTTTCTGCTTAGTGCAAAGATCACTTTAAGCTTATTAATTTAACGCTTTTTAGTTGTAAAATAATTTGCTTCCTCATGTGATCGTCAAACACTTTCCAAACGATAGTGCACTTTCTTGTAAAATAGCTACGTTTTACATAAGGCCGAGTTTTATTTAAACAGTGGTTTGGCCAATTACTTAATGGATCTCGGTTTCCTATAAGTGCTTTTAAATTTGTGGCTATATGGCTGGTCACCGGTCAAGGTTTTCAAAACAGTACACTAAATGACCGGCAGTCCGGTATTTTCAATAAATTTGACTTATCTAAGAATCCCAACCAATCCAAACTATCATATGTCGATTAAGAAAAGTCAAAAGTCATATGGTTACCAGCCATATAGCCACAGTGTTAAATAAATGTTTCCATACTTAGTATCACTTTTGTTCCAAGTGCCTTTTACGCATATGTTTGGCATATTCTAGAGGGTACTAGTAAGGCGTACATTTTTTCCCGACACATCATAGAGTGGCCAGCCTAGCCGAAGATGGGTTTTGTATAAATGGAAATATTCTAAAGAACACAGACAACATCATCTACAAAAAAATGGACTTGGAATTGTTAAAAAAAACGTTGAAATAATTGAGCGTGGATCATTGTTGTATATTTGGCCGAATTGTGCACATTTGTTCTCGATAAAGCTTTGTATGGAGAAGATTCGATCGACAGGAGCACGAAAAAGCTATCGCAGCCTGACGATGGGATTTCGTTCAGCGAAAAGCGAATAAGCCAAAGAGCCTTAGCTGCCAAAAAACGGTCAATTGTTAAAGCGACGTTGAGGAGTATCTATTGTGGTTTATTATCATTTGAACGATTTTGCTTGAATTCTATAATTAGGTGATCTTTCCCCGCCAGTAGACTTTAGTTTGTCGGTGATTCCATTTATCAGTGCTATTAAAGTAATTTCTACAGGAAATGCTGCGCTGGAATAAACAAGTTTCTAGAATATTCAGGTAAAGAAGGGCAATCAGATACTTCGACTGCATTTAAATTACTTAGCTAGGTAAGAGCACGTACAGCTTCGAGCTCAGTCCGTTTATCAAAATAATTTGTAGCTGGTGTTTAGCAAAAGCGCGTTCTAAAGCAATTTAATTTAGCCATAAGCGCCTGTATTCTGTATTTAGTAGCTCGTAGTACATATACTAAGGGAGGCAAGAGTAACGTGTTTAATCTGACTTTAATGAATAAATTAATGAGAATCGAGTGAGTGAGTGAGTGAGTGAGTGAGTGAGTGATCGAGTGCCATTCGAGTGCCTCCAAAAGCCCATGGCATGACTACGTCATCCATGAGCTAAAAATGCTATGATCTGTTAACAAACTCTCTCAACTAATAATTCTTTAAGGAAATATATAAAGATCAGTATGGAGAATTTATATGTGGATATTGGGACTCTAAAGGGTCAAGTGTTAGGATGCTACAGCAAGAAATGTTCCTAAAAATTTTTCTTTGGGTCATTATCAGGGGTGAAAGGGTTTAAAAATGAATGGATTATGTCCTGTGGTATGCTGAAAATATAATATTATCATATTTTTTTGAAACATTTTCATTATTTTGTATCTAAGCTTTAATACCTGAAAGTGACAGAGACAAATGGCACAGGCACAGCTTGGCACATTGTTGTCAGTTAAGCTTTCTTTTGCATACTAAAGAGATAAACATAACTTCATTATTATCTTACATAGATTCTTGACCTTGGTAATCTTCATAATTTACATATTTATCCATTGCCTCAATAAACAACTTTAGGGGTATCTGATAGGATAAATATAGGTATGTGCCGCCCCGAAGGATACCGTTTTCGCATTGTTTTGGTGTAAAAACGGGTATAGACTTTGCTCTTTTGGTCTGGAATTGGGTATGGTTTACGAGGGAACTTTGAGAGTGTATGAATGTATTTGTCATTATTTTGAACTCCAAATGAATAAGAAAGAAAGAGTAATACTAGGTGATGAAAATTCAAAACAGATTTTAAGAAATCCTTTTGTTGGTGTCCTAATCTAAGTAATGATGACATAAGTTCCAAGTGTCCAGGTCTGAAAACAGGTATGGATTTTAGATGCTAGGTCCGAAAACGAGTGTGGAAAAATGACATTTTTTGGTCTGAAACCAAATAACCCAACCAATTAACCCTAACCCTTACCCTAACCAGACCCCCAGCAAGGATTCCACAAAGAAGTATCCCTCCCCTCCCCCCCCCCCCCCCGGGGAGTGTGGATCCACACATTTCTCTGACAACTAAATCTTTGCCTTTTCTGCATTGAACTGAAAAATTTACTTGATATCACCAAAAAAGGCACTGAATGTCACGTTTACAGTGTTGTAGGAGACAGAGAATTAAAAAAAAAAAAACAAAGTGCATATGGTTTTGTTCTTACCCAGAATTCTGTTGGTAATGCCATTTTCATGACAAATATCAGGTGCGTTACGTTAATTCATTTGCTCAATGACAATTTGAGAGCCTCAAATACCATTTGTGTAAATTTCTGCATATCCTGCACAGATCAACGCCCTTTCCTACATAAATGCTTTAAAATTAGCGTATTATACTTTTCTTTTTCCAAGCCCTTATCCAATGCCTTAGAATATCTGTAAGTCTCTGTTTAATAAACTTTGTTACCAGAAACAGTATGCGTACAGGATGTATTTTAATGGCAGCAAGCCACTAGCAAGTAATTTAGTTTTAAACAGAAATAACTATTTTTGATTGTAATTTACCTCAATAAGTTCATAAAGCATTGGTCTTCCAAGGCAACTCTCAGAAAGTTCCCTCAAGTTTGACAAAATGCTGTAGAAATACAGTATCAAGAAATAATTATTACTTTTTCTTTCTATAACACCAATGCTGTACACATTGTTTCGGTGGCATTTCATTCCAGAAGCTCTCAGTCAAATAGAATCATTGCAGCAACTTGTAACTGAGCTTTGGCAACACAATGTTACCTTTCAATGTGGGCTTCAGATAAACCTCTGGGAGTCTTGATAGTAATGGATGGTAATTCTGATGGGTACTAAAAACAAAGAAGGAAGAAGAGACTTTCCTTAACATGATTTAACTCAGACTACTCAGCTGGTAATGAACAACAAATTCAAGGAATTCTTTCAAAATACTTGTATATAATACAGCTTAAAGAAATGCCTTGTTATAGGAATGCAAACTTTATTCACTGACATTAATTTTTGTGCCCTTAATTTAGCGAAGCATTAGTTTCCACAACATCAATTCCCATCAATTTTTCATGATACAGTCCAGACACGCTTGACACCTAAGAAAAAGTGTATATTTTCCCTAGGACAACAGAAACTGTGTTATGAGCTTAAAGTGGTCAGATTCTTTTGCTTACTGCACTTTTCAAAAATACGCAAATTCTGAAGATTCAAAAACCAACTGACATTTGCATTTTTGGCTGCTGTCAATCATCTTAGCAGACCTCTTTGGAAACAGAACTTTTCTTTAATGGGTTTAAAAGTGAACACCTAAAATGAAATCTCATTCGCCTCTGAATCTTCTACTTTAATATATCAACTTCATTTTGCTGTTTGTCACTAGGAATCTATTTCAGTTTTGGCATTTCTTTTTTCTTCTTTTTTTCATACACGTCCATTTACACTTCACAACACCACTTGAATTTTATGCTAACCTTGTGACTGAATTACATAATTGTCAGAACAACAGTACAGCCAAACACTAGCGTCAAACTGTTTTTTGTATTTCCAGTGTTTATTTGTAGTTGGAGAAGCTCTGGTAAGCGACCATTCAAACCTTACATCTCCAGTGGCCACTTACGTATGAGAACCATTCTAGTAAGTGGCCAGCTCTAGTAATGGACACCTTTTTCATTTCTCTAGAGTGTCCGCTTACGAGAGCTTCCACTGTATGCACAATAAGTACATATAATACCTTTGGTGGAAGGTGAATCACTAAGGTAAGGCAGACAAAGCGCTTATGTTCATCATCTCCTGTGCTTGGATGAAGCACGACACTGACAGCTGTAGGACTGAAAGAGAAATACAATATTATGTTTAGATGGCAAAACACAACTTGATCTTGATTAGAATATTTCTTTAATACTCTTCTTAAAAGATTATTATAAAGTCAGTCTTAAGTTGTATTGTTACAGTACCAGTACATACCATTTGACTAAACAAGGATTCTACACCAACAACAACAATTTTATTATGAATCCGAGCAGTTTACAAAGTAAAATTAACATAATAATAATAGCAAATTACAAAACAATGGTATCTTTACAATTTACGAAAAAATAACATGAATTGAATAAACCTTACACGACTGTCACTACCCGCAAATTGCTCCAGCTAATCGCGGTGTGAAGTGACAACAATTTAAAAAAGCCTTGAAATAGTTATAAGTAAAAGTGTCTAAATGAATAGAGAATCAAAATGAATGAATAAATATATAAAATACAAAAAGAAGTAACTAGTTAAATGAAGTACACACCTATATATTTACTAGCTTAATTACAGATAGTTATTTAAACAGGAAGACATTATTACAGACCACGCATTCTTTGAAGCAGTGTTGCTGAATCAATATATTATTATCCTCAGTGGCGAAGACTTTTTCCTTAAATTGCTTTCGAGAGAGATTTCGAGTAGAGTTACTCAGAGAATTCCAAAAGATGGTACCAAATCTAGCAACAGAATTCTGCATAATGTTTAATCTAGACGGTTTAACATAGAAACTTCCAGCAGAGGCTGATCTTGGTCATATGAATGTATTTGTCAAGAATGAGTTAATGCGTCACAAAGGTTTTCTGGAGTAACATCGTTTGAAACATCATGCATCAAGAGGGAGACTGTTTTAAAGCAGAGTAGTTTCATTCTTTCACAAGTGGTCAATTTCAACCTGATAATATTTTTATAAAAAAAACAACAAAGGTTGAAAATCTAACCATTGTAAGTAATGGTTTGTCTTAATGGTTTGTTTTGATTCAAGTGAAGATAGTAAAAGTGATTTCTCCTTAAAAGAGGATTAGCTCAGTTGCTTGACTGCAGAGAGGGAGGTCGTAGGTTTGATTCCCAGGGCCCGACCATTACTCGGGGTCTTAAAACTACTGACAAATGAAGGTATTGCCTTTGCCCTGCAAACGGCTAGACCTTCATGTTGCTCAGAAGACCACGTAAAGTAGTGGTACCAAATCCAGTAGGGAACATAAAAATAGTGTCCTCAAAAATAGTATCCTAAATTAGTACCTGACCACTAATGTGCTAAACACATTGACACTAAAGTAAAGTGCATTTTTTAAAATTTTGGTCCACAACAGATTGATAAGAACCATCAATGGCAGATCCAGGCCTAAATGTACTTGAAAGGGGGAGGGATACACTCAGACTGAAACAAATTATCTATGCACCCCATCCCTGCAGGCCTGATTTTCGGTTTGAATCTGAGGGACAGTCCAGATCCCCAGGGCTGTTCCCTATATATGCCATTACCAATAAATAGCTCAAAATAGAAACATTTTATAATTTTTACTTGTGAATAAGAATTATTATGGGAAAACATAGAAACAGAAACAAACACCACAGATAACTGAATGAAATTCAGGAAAAAATCAGTAACCACCAAGAAAATTATTGTGAAACCTAGGTATGATGAATGGAGACTGATCATTGGGCAATTAGGAATTTCAGTTTTATGGACATGGCAACTTTTGGATTTGGGTTTTCAGTTTTTACGTCAAGAATGTGTTGTTTTTTGGATTTTGTGTCATCAACCATTTGTGATTTTCTTTTGTTTAGCCTCTGGCTTTTGGTTTCAACCAAGATCGTGGCAGATTTTTGGACTTGGTATTGCGCTTTCTTGCAGTTCTGGGCAATCCTTTTGGCGAGTGACATTTCTAATAGACCCCACAAGAAACCAAAATCTAAAATTCACTTCCCTAGAAGAGGCGAAAAGTATCCCCCTCCGTGGGATTTCCCTCAAGGGTGTGTGTAGAGAAACTAAGACAGCACATTTTCATCAAATATTTCAATTAAGCACCCCGGACCGGGCCGTAGGTATAGCACACGTATCACTAAAAATGGGTCCCGCATTCCAATGCATAAAACATTTTTTTTATAATTTATATGTAAAATACAAAATTACAAATGTACAGTGATTACAATAACCATAAATAGTAGGACGCGCAACTTACCCGAGCAAAATTTCAAAACAATTGAAATTACTTGAGAAAATCTAGCAAGTTCCTTAACTAATAAGCTTTATGTAATAATAAAAAATAATCAAAGTAACTTTCAGCACCTTTCACGTGGACCTTGAACGTTTAACTCGTGAATATATATAGCTTCCAAAAGCTCAATCTCCTCAACAAGTGAATAACTGGATAGAAAAAATGATTTTAGGTTAACATGCTTCTAATAAAATCGTTTAAAGCTGTGAAGAAAACGTATAATGCAAAGAAATTACCTCAACTCTCCATGATCGGCCACCGCCATATTTTGAGTTGCATATGGTTGCATCATCAGTACTTCATGTGTGCGGGCTCAGGAGCACACAGGCAAACCAGGTAATCGTTACGTAAGGTCCATGCTACGCCACTTATTCCGCCACTTACATTTCTTTAATTTTCTTCAGTTATCAAGCTAGGGTTGCTGAAAAAATAACTGGAGTTATATTTCTTTTTCCATTAGTACGGAATAAAAGACACTGGCTTCCTCCAGAACAGAAACAAGAAAAATACATTTCCATTTTTACGCCTGTCTTTATCAATACAAATTGCTTTCAGTCGGAATCGTCGTGGACAATAATCATTTTCTGAGCAAAAAGCCCTTGTAACGAGGTTGAGTTTAAAGGTATAATGTGGTCCACAGCTCGTTGTGGTGGTAACTGATATTTTCCCTTCAGTGTTCCAGTTCCATTTCAACAACTCCGGGAAGCAGAAAAAGTTTGTGTAAATAGAGCTCGCCGTTTTGCGAGATGACCAACGCAGGGGCCATAAGCAACATTTACGAAAATCTGAATTTCATAATTTGAAAGATTTAATTTTGTCCCTCTTTTCTTTACTAACGTTAAAAAAAATAACTTTTCAAATTCCCGGCTTTCTCTAAGGAAAAAAGATGAACCTTATTTAACCTCCCTTTAAACGCAGGAGCCGATCGTCAATTACCGTACTCAAATAACGATTACACTTTCGAATGATAATTGGCTTAATCTTTCTGCTGTTAATTAAATTTTTTACCATAGTTTAAATTTGTGTTTGTTAAGTTCTATGCTTTTGCAATATCGTGTCAATTAATGGACATGCATGGCTTGGTTAAGCTTTTTTCTTGAATCTGTAAATACGACAAGACTGGGACTGGGCTTCTCCTACCATGGAAGTGGTCTCACCCAGTTTCAGAAGCTGCAAGCAGCATGTTCCCTGAAAAAATAAAGCCCTAGGGAGGAAGTTTTTTTGGACGACGACCAAATGGTCCGGAAATCGTCTTTTGTAAAAATATAAGCAATTCATTTTCTGCTCGTAATGACCGCAAACATGCACTCAAGTATATTGAAATGCAAAAGGATAACCGCACTTGAAAGATGGCATCGTATCGTTAATTATTGAACAGAAAAGGAATTGAGAGATAATGTGGTTCATTTAAAGTGTCTGTTTCAGGGACACTTTTATCGAAAAGATTCTATGATGACAATCCATCTGTTTTCATACAGTTGAGCGTTCATTCCTTCATTTTTCTTATAAAAAAGCTGTTTAACGGGCATCCTAAGAGAATGACTAAGGCAAACAATTCTTAGAGAGTTTTGAAAACAGCAATTTGACTCGTAAAATGGGCGTAAATTAGAAAACAGGTGGTGTGCAAAATGCAAATTATTTGGACTTGAATATCACCACTGATCCGGGTTCCGAAGGCTTGCTGGGAGGAGAGTTATGTTTTTCTACAGTTATATGATAATTATCCGCAGATATCAGCGTAAACTTCGATGGTTTGTTTCAGTCATGACTGGTGTCTATGTTTTCTCACTTAGTTGAATTTTATCTGCAACAGTTTGTAAAGTATTCTATTTGCTTTTAGTAGCTGTAAATACAGCAGGTATCCAAGAGAGCTTCAAGCACCGACGTTCAACACGTCATAATTAGTTTTGACTAATTCACTCATTCTTCCAATGAAACCACTCAATGAAAAATTGAAATCCAGTAAACCTTAAAGCAGCTGTTCCTATTTAAGAAGATCTTCTTTCGAGGCGGTCTGTAGTTCGAGCTAGTCTATCAGTGGATCTTATTAAACCGGCTTAAAAATGACAGATGCGGATGACGGCATAAAATTTGAGCCCAAATCACTCTGTATTAAAATAGCAGTATGCATGATAGTGCTGCTGGTTGGGGCAGCCATTTTTATGGAGTTAGAACGACAGAAGAATGACTCCACTAGAGAGACTTCACAGGCGACGATACTAAAACAAAGCTTAGCGGAAAAGTATAACATGAGTTTGACAGATCTGATGGATTTAGAAGCTGCCTTCGAACAAGAAAGAAGCAACAAGGAGGAAGCTGAGAGACTAAGTCGGTGGACCTACGGCAATTCCCTCTTCTTCGCCTTTACAATCATGACAACCATAGGTAATATAATTTTGATAACATCTTATGAGCGGGGGAAATTCACTCTAGAAGCAAAAGTATCCTTCTGATTGTAGAGCAAAAGATGACCTACACTTGCCTTGGCCTACGTTTAAGTGAAAACGGCCTCGGCTTGGGTTCAAGAGTATGATAGTTCAGATTTTATTAAATTCAGATTCAGATTTCAAATGCTGGCGTTATGATATAAAAACTGGCTGAAATATTTATTTCTGTCTTGCCACTACTTAATATTAAGGTAAGATAACAATCAATGATATGTCTATATTTTTTATCTTCTACAACTATTCCAGACATGACTCAAATTAACTGTAATCTCAAGTCAGTTATTCATGATTTGATTTATTTCCTGGCCTGCGAAAAGTGCATCGTATAGTTATTTACGTCGAGTTACAATTCTCGAGTTATAATGTCTTAACTAGTCAGCTGACTAGTCTAGAAGCTGGTCATTGCCCACGTGATGACTTGAAATTTGCTGCAGTTGGACAAGCAGTTCAAATGTTCTTCTGTGGAAAGATCATGATATTCTTACAAACTCGTGATGTTTATAAAATGGTTGTGGCTTTTAGTTCATACTTTTGAGCCTGTAAGAAGCGCTCAAATAGTAGGGAAGAGGCGAAGAGAAGAACAGAGGAAGTAACCATCGCAGAGGGAATCGATCCAACAAGCGGCCCGGCTTCCCCATACACTTCGGACTGCTCCTGCCTCGTACCCAGAAGTCTCTCTTTTGATGAAAATGTGCGCGCAAAAGAAGGCGGGAAGGAGACAACGGGCTTCG
Organism: Porites cylindrica; assembly: GCA_964035525.1. Taxonomy (NCBI): domain Eukaryota; kingdom Metazoa; phylum Cnidaria; class Anthozoa; order Scleractinia; family Poritidae; genus Porites; species Porites cylindrica. The sequence continues at coordinate 15,070,658 of OZ037785.1, forward strand.
CCTACTGTCTGTAACCTTCCCATGGTCCCTTGCGGTTCATCACCAGTCACTCGTTTCGCCCACGCCTCTGCCATGCGAAAAACGAAGCGCCTGAGGAGGAGGCTGGGGCTGCTCCCTATTTTCTTACCATAATGCCAAAGTATATATAGAGGATATTACATGACCGCGCGGAGATACGAAATATATTTAACGTTACCATGACAAAAATTATGTTAACAATATAACCAATGCAACACTTTAATACAATACTAAGTGCTTTTTGAGAAGGGTTGTGTAGTTGAAGGGAGACTACCTTTCTAACTTTACTGATATATTAGTGGGGATAATTTTTTGTATTTTTGTATTTTATTTTTACTCCATCCTATAGATAATACATTAGTTGTGCAATATCAGTTAGTACAAGGTTGTTTAAACTACATGTACATGATAAAAAAAAGAAAATTAGAATGGAGAAGGGCACATTATAGAAAACTAATTATGGCTCTTTAACAAATTCTATATAGCTTTGTTATTCATTAAAACACAAACACGCACGCACGCACACACACACACACACACACACACACACACGCAGACAAGTCAATATTGAGCAAGCCTTTTTGGACAGGATTTTCGATGATTTATTGCGAATAGAAAGGGGGAGATCGTTCCAGGGGGTGAGTGGGTGAGTGGGGATAATCCGAAAAGCATGTATGTATCCCTTTGATAAAGCGTTGCTAGGGAATAGAAGAGACGGAAAGCCCGATAGTGAAATTTGGAAAGCAAATAAAATTTAAGTCGTCATCGTCGATATTTATTTCCCTGCGTTAGAAACCATTTTTCCTCGCAGGCAAACAGTAAGTGCTATGATTCGAGATTATTCTCTCTTGTTGTTAACAGAACTTGCATGAGAACACGATTTTTGTTTTGATTGTAATAATCAATGACAATATATTAAGTCTTAAAGGGAAATAAACAACGATACACGAAGTGAACAGAACTATACTCATAACATGATAGCCCTGCACCACTTGCAACAGCGACGAGTGTTGGCCTGTGTCGCGTAACGTTGCAAAAAATACAAAACTACCAAACCAGGAGGCAAGTAATCGGCTCCTGACCGAAGGTATTGTACGACTCGGGCTGGGCCCAAGGTTCGCCCGAATAGTTCAGTTTCGTCTAACCCTTTCACTGCCAGAGTGTTTGATGGAGTTTTGTACGGTAACTTAAACTTTCGAGTCTGCGAACGAAATCCTATGATGTGACCATTCAAATGAAAGCTCTTTGCCTGTACTTTCACATGGTGCTAATTATTTTTTAAATTTAACAAAAGGAAATTTGGTCGAAATTTGCTTTTGGCTAAATTCGGCAGTGAAAGGGCTAAAGAAAGCAATCGCGCTTCCGTGTCTCATGGTAATGCTCTTTAATTAAGAGTTTTGCCTTTTCTCACTATTTCAGGTTACGGTCATATGTCGCCCCATACCTGGCAAGGTCAGCTGTTCTGTATATTCTTCAGCCTCATTTCCATACCAGTCGCAGGTATCATGCTAATTAGCGTGGGAAATCACGTGAGTTTGGCTATCCGCGTCTTCATACGCTTCATGGAGAAAACCTTTTTAAGTGGGGTGGAGTCGGGGCGTGCTGAGCTAAGAAGCAGTGTGGTCACCTTCGTGCTGTTCATTCTCATGGTCATTTTTGGTGCTATTCTGACATCACACACAGATAATTGGTCTTTTATGGAAGGGATGTATTTCTTCTTTATTAGTGTCTCTACGATTGGATTCGGAGATTACGTCGTCAATGACGGCGAGCTGCGATCGTCAGACCACAGCAAGACGATCGCAGTCAATTTTACCATTGTGCTCATTACCATTGGCCTGTGTGTGTTGTCCAGCGTCCTGTGTTCTGTTAGCGCTTACATCGAAGAGAGGCAGAAGCAAATACGAATGAGGATACCTGAGACCCTTACAGCGACAAATGCTATCAATGCAGCTAACGTAGCATTGAATACCGTCACAAGTAGCCTGCCATTGAGGTTGTCAAAAAAGTTTAAGGGCAGAATTACAGAGGGGGGAAAGTATGAAGAAGACATTAATCAAAACGGAGAAGTGTCGTTGGGTAGTGATCGCCATCTGGCTCCGGTTTCGTAAGAAGGGCTATACTTCGTCCAGCTGACAGTAAATGTTTCTGACTGCCAATCGAAGATGACGACGAGATCTAGAGTTGATCTTGATCCCTTGCCCAGATCTCAAATTATATTTGAAAAATACATGCACGTGTCCATAATGGATACAGTATTAAGCGTACCTCTATTAAGCGGTCACTTATCAAAGTCCCGGCAATCATTTCCCTTAGCTAAACTGACCTGTAGTAAGAGGTCATCTCTATTTGACAGTCGCGGTCACCTTTTCCGAGCAACCTCGTCCCCAGGGCGCTTTTCCCTGGCGCCCTGGGGACGAGGTTGCTTTTCCGAGGTCCCAACGAGTCGTTTTTTATTGTTTTCATCTCCGTTAAACGGGTGCTTTGACAAGGTGACCATACTAGTGCAGCAGATGGACTGTGCATATCACTTAGTGGTCTTTTATTTCTGTGTTTTTGACACATGAAGAAGTAGAAACACTTTGAGGTCATTTCATAGTGGGATAAATATTTCGCTCTTTCACTATCTCCATCTTATTGAATAACTTTACATCAAACGATCAATCTGTATCTGTAAGCAAGCGGTCAGTAAGCCATTCCACAAGTGTGAGCACTTAATTAGTACAGGTTTGACTGTACCAGATAATATTCCCTCCGAATAGGACAGCTAGTCAATCCGTCACACCTATTAAAACTTTGAGGGTCTAACAGTTCCAGGAAACGCCGACAATTTCACCTTTCATGTTAAACTAAAAGAAACACAAAAAAGACGGGGCACTGAAAAACAAAAAGTATGGCCACATACCCTACATTTCTGTATTCATGACTATAAAGTTACAATCAAAATGGGTACAACAGAGTATAGAAGTGAGGAAAACTGTAAATGAATGCTTTGGCAAACCGGGCAATAAAATTCTTCTCTTCTTCATCGACTCGAAGTGTTTTTTCCCTGCAACTGTTTCAATTGTGCAATACGCCCAAAAGCATGGAGGGATAAAACAAAAGAATTGACTCTTTTTTTTCTATAAGAATATATATTATAAGAATATCGAGGCTGAAATTTGCGAAATCTTAAGAATACTTTAAGAATAAACTCCAGGCTGAGATTTTTAAAAGGATATAATTTCGTGTGGTGAAAATCTGTAAATACAATACAAATATACGTTTTCAATTTATTCCTTTCTTTAAACGGCAAAACTAGCTAACTATATTTAACAAAACTATACTTTATACCTTAATATATTCTAAAACGGAAATGTCATAAGCTATTATTAAGAATAATACAAGAATATTTAAAGCCTAAAATCGGCGGAAAAATAAGAATATTCAGCCTGGCCCGGGAAAACAACATTCTTATAAAAAAAAAGGAGTGTATTCATTTCTGAGTCCTGAAGCCGATTCCCTTGAGCCTCTGGGCCAAGTATAAATTTTGATATATCAAAATTGATCTATTGTATTTAAGAAAGGTAGAATATCATGTGATCGAGTACAAGATGGTTAGGAAAAGAAAAATTTTAAAGTCTGATTCCCTCGCTCCCTGTCCCATGAAATCCCACAATACCGTGCGGGAGTTACAAAGTAATGGCATTACAAACTGAAATACAAGAACGCTTTTAACAAAGCGTTACGTCTCGCTTGCTAGGAGATGAGATAAGAAATGAGGCGATTCTACACAAAACAGGATTTCCTCGCCAAAGGTTTTTCACTTCCTCCTTTATCAACGTTCGAGTATTGGTCAGGATATTTACCTTTTATATCGTATTCGACGATGATTGAGTACCTGTGTATAGAGATGCTGGCGAAGTCAATCGAACGTTCGGAAATCGAACCCAATCGAACTCCAATCAATCGATTGACTTTTATTGGTTCGGTAATCGAGCATAATCGAGCTCACCCTAAACTTTTGCCAATCGAACACAATTGAACTTGAGAAATCGAATAATTTAGCAATCGAACATGATCGAACTTTCGGAAATGGAAGCTTCAAAAATTGTACACAAACCAAGTTTCATCTCGTTTCACAACAAGCTAAGGAGTTGCTGTTAACGAACAAGTTATGTGTTAGCTTCAATTGGACCTGAAACACAAGTATACAGGGCAGGTGTCGGAGAGAGCAGAGAAAGCGGAAAACGTGAAACCCAGCATGAAACTAACAATTCTGGAAGAGATGGTTATAATTAAAGGTTACCAAGGGTGCTCTTTCGCCGTTTGTGTCGATGAACAATTTATTGTTGAGGTAGGGGTCCAGTCATACGTTAATAACTGACAATGGCGGCGACGCCGGCCACCATCTTGGACTTTGCAACGTGAGCCGATGCCTGTGCTTTAGCCATTGACCGTCAAAGTTGAAGTATAAATCTTCGATAAATCTTATGCCCGCTACTGTCGTTAAGCACTTCCAGTATGTGAATTTATCGATTACTTAAACAATATTGAAATGTCTTTACGTTGTCATACCTGGCAAAGAGGGAAATCTTTCCGATTTAATTGAAACTAAATTCTCGCCCATTTTTATACCGTTTTGTCTTTCTGCCGAGCAAAATCAGAGGGCGCCCACACAATCTACTAACTATGATGTAACCGATGTAATTTTATGGTAAATATACTACATTTACCGTTTGCTTCATCTGTAGTGGTATATCGCTAAATATGCGCATGTATTAAAGCTAGGTATAAGGGCACCCGACGACGGTTTCCTCCTAAATGCATTGAAAACACTTTTTCGCTTATCCACAGTACTTTCAAATCTCTAGAAATGCATTCTAAGCAGCGTTATAAAACTTGTATCTGTTCGGTCGTCCTACGGCAACTTGAGTCTTTTCGAATTACTTAGGGCCTCAGTATTATTTTCCCGAAAATTTTAGATGCAATTTTAGGTTTTACGAAAGTGAGAATTTTTCTGATTAGGTTTCCTTTTTCTACGAAAAATAGGCTAACTTGGGGACTGAAATGCCAAAGGCTAAACTTTAGAAAATCGTGGGGAATTTATTAGATAAGCTACGAAAACTGTTTATGAATGGAACGGCCATCTAGGAATTTTTAGCCTTCCTCAAGTAATAGAAAATTGTAGGCAATTTTTGCTTCTCCGAACAGATATTTTACAGAAAACAGTCGTTCGGGTGCCCAAGAAGTATCCGCTGTGCTACCTTACCTTCGACAAATTGTCATCCTTTTGCCTGAGAAGTGGTATTTTGAGCGATTTTGAAGGATTTTGAATTCGCTGTTTTCTGTTCCTCTTAAAAGGCAAAAAAAAAAAAAAAGAAACACTAAACTGAACTCAGAGAAAGAAAACAACACCCTTTATTTCCTCTATAAGAACCACTGAAAAAATTGAAAGAGTTGCTCCACAGTCAATCTTGAGTCTCACGTGAATTCGTGGTTAGGAACCCTTAAATTAAATATGTTAAGTATAAGAGCTATTAAGTACAGTCCTTTAATTTCCCCACAAAATAAATTATTTACTTATCTGTCTCTTGAATTCTGTATTACAAATGATCCAAACGTGCACAGAACAGATCCCAAATTAACGGATTAAAAATGTTTTAGAATCTAAAACAGTAACAGTCATTAATATCAATTGTTTAACATTACCCCTGACGTTAATGTCATAATCCTACTCCTTTTCTAACAAAAAAGAAATACAATAGCACTGTTGATCAAAAAGGACTAAGGTGCGGCAAAATATATTGTTTCTATGTGTTTATTGTGTGGTTCAGTGTTGTTTATTTATATTGTCACTGCTCATCAATGCATATAATCAACCCGTTAATATAACGCCCGCAAGTCAGTTTTGTCGGCGACACCTTCATCTTTTGCATATCCATAGCATTTGAAAACGAACTTCACTGGCAAACTGTAATAACAACCTGAGTCTTAAAATTTTGTTGTACAACACGCGACAGACGATCAGGCATTTACAGATGTCTTTGGTTGCATGTTCGTGACACACTGTTGGTGGAGACCGGCCTCATCTCATCTTCGAGTCTAGCGGGAACAATATCTTTTAAAAAGCGATTGTCGATTCCAGCAAAGCCCACTGCACACGTACGGACGCCGTGGGATGCAATGCTATGTTTACGTAACATAACAGACCGGAATAGACGCTTGGAGCAAAGGTAATTCTAATCTTGGTTTCTAACTTCCTTAGTTGCGTATGCTCAACATAATGACGCACCTGGGCCAAAGGGACTGCATGCATGACTCAAGAGATTACGATCAATGTCTCTAGACCAGTGTTCCTTTAATTCTATGTTGACGTTAGAAAACAGGCTGAGATCGAAGCTTAGAACCTGAAGTTAATTCTATACTCGTTTTAATAATCCTAAAGTAAGGGCTGCGACAGTGAACGCAGAGCAAACGTCAAATTGGGTGCAACATTCCGGACATCTGAAGAAAGTTACCACGCTCTATATCGAGCATTTCTTTTACCATCTAACATACTTGCTATTAAGTTTGCCGCACTTGTGTCTCAAGGGATAAAAACAAATCAGTTTTCCCAGTTACCCTAAAATATTTTCTGGTTTCCCAACAGCCTCTTACTAAATGCACAGATTGTCTAAATAATAAGAGGATTAAATCTAGCATGGTATTTCATGATCCGCGCTTCATTACGTACACGTATCCGATCTGTTGCAATTATTCATAAATTTTTAAAATAGTTCTTACTGAGTTCTGTCGATTCAAGGAAGATTTTGAAATTTTAGGAAGAGAGGATAAACAAACTTGCTACATGTTACCTAGCTGATCTGAAACGTAATCGTAGAGAAAATCGCTGTTCACGCAGAGCCCAAAAAATCCGAGAAATTTCGGTATAGTTCTACAGTCATAATAAGGCTTTTGCAAGGTTTCATTGTAACTTCAAGATAAACTAAAAACTGCCAACAGGATGCCAAGACTGTTTTAGCAGTTTTATGCAGCCGGCCGGATAACGAATTAAACTAGAGAACGAAATACACTGCATTTATCTGCAAATATCAAGAAACGTTTGATAGAAAATAAGCATATTTATAGCACAAACCACTGCACGAAACAGACTTTACTAGGGCACCCAACGAATTCTTTCTTTAAAATAACTGTTCGAAGGAGCACTATTGGGAAGAAATTTATTTGGAGTTTTTCTACTAACTTACTAACCATTTTCGGTGGTTGTGTTTGTCATATTTTGTTAGCAAGATATTGCGATTATTGTTAAATAAAAAAAGATCTCCTGAAAATAAAAATACAAACTACCCCTAAACCATGTCCTTGAACTTTCGATCGGACCCATCATGGGTTACCTAACAGTTTGGATAAGACAAAAAAACCACTTAAGACTTCGAGATGACAAAAGTTCCCTAAGACTTCTAAACAGATAAATAAATTTAAGGGCAGCTCCAACTTAAGTAAACAGGCTTCTAAAGCATAGAGAAAACCATCTGGAACTCTTCCGACGTATTTGGAGTCATTCGATTGTTGGGTGACCTGTCATTAAACAACTTTTTTGTGAATATAAACTGATTTAACTTCATTTGCCAATGAATTATCTATTCTTGAAGATTTATCAGAGCTTTTCACTGTTTTGTGTGCATTTTTAAGTACTGTCTACAAAACGAGGAGGAGTATATTATCAGGTTTTAACACTCGAGGCGAAGCTGGTAGTTTTTAAACCTGGCAATACACGACAGCGAGTTTCAGTTTGAACGGCTTCAATATCTTTGATCTTGATCAACTCATTCTTGCACTAATATTTATATTTGGGGTTATTTTGGTCTAAAAAATTGGACGTAAAGCTGTGTCTTTATCAGATATAAAAACACTCATTAAACTTTAATTTCTTTTGTTTTTTCTTTATGAATTATTAATGAGTTTGAATAATCGTTAAGTGTCTTGTAAGTTTCATAATTGCAACAATTCTCAATGGGCCGGTTATTTAAACGAGATCATACTCGTTCCAACGTCCAACACAATTATTGGACCTCATTACATCAGTTGAATTATCAAGATTGGCAAAACTACCGTTCAGTTGTGCAGTTCACTAAACTACGGTTAAATGTTAAGTTAATCCAGGTTCCCTTTTCCTTTGTTTCAAGCATTGTAACCAGTCAATTCACAGGGGAAGAGAATCTACCGCAAGGACTTGCTTGGTAAGAGTTCAGCTTTGAATTCAATTAAAACGCTAATCCAGGGTTATCTTAAGCATGCTTTGAACACCAAATGAATTATTTTCGCAGTGCTAATTTGAGGCATTACTCTCAATTTCTGTGGTGTATAAACTAACCTCCGTAGTTAGCGGTTTCGTTAAGGAGGGATGCGCTCTCGCCAGAAAAAACTGCCAGCTACGTAGGTTAGTGGATAATATGACTAACATGGATAAGACTATGACGCACTAATTCCAACTAATTCCATTATCTCCTTTTGTTTACTTGTACGGCTATTTGGAATTAGTTGTATCTGTTTCAAGGGTGTTAAGTAAAATAACTCTGTCTTCAAACATATTAGGGCTTTTTTCGGTATTTTATGTAGTACGTTATGTTGTACAATCAAATTCTTTTTCTCCTAATATTGGGCGATTCATTGACAGTAGTTTGTGTGTAATCCACCCACGCTCTAGCAGCCATTTCTTACTGTATTAAATTTGACCCAAAAAGCGTATGAAGATGACGCACAAAGTGTAAAAAAAAAAACTAAAACTACCGCCAACCGTTTTAAGTGCCATAAAAATCAAAAGGGAAGGTCAAGAAGCCCTCAGGTTTTTTGTTAAGAACCATTTACATCACTGAGGCGTGGCAAAAACCATGCGTCACGGATTGCGTAAGTTTCTTGTTCCTAGCCTCGTTCAGTTGTGAAAAATGTATTTCTAGAAACGTTGATTTTTAGACATTTTGTCCTTCGTTTCACAGCTCACTGATAGTTTACATTCCCGTCTGTTTTTATCAAAAAACTAAAGAAAGTGAGACAAAATAAAGCGTTGGAGCATAAATAACCCGGAAATTGTGCGTGGGAGTTTAAACAAACATTTTCAATGACGCTTCAAAAGAAACTGAGTTCAGTATTGAGCTACATTTTAGGCATAGTAGCGACCAGAAGGTACGTTTTGATTAGCTTCCACAAACACGAAGAGAGAAGCCATATTTCTAGTTAATTTATACTCCAGAAGCGGGGAAAGCCTCGTGGCTAAATTGCCTGCGAGACTCACATAACTCTATAAATATATTTTGTTTTCAGGGCGGCGTGAAATGGCAGTAGGAGAGCCTTATCCAGAGACCGAATTAAGCCCAACTGGAGGCGGCCCTGCTGTTGCAGCTGAGCCTATCCCAGAATGGGGCCCTGCATTACTGACATGGCAGTGGGCCTGGGAATTTCACTGGATTGGGTTTGGTACGCTCTTCACTCTTTTTGCGTTGTACTCTTTGGCATCCCTGTTACAGATAGTCAAGGGGAAACGACGAGGAAAACGAGGGCATTTAGCCATGGTCATTTCAAGCATGTTACTGATTCTCGGGCTGACAAGGGCTTTATTTCTCTTTGTCAATCCTTACGAGTCTCCACAGTGCTACGTATTGCCTAAGTGCCCCGTGATGTTGACTCGAATTCTTTTCGGTATTGCCCTACCATGCATCACGGCTTCGTTCTCATTGGTCCACCTGGCGTTTCTTCAAGTTATGAAACTCAAGCTGTACCCAGAAAAACTCCAAAGCATTAAATTTCTGACCTGTGTCATCGTGTTTCATTTTGGACTTTCGTTCATCACAGAGATTACGATGTCACTGTTTACCGACGCAGAAACACTCAGTATCGTGTGCCAGTCGTTCTTCGTCGTGTTTAGTTTTGTTCTTTCTGTTAGCTTCATATATAGTGGTACTAAAATTGTCACTTATGTAACTCGTAATCACAGCCACGTGACTCGCCTCGGGCAAGCAAGCCTGCGTGCAAGGGACGATGGCACAGGAGAACCTGGCACCAACCGTTTATATCGCCCTAACGTGGCTAAACTCGTCAAAATAACCTACTTTACAGTGTTGCTTGGGTTTGTAAGCTGCGCGCTTCAGTTGTACTCGATTATTGGTGTGCACAAAATGTACAAAGGAGAAGAAATGGAGCCTCCAAAACCTTGGCCTTGGTTAATATTTCAATCATTGTACCGCGCGGTAGAGCTGTTGGTGGGTTGTACACTTGCTTACGTGGGTCCGCGGCAAGTCAGCCGCAATATTCACCCATTCATTCACTGTTTTGCCTTTTGCCGAAACGCACGAAAAAGAGCCAGTTCTGAAAACAGTGATTCTTCCAATTACGCAACAAACATTGGCCGAACTAGTGAAAAACGATTGACTGAAGAGCGAAAGGATAGTGCCGCGTAGATTAAAAAAAAGATACGAGTTAGAGAACAAAAATGATGGAATGAAAAAGGACATACACGTATCTAGCCCCAAGACCAGCAAAACGTGTGCTGATTGTCGCTAGGGGCACAGCCCTGGCAGATCATGACAAAAATTGTAAAAGTTCTCGAACTACACTCTTTTTTTTTATAAGAATATATTTTATAAGAATATCGAGGCTGAAATTGGCGAAATTTTAAGAATATTTTAAGAATAAAGCCGAGGCTGAGATTTTGAAAAGGATAGATATAATTTTGTGTGTTGAAACATCTGTAAATACAATACAATTTTATGTTTTTAACATAACCGTATAAAATTATTCCTTTCTCTGAACGGCAAAACTAGCCAACAATTGTCCATGACATAGTTGAAACAAAATCGGGTACTTTCGTTTCCATCACGCTATTTCTGTGCGATACAGATCTAGCTACCAAACACTTGTAATTGATTCCCCAATAAATTCTAATACGGAAATGTCATAAACTATAATTTAAGAATAATACAAGAATATTTTCAGCCTAAAATCGGCAGAAAAATAAGAATATTCAGCCTGGGACGGAAAAACAACATTCTTATAAAAAAAAAGAGTGTAAAAATATCACCAGATATGTATAAAAAATGCCATGAAAGTTTTAGGATTCAATATGACCGAGATTCAAGGAATACAATAGAAAACATTTAAAAATATTGATCGAGAATATATATTTAAAACGTTAGGCTACAGTCATATGATTGCTCAGGCGACTGCTATTCTACGTATTTATTTTACAAGTAGTCATATAAAGCATATTTGAAGTTATGTTTATCTTGTGGAAGAAATAAAGAATTAGTTTAGAAGACAGCATTTCTTATTTTTACTACTTTTCACTTGGCTTGTTTCTCTTTGTTCAGGGGAATGTTACATAACCCCTGATAATTAGTCACTGTTGCAAAATTAAAGTTGGTAGCGGCCTCAATATTGTAACAGGGGAGTGCGGGGCTGAAACAATAGCTAATAACCGCAGCAAAACATTGCAATATATATCTTCTCTCTTCATACTCCCTTCCTTACATTCCATGGCTTCAAAAGACCTCAGAAATTTTATAACTTGTTCCCGCCACTACGACACTAAAACTAGTAGTAGAGTGACGACGGCTACCACGTTTTCCCGCCAAAATGACGCTGTCTCACGCGTTCGCATTACCGGTACTTACAATTAGTAAAATCTGTTCTCGAAGTCGTCTTCGTCTTAAAATCTAAAGCTCTCTAATTATGACCAACACCCCAGAACAATCGTAGGGCATTTTGAGGTTTAGAGTGTGACTGGGTTGATGTTGTGTCGAACTGCACAATGTTAGCCTGCAGTGCAGGCGTTTTCTTCGGGTGCGCGAATGTTTTGCTCGCGAAAGAGCATGTTGAAACTCGAAAGAGGGGAGGGGGTCCTTTTTTCGCCCTAGCACCCACCCTTAGGGTTACTATTTATACTCTCCCTAATCTTCCTCCGTCATAACAAAGATGGTGGTTACAACAGTACGAACATAAACACGCAGCTTTCGCCCGCCCAAAATACGCCTACACTACAGGCAAGCACAATGTACTTGTCAGTACGAGGCTGTGCAAGAAACTGGGTAGAAATTTCGTCACCCCCCAAAACCTTTCCATAGTGAAACTCGACACAACACTGATCCAGTCTCAGGCTATATTCATACTATACCAGATAGCTTTTCGTGGCCGTATGAACAGCAACAGCCTGGAGCAACACCAGTCGTTCACACACATCGAAAATCGTGGCGGAGCCATTTGGCCGATTTCAGGGCGGAAAAACGTTCTGCGCAAGCTTCTGCGCATCCTTTATCGCAGGCTCAAGGCGGGCTTTTCTGTGTGTTGACTATGTTCGACAGTTTGTTTGTTTGTCACTGAGAGAGTTCTGACTAAGACCAAGACCTGAACAATCGATGAAATCGATAATCGATGGCAATCGATAACAATCGATGACAATCGATATCAATTAATCGATTGATATTGATAATCGATGGACAATCGATCACTAAAATTTTTGTGATTATTGATTATCATCGATTATCAATATCAATCGATAATCGATGGGAATCGATCAATTAACATAATAGATTGTTATCAATATGCAATATCAATCGATTACCTATTCAATCAAACATTTCAATTGCCAATTTCATCGAGTACTAATAAAGTTACACATTACACATTAACAATACGCTTAATCGTGTTTGAACGACGACTGCGTCCCAGGTCAGTTGAATCTTTGCAATAAACTCAAAGCTAAATCGATCAAGTTTGTACACTGACAACGAGATATGTTAATTGTCTTAATTATTTGTGCTGTTTTTCACGGAGCCACATCGATGAACAATTCTCAAACTTTGCTACTGAGGTTTAAAAACAATGTACGATCTGTGTACAATCCCGCGATACCTGAAGATACGGAGACATGAATAGTGCCAATCAATGGCAATCGATAAAGTTCGCGACCACCTAAGTGTGATTATCGATTGATCATCGATTGGCCCATGCCAATCGATGCTAATCAACCGTAATTAATCGATTGTCATCGATTGATCGATTGATTTTCCGATCATCGATTTTCATCGATTGTTCAGGTCCTGTAAGACTGAATGAAATGCACAAGGTGTGAACGTTTGCTCCTCGAAAAGCCTTTTTACTTTCGTGTGGTTTTTGTTTTTCGTCACTTGAAAATTACTTTGGACTCGGAACAACCAATGTTAAAGGAAAAACGGATCATTCCGTCAGTCTGAGGTGGAATAAAGAGTTTTGAACATTTCCAAAGAGGCGAGTATTTTTTTGATTGTTCATTCGATTTATTTGTGAGTTGATTTCGCCTTCTTTCGCCGGGCTGAATTAAAACCCACTTTTTTTTAAATTAGTAAATACTTTTTCACATACCCAGATTTATTCCCTTTGTAGAACCAGCTTTATCCTTCTCTTCAGTCAAAGAACCATTTTGTGCGCCGTAAAACTTTCTCTCGGAAATACTTACTCTAGAAGAAAAGATTAATTTTCCTTTGCTCAAATACTATAAGTAGTCAGAGTTTTCTTCACTTTTAATTACATAGTTTTGTTTTCCACGGCACTGTGACAGTTTCTGTTCTTTATAAGAAACAACTTTCGGTACGCAAATTTTCCATTTCACTCGCTGTGAAGTAGAGGACAACTGCCGGCAGTGACTTCAAAACAATTGACTCTGCCAGTAACACTGAATTGCTGGAGGACCTGGAGCTGGATTTGTCTGAAGCGAGCAAAACAAATACCCTTATGTGCAGTTTTCTGAATTTTGTAACGATTGGCTGAGTTTAATTTGCTTGAATGAAGACCCTCCCATGGACCAGTTATTCACTGAGTTATTAAAGCGAGGAGAAGAGCTACATGGTGAATCATGGTTTAGCTGCGAAGCTCACTGCAACTGATCTTTGGCTTTTAAGATCTTTAGGTAGGTTGTCTTCGTACAAAAAATTTATTTCTTCATTGTCAGCAAGAAGTTTTTGCAATAATGTAATTTTAACTTTGTTTGAAGGAAATCCTACTTACGTGTAGGTTTAATTTTTGACAGATGTTACGCATTTTCAACTTGACAACACAAAGCATAATTTATATTTATCTCTTAGTACGCGAAACGATCAAGTTTAAAAATAAACTATAGTTGCTTTAAAACCGATTTTTGGGAAGATTTTACTAGACAAAGATTGACCTTTTTTCTGCCCGCATATGAACGCAATAACTTCTACATTGAGGATTTTGTTTATATTTTAGTTATCTGCGAAACTACGAGTGTCTGATCGAGCGAGGGTTTTAAAATATCAGCTCGAGTGCGACAAGTTCAGTGCCTTCAAACACATTGTGGGCAAGCGTTAATTTTTTTGGGCAAATCACTGTCCAAAGATATGTTGTTTTTGTGTCCACAGTGGAGCTACGGACCTTATATATCCAGGAACTTCCTTATACGAACACATTTTGTGAATGCATCTTGAAAAAAATCGGACCTACGCATGCACATTTCCAGTACAACGCAAGGAAATTGATGTCGTTTAAGTCCGTTTTACTATGAGGTATTCTTCGAGAAAATTAAGTAACGACAAGGTTATAACCACAGCTTGCAACTTTTGAAGACAAATTGCCTGTTCTTTCCAGGTTATGAGTGGAAACATGTTATGTGTAAGCAATAAAATATTTGAAATCCCGCCATTTTTTCAAACCCGGCCAGGGGATCTGGGCAAAAAAGTTCACGCATGCTCATTACGTTTTTCCGCCCTGAATTGGCCGATAGGGTTTATGCACGAAAACCCAGTCCTCACTCCTAAATATTTACTTCCGTCTCAGTGGGTTCCAGGCCTCGCTTCTACTTAGTTACTTCCGCGACGGGCCGAATAGGTGTTCAAACTACACATACAATCTACCCGATATGTGAAGCTCCACTTTCGAGATCGGCGCAGCGCAGCTTCGCTCCGTCCTAGAAATCACTCCGCCACAACCGTAATTGTGTGAACCGAAGCCCTATCCCGCGATATGATTTGCGTGGCAGCTCAAAGTAGTGCGAAGATGGCCCCAAGCTCAATCTCGAAGTGATACCTCAATATAACGAACACCCATATGACCAACACCCTAGCCTGCGTAGCGTTTCCTTCTCTCCCCTTCCCCTCCCCCTTCATTCCTCTCTTTTTGCTCTCGTCCCAATTTTCTCGACGAACTCGCGCGGAAACGCTTGCTACGCAGGCTACCAACACCCCAACATATCTAACGACTGAAATTCTCCTACCCAGCAATTTTTCCATTCCCTTGGTAACGATTCATTATATTCACCATTGTACATCTCCCATAATACACCCTGTTTGCACCCCAAAATTTTCCATAACCTTTGTTTTTAATGAGAAATTGAAGGCCATGCTTATGCAAAATTTGGGGGCGGGGAAGGGGGGATAAGGTGTATAACTATGGTGAGAATGACAAACAAGAACAAAGAACAAGGATACTGAAACTACTATATAACTCAGCATATCGAAAGGAAACAAAAACATACGGAAATAAACCCAGCTTTCTCGAGAGTGTTGTTATTTAATCGTAACAGCCAGGCTGTCATCACCCCATCTCTCTAATGGCTTCGCAAGAATACGAAAATTCTTCACGGTTACCGGGACATGGTCTTTCCGTTGTTCCATCGTACTTTGTATCGGCAGTTCAATTTTATACACGGGACATTCCACAATTCTCAAAACGAGTCAGGCAACAGATCGTGATCAAGTAGTAACGGAATATATTTGAGAGGATTCACCAAACGCTTCACTCAAATTAAGTTTTTAAGTACGCAAATTACGTGAGGTTGGTACTCATGTCACGCAAGAGCATGCAAACCAAGCTTTTGTGTGTAAAGTTTCTTGAGGGTATTGTGGAAGCAGTCCTTCACTTCACTTGTCTTATGACTTCGAAAGAATGTCACTCAATAAACGTCACACATTTGTTAAGAGTCGGGCGAATGATATTTGGTCATTTTTCTCAATGGAGATTAAAGTAAATAGAGTTTTCAGCAACGCTCGAACTCACGCCAAACCATAACCGTGTCACGCTCTGGAAGGAAACAATAACTGCAAGCAATGCCACGAAAACTTCCCGTTTTTTGCAAACATTGTCAAGGAGATGAGACGTATTTCTCCGAACCTCTGAACCCAGAAAGTGAAAGTCTTAGTTTTGCCTCACGCACATCTCTGACAGAGTCGCGTCCACATCACACAATCTTATGGCTTTGTGTCAGGTCTGGCAGTAACGACTTTAATTGCAAGCGGAACTTGCTCCAGGCGAGATCTTTCTCTTTGGATTTCAACCCATTATGATCTGTACATCTGTTCTTCCAGCAAGGAGGGATAATCAGCCTCCAGGAAATCAATGGCATCACCATCGTCGGGCCGCCACCACAACGAGTCTTCGGCCATCCAAGTCTCGTCCTCATCAACTACGTTATGAAAATGTTCTTCATCTTCATCAGCGAAATTATCATACTCATCAAACTCGTCATCATCGTCTTCATCCTCGCAATAGAAGGCACCTGATAGTGGTATCCATATACTGTTAAGGTTTTGAACCCATGCACATTGAAAGTTTAACTACAAAAACGTTTAAAGTAGTTTGAAAACGGAAAGTGCAGAATTATCGGCCCTCTTTGACAATGTAATTTTGCATTGGTGCAAAGTGATTTTCAGCGAATATTATATTGAGAAAGAAGCAAAGAAAGTTACGTTAACTAATCATTTTTTTGCATCTTTGCCCATGTTTTCACTTAATGATAGGAAATCCCTCTGAATTAAACAAATAACGCCTCCGAAGTTTGACAGCGGTATGTCAGGCCCGGGGGAGGGGGGTACTGCCATATATGGGCTATATAGGCATGTGCCGCTGTGAAGGGTATGGTTTTCAAGCAGTTTACTCTAGGATAGGGTATATAAATCAGAGCGTTTGGGTCTAGAATAGGGTATCATCTTTCAGGAAACTGATCAGTTGGTTGAAGATTCTATCTAGACTAGGGATTTTGGTGTAAGGTTTTGTTTTGGCTAGACTGTGCTAGTAGGATAGGGGGGATTTGGGGAGTTTACTCTAGTATAGGATAGCAAAATTCAGCTGAATTAGCCCTGGTATAGGTTAAGGGTTCCAAGGTCCCAGCGGCACATCCCCACCCAGAAATTCCTAAAGTACCCCCCCGGGGTCAGAAAACATTTGCACTGTAACTGACCTACCTGAACCGTGTGTTGGGACGGCATCAAACCTCTCGCTAATGGAGTAATCACTGCTACTCAGTTGACAGCGCTGTAAGGTCTGCTGTACTCGGGATATTTCCTCGCCATCAATAGCTGTACCTAAAGGGTTATTCGACAGTTTATTTATTATGTTAGTGAGGGTAACCGGCTTCAAATCTTAGTCGAGTCCGAGCTCTCTTCTGATGAAAGAAATCGGTAAACGCTTACTTTCTCTTTAGTCATAAAAAAAATTTCTTTAGTATTAATTGAGGAAACTATTTTTCCGTCTACTCCCGGCCGGGAGACGAGACCACCACTTGCCGTGGTCATCCGAGCCACGCGAAGGTTTAGCCGTTTGCAGGGCAAAGGCAGTACTCTCATTTCTCAATTATTTTAAGACCTTGAGTGTTGGTCCGGTCCTGGGAATCGAACCCGCGACCTCTGACTCTGCAATCAAGCGCTTTACCGACTGAGCTAATAATGCTGCCTATTTCGAAACCCTTCAAAGAGAGGCGAAAACAAAAACTAAACTCATCATCATCGATTAGGTTGGTAAAAGCCGGTTAGGCAACACACCAACCACTTACAAAATATGAAAGTAAAAATTACATGCAACGTAAACTCCACCTAGGATGATAATATGAGATGCCATATCAACCTCGAGATTAAAAATTAAGACAAGAGTTGCTGTAAAAGTTCAAGTAGAGCTTAGCTGTTACCTCCAAGAGTGCAGATCAGAAAGGGTCGATCCTCCAATGAACAGTACCGTGTTAACAATTCAAGAGAGACATTCGTAATGCTAGAACAGCCACTGACATCCACTGCGGCCAAGTCATGACAGTGTTTTAATAGACACTCAATCGCTATAAAAAAAACAACAACCAGGCAACAGCTTTTTAATATAAAAGGAGCTATTGCAGTTCAGTTCTATAATGAAACTTAGATTCAGTGTAACTGGATCCTGTGTTTGTGGATGAAATCGTAGTGTTAACTGGAAGTAAAAAACTCTCTCGCACTTTTGTACTTATCTGTTTATTTATAATTATTTTTTTAAAATACCGGTTCCTAGTAAAATAAAATCTGGAACCAGAGTCGAACGTTCAGAATTTGCAAAAAATAAAACTTGAGATACCCTGGGCAACAGAGATTCTTTTTTTTCGCGTGAGGCGAAATACTTCCGTGTCGGCCGAAGCAGGCCAACATATCTTCGGCCGAAGGCCGAGGCCACGCACCCTTTTTGGCACCCAGGATAGTATTGAGAATTTGGCAATAACGATTCTACGTTAGCTTATAAAGTGGGCATCATAGCGAGTCTCCACTGTATTGGAAGATTGCAGAACAAGAGTTGTTTTCTCGCGTTTTTCAGGCAAGCGAAGGCAAGCGCAAGGCGGATGTGGATCGCAAGCTACTGATATAAGTTAAAAAGCTGATATATCTGCCTTACATTTATCAGTGAGTGCAGTGCATGCACGAGCCTCTAACATTTCCAGCGAGCCATTAGCAGACAGGGGTACCAGGCCCTCATCAGTTACCTGAAAACAGTTAGGATGTTTTATTATCAGTGAATAAGTCCGGCTAGTTGTTGTTTTTTAACAGGGCTTGGGTTGGTAGGTGGGAGGGGTGGGGTGGGGTTAGAGGGTGCGGAAGCAGAGTCTGGTATTATTTCGATGCGTCCAGCTAGGGACCCTCAAGTCGCAATCTTTGGCAGTTTGAACCTAATTTTCAATTCAAGGAAAACTATAACAGAAAATCGCAGTTCGCAGAAAAGTTTCACCCAGACTGAAACTGATCAACATTAAAAGAAACGGAAATCATGGCATATTGGTAACTTGCAGAAGACACACGTTATCAGCCCTTAAAAGCCAACAAGCAGCAAGTAAAAAATAAAAGAAGCACCATCGCTTAGTGCAGTGTTCTCACCAGGATTTTGCCTTGGGGAGTCCCAGGGCCCCCTCTTCTGAGAAATAGGGGCCCTGTAAGAACATTAGGGGGACAAAGTTACAAAAAACACGCGGTACGAAGAACCCGAGCCCGCACTCCAAATTGTCTGTTACATGAAGTACCTACCTGATCCAATATGGCGGAAGAGGTGTTTACGATTCGGAGGAGGAGTTTACGATGTAGTGGGACGTGCGTGGAACCAATGAAAGTAAAGGCAACAAAATTAAAGACTTTGACTCATTTGATATCATATTTTTTTATTTATTCAAACAAACAGAATGCTTTAGTGTTAGGGTGACCATTAAAACTACTTAAGTCCGTTTGACTCGTAGCTTGCCCCCGCGCCCTAACGGGCGCATCTTCTTGGTTTTAATGCGCCATTTCAGTTTTTTCTTGCGGGAATCCCGCAAGGCCGCGGCCTGGTGAGAACACTGTTAGTGTTAACTACTTGATTCTATTACCGCTGGGAAAAAACCCTTAAATAAACAATACGTGGTAAAGAGAACCAACCTTGTCTAAGCAGCTAATAACAAGAGAGGAAAGCTGATAACATGATACTAAACACTGTAATCCTGTATCTGTTACTCCCCCGTGACACGAGTCAAGATTAAGAGATCTGAAAAGTTGAGAGAAGATAATTTGTTAATTAACAATTATTGGTATTTTTGCTTATTCTTGCAGTTGTTACGCTTAGTTTTAGTCAGTAATTCGGCTACCTCGTCTTTGAATAGCTGTGAGCTCTTTCGTTATTTTCTTGAGTTTACTTATGCCAAAAAAGCTAGGCTTCCGGACCACTGCCTGGAAACGTTGTATCAATGACAATATTTCCGAACATCTCACTTGATGGTTAGCCTCCCACGCAGGCGTCTCCCCTAAAATCGCCTGCGTGGGAAGCTACTTGATGGTTGGACCGACTTCGTAACTAAGAGTAAACTCAGCAGGTGATGATGATTATATTCAGAGGTTACTTGCATATTCCTTGACGTCATAGGTAATAACTAACGTTCCCCTTTCAGCGCAAGAAAAACTCTTAGCCTGGTGCAGGCGTTCACAAAGTGAACCACCCCCCACCCCCTCGCAGTTTTTTTTCCTATTCACTTCTCTTTGCGCGGTCCTCATTAGGGAGAATTAGCGTCGACGACGGTAACGGCAGCGAAAACGTCAATTTTAAAATGAATTCCCGTTTTTTCAATCTTTGTCGCGTTTATTCCAATTTGCTGAAAATGGCAAGTGTAGGCGAATTTCCCTGGAGTTGATTTCTTGAGGACCGCACTCAAGTTTAGAGAGAGAAAAAGAGATTCGTCGTCGCTGGTTTGCGTCCTCCGTAAAGCTTGCAATTAAGCATTTTCACGTCGTGGTCGTGTAAGAACGGTATAGAAATGTACAAAAAAGCGTGATGCACGTGTAACGTTGTTGTTTTGCGTAATAAACCTATTGCTTTTTTGACGTCCTCGTTGCCGTAGCCGTCGTCGTTGCTAAAGCTCCCTAATATCTGAACGCCTGCAAAAGGCTGTAAAACTCCTTATTTTAAGCCAGAGGTTAGCAGTAAGACCAGACGTGAGTTTCTAGGCAACTGGCCGCTGGTCAGTCTGAAATGAATAAATATGAGAGTCCCGATAAAAAGGTTTAAAATACGTGTTTTATAGTTGGTGTAAATAGAGTATAATATGTCCAGAAGCCACAGAATTACACAATGTTTCTTCTGAATAGCCTCTTCGTAATGCTCTTACAGCAAGAAGCAGCAAACTTACCTTAAATGAATACAGTTTCTTCCGATCCTATACAGCAGCTCATCATTGACCACAGCATTCTTAGACAGATCCAAGTCTTTCTAAACGAAGGCAATACAATACAACAGCATAGTTCCTACCTTGCTTGAAAAAGGTGAATATTAAAGTCGTGTTATCAGGGGCACCCAACGAGGATATAGTTCAAAACCACTTAACATAGCATTGTTGAACGTATTTTAGTATTCAAACGGTAAATATAGGCATATTTTTATCCCCTAAAAACTTTTCATCTGCTCGGATTTCCTAGCTGAAAGTCTAGTGATCCGAAAATTATAGGGATAAAAACTTACCTTCTCGAAAATTTCAGCCAGGAAAAGGCTCCCGAAAATTCTAGGTGGCCTTTTTCAGGGTCAAATCCGTTAAAAATGGGTAATTATACCATTTTGTCGATGTTCGAAAATCCTAGGAGAGGCAGGCAAGCAAGAAATTTTACAACAAATGCTCCGAAAACTCTAGATCTCAAATCGTCTTCCGAACAGATATTTTCCCGAAAATTGCCGTTGGGTGCCCCTGGTGTTATAAACTAAAATCCTTGGTACAATCTGATTGGTCATAAATCTACTGTTTGATGCACGATCCTGTCGTAACCTTCGTTGAAAGGAGTAAAACTAGAGAGCTTGAGATGACTGTGTTTCAACATGCCTCTGTGGTGCCCACAAGTGAAATAGTAGGACGTGAACTGAAGGGGGCGTACCTGAAGGAGGGGGGGGGGGGGGGTCCTGGGATGCCCGTGACTCCCCCTCTGTGAAAAATTCTTTTTGTCCCTATAATGCAGGTGGCGAAAACGCGCGAATCCGAAGAATCAGCCCCCTGCCTCTTACTGAAAGACATTGTGACGGATGAGCAGTGAAACTAAAATAGAGTAATTTAATTTTAGCAGGCTGCTTTCTACTCACCAGCAGCGACAAATTTGCAATACCACGTAATCCATGGACAGTAACTATTAAAAGTAAGAGGCTTCCATGAGTTAACTCATAAATACGAAAACATGCGACCAATAAAAAGCTGATTAAACTCACTGGAAATAATCTTGGCTAAAAGGATCTAAAAATTCATCGCAACCATCTCTTATCCATTGCATAAATAATGTTTCCAATTCCAACAAAAACAAAAAACTAGACTAAAGAGCCCTTGGATTTTAATTCTGATTTGAAAGCGATTGCTAATATTTACCATTATTTCCGGCCTGAGAAAACTGCAATGATTCAATCATACAGCACTTCTGTAAAAAGAAACTGAGTAAGTCGGCCAAATAGACTAATATTATTGTAATCGAGCAGTCAGTGAGCCAGCCAGCAAGTCAATGAGTCAGTCAGTCAGTCAATGAGTCAGACAGCCAGTCAGCCAATGAGTCAGTCAATGAGTCAGTCAGTCGGTAGGTAAGTCAGTCAGTCAGATTTTTATTTGGAGAGGATAGGTATATAAATAGCTTAGCCGACTAAAGACCTTTTCAGCAATGTGTTTGTGTTTTCCAAATCGAAATGCAGTTTGGGAAGTACACATGTATATGTTTTAAGAAGAGTAGAAAAGCGAAGTGTCAGGTTCCAAAGAAAGCCTCTGGGCTTCAAGAGAGAAAACCAACAACAAAGCCAATATACAAATGAAAACTGGGATGGGTCGACCCTGGCACATTCTCACCTCTGCTTGATTCCTAAATTACATTTACTACAGAGTGAGTAATTCATGAATAGCACCGTTAATTTTACTAACCTGAGTGAGCTGTAGTATGCCCTCATCTGTCAGCGTTATACATCCTGAGATATTGATAGCTTTCAGATCTTTACATTTATCGCCAATGTAACCCATACCTCTATCCGTTAACTAAAGATAAATCAGGGCAGGTTAAGGCTGGAGAGAAAAAAGGTCTTGTGATGACGAGTGGAAAGCAATTATTGGTTTTAAAATACATAGTTGCGATTGGCTGAAACATTTTGCTCTACTTTCTTCACCATTCAGAAGAAAAAATTAGAGAGGAATTGCATGAAAGGACTATGGCTTTTTAAGAAACTACATGGGTTGTAATTCAGTGAGGAAATGAGCTAAGTAATCAGCTGACCACACTGTAAATTCCAGCAAAAGATCTGCTTCAACCCTAAAGTGCCAGTTTAACCCTACAGGCCCAATGTCTGATTCAAACACTTGTAGAGAAACCTGAGAACGATTTGAGCCAAAAAACTCAAAACTGACCTTAGAAATTTCACCCTTTTTAGTCTTAAGCGAGTTAGCCAAATGAGATGCTATTAATGAGGCTTTTTTTAAACTAGAATGACTTCAAATTCACGGCTGAAACAAATCTTTTGATTTAAGAAAACAAATTAGGTCTCTGAAAAAATTGGTCACTGTTGCTTCTAGTCATGAATTCTTTTATGGTGGCAAGTTAAGCATAATATTAAAAGCAATGATTTATTATTTTGACTATCTGAAA
This sequence comes from Porites cylindrica, assembly GCA_964035525.1. NCBI lineage: Eukaryota > Metazoa > Cnidaria > Anthozoa > Scleractinia > Poritidae > Porites > Porites cylindrica. The sequence continues at coordinate 15,094,039 of OZ037785.1, forward strand.
CATGTTTTCTCACACATGCCTGCTAATGCATGTATTTAGTTAGAGCTCTGATTTGTTGATAGACTTTCTGTATCAGTATAAGATTCTGCGAGAATACCTTAACACCAAGCCTTCCCCTAAACCAACATTTTGCCCTAATTAAGAAGTTAGTGTTAACAATGGCTCAAGGTAGGGGAAGGTGGGGAGTTTTCCAGGATTTTATAGCAACCCTTTCTTTCTGGGTCAGTATCAAAAGTTTGCTCTTTTGAAAGAGGGTACTTTTCACCATATAAAAGGACAAATTATACACCTCACCTGAATACAATCCTTCAGATGCAAACTCTTACATGTTGGTGGAAGCATAAAGAAACACTACAAACACAACAAATAAATTTAATATGGAGCTGATTACTCAGCCCTAAGATAACAGCAGAAGAAGGAAAAATCACCTCATGTTTGTTGTTAATTTGTCAGTAAAATAAAATGATGGCAACAGTGATGTTAACTGGGGATATGGTGACACCCACATTCAACTTTAAAGATGTGAAGACAGTTCTTACTTTTGAGTCTGTGGATGAAATCCAATGATGTGACCATTCAAATAGAACCTTTTATGCACTGCTTTCACATGGTATTGTTTGTTTTCCAGTATGTAATGAAATAAAATTTGGAGCATACTTTATTATTTTAAATTATCAAGAACAACAAAAACAATTTTATTATTTACTGTAACCAAAACAAGATATGTAAGTCATTTTACAAGTTATTATATTAATATTTATTAATTAAAAAAGTGGTACCGAAAATGCCAGGAAGCCAGATTCAGTAAGATAATTTAAACAGAATATTTACAGAGATGTGTAACACAATAATAATAATAATAATAATAATAATAACTCTATTTGTATAGTTCTTGATCAATAATTGCTCTAAGCTCTAAAGAATGCCTAATATAAATATAAAAAGATTAAAGATTGCAATGCAAAGGAATGTAATGCAGTCATACCTGTCCTTTGAGGCTTTGCTTTCCTTCCAAATTGATGGAACAGAGCTTTTTACAGTTCTTAAAAAGCCACCAGAGCCTACAAGAATGTAAACAATAAAACAATGTTATTTTTATAGTAGTAATAATAGTAAAGACCTGGCCATAGAGCTGTCCAGGTTATGGCAGAATTGTGTAACAGTGACTGTTATTCCAATCATTACTGGATCACTGGAATGTGTAAAGGGCAACTTCAATAAGGCTCCAGTCCATTGAGACTGAGTGCCAAAGCTACAGCCTGCCTGCTGTTCTGGCCTCTGCATATATCTTGCAAAGATTTTTACTTTGCTAAGCTTAGAGGACTGCTTTTACTCTGCCTAGTGGATTTTCTACCCAGTACAGCAATAACTTGCATGTACTGTGAAACTTGAACATAATAATTATTATTATCCTATCCCCTTATGGGGCTTTTAAGGAAAAATGAAACAAATAATTTTAAATGCAGGAACATAACATGGTTAGAATACCAACTGGTAGGAGGAGAACCAGTTGGCTATATAACAAAACATGGCCAAGGATTTAAACTCGGGACTACCAAGAACAAATAAGCTAGCGATCAGGGTGGGACTTGAACTCAGGGCCTCCGAGTTGAAAGTCCAGCACACTAAATTTCTTTATCAGGAAAAAATTGACAAATAATTTTTTAAATTCACAAACTCTCTATTAAGCATTAAACTGTCAAAAGGAAAACTTATCTACAAACAATAATATTTAAGGTGCGCTTTTCTTGAGCAAGAACAGATTGCCTTGTTGCACTTGCATTTACGTCAATGAGAAATACTTCACACAGGGCACCCCCTATTTGAATACAGTCTAAAGTAAACCATGTCTGTTTACCGGTAAATGTTAGACGCTGGTCGGTTTTTTCAACACTTACCCCTTTTCCCCTAATCTGAAACACTTCTGAATAGTAACTTTCTGTAAGAGAAAAATGTTAATAAAGTAAGCACAATACAGTTCCAAGGCTGTGTTCTAAGGAAAATTGAGGGGAGCCCAGTGCTGTGAAACTGTAAAATCAAGGGTGCCCAGCATATAATTTGTATGAAAAAACTAGATTTCCTAGTTGCCCGAGAGCAAAAGTTAGGCCCCAGGGACCACCGGGCTCTGCTAGAGCACAGCCCTGAGTTCTTAACCCATTCGCCCCTGAACCACCCATAACCGCCTGTGTACGACAACCCCTGAACTCCCTGAACTGCCCGTTTTAAGCTAACATTAATTTCAGTTACAATGAACAAAAATGATGCAATAGGCCATTTGTGGCTGGGGGTTGCACGACATTTTAATGTGCCACAATTATGGCATACAACTCTAACAATAGCAGAGATAAATTAAAAAGAGCATAAGAAATAGCGGCTCTGCCAGGTTTTTAGGTTTTTATTCTAAATTGTGAGATTTTACTGTGGTGTGAATAATGAAAAATACAATTACCAACAATGGGATGAAACTGAGTATGATAAGAGAAATTATGCAGATTGAGGAGGGTGTTTACACAGTTGAGCTACAACAACATCTGCTGTCCTTTTCTGGTGATTATCGGTACAACTTGCATCAACTGTATCCAAATTGGCAAATGTCTTCCAAATTTGGTGCTAGCTAGTTACAAAGAATTAGCAGGGGGGATTTAGGCTTATCAGAAACTGAGAAATAATTATTATAATTATTATAAGCGCATTCATGGAAAAGTTGCTGAAACACATGCCTTGCAGTCCAGCAATTTTTCCCATAGAAAGCCATATAATTTTCCAGAGATTGCGACACCCATACACTCTTAGTCTTAACATTTTATGCATTATTAGCCTCAAAATTGCTCTTCTACCTAATTTTCTAATACTCCATCAATCTCTGGCATTCTGTAACTTGCATCACATAATTTTTTCTACCAGGAATTAGTTAACATGACTTCAAGCAGCACAGGGCCCATTGATGTTGTTGATGTTATACCTCTAACTGTGTACAGCTTATGGACAAAGCTTTTATTGATGATGTACCCACATCAACTCCACTGATATTCAGTTCCTTTAGTGTTTTGCATTTCTTTGCTGTTGGCAAGGAAAAAGACACAGGCTTGTCAGGTTGCTCAAAACTGACCACCAAAGGTCATTGGAATTTTTTTCTTTAATCCTTTCACTTGTTTTAAGTACTTCTATTGTGTAAATGCTCTGTTAGTACTGAAATACCATGGGTACACTATCTCTAGAAACAATGGAGTCAATTTAACCCTACCACACCTAACAGTGGCCAAAGTAAGATGTTCCCCAGTTTCAAATACTTTTGGTCCTTTCTAAGAATGACCACTATTTGAATACTTGGTAACACACAAGCACACACTCCACAAGTGACACTGCAACTCAGACCGTCTCAAAGCTGAGTCTAATGTATCAAGGAAAAGGATAGTCTGGAAGCAGCGAGCCACTGTTTGTAAACTACTCAGTCAGGCGCACATTTAGCTATATACATGTTTATCAAATTATCAATTTCTACGAAACTCAAGATTATAATTATAATGACTGTAAGAAGATAATGCCAAGAGACTCGCTTGACATTTTCGGCAACACATCACTTTTGATAGCCCATTTTACAGTGAGCCTAACATTAAAGGAACATTTATGTAACTCTTACCAATACAAAGAATTGCAAACTCAGTTAAGAAGTGTGGTGAAAGAGATAAATCCAGAGATTTTAGGTTCTGGCACCCACGTCTTAAAATTGACCACAGAATTTCATCAGTTAGACCTGAATTGAAAGAGACAAATGCCAACCTGTTGTTAGGTACTGGGTATAGATTTGCTTTTGCTTCTGGGGGTGATAATAAAAGGTAATGTATAACAATAAGTCTGAAACAAAGCAAGTTACATTTTGCAAAAACCAAGGAAAAAGTTGATATAAAACGAAGTAGCCGTTTGGCATTAATTATGCAGATCGAGGAGGACGTTATCCACTGAGGCTGAAGGCTGAGGTGGATAACGTTAACATCCTCCAAGATCTGCATAATTAATAATTTATGTCCTGGCAATGCTGCATAATTAATAATTTATGTCCCAGCAATGCAGGGAAGACAACTTCCAATACAAAAACACACTGGCAAGTGTTGGTATCCTCCTTTCGTGTATGTAATGTGGTGGACATGGAAAAAAGTATGGAACAGAGAAATATAAAAAGCATTATCTCATAGCCTGAGGCTGGTGGATACTACAACTAGAGGTAGTGCTTTCATCCAGACGTAGCGAACATCATCTTAGCCCAGCCCAATGAGAGGCTTTGTTAAGACTATGATGGTGCTGGTGTCCATGAAAAATTGGCAAAGGAAGAGTTCCCCCTTCTCTCCCCCGGGGTGTGGCTCTAGCGATAGCAACCTGTTTTCCCAACCTTCAAAAATGTACTCTAGCAACCACATTTACCTCCAGCTCCTTTAAATGCAGTAAATGCTCCTTTAAAGTCAAGATGGGTGATGTGGTGCCACGACTTAATAGCCAGCAGTCTCCACTGTCTGCACACTAAATTACAAACAAATTAGTTCAACAAAACCAAGAAATTCTGAGGGCCTAGCCTCTAGGGTTTGAAACTGCTTGAATGACTTGAATCAATTTTCAAAGAAAATAGCGTTGGTGAAACCTATCAGACCAACCCTATTCCTAACCTTCTTTCAAATGACTTCTGTTTGCTCGAAAGGTTTTTAAAGTGAAATCAAATATTAATAGTTATCAGTGTGACTGACCAATAGGGCTCTTAAATGGTGGTGATGCGTGTGTGTGTATGTGTGTGTCTGTATGTGAAAGTGGGGAGGGGGGATGGAGAAGTGAGGGATTTGGTGGCTGGGTAATAGACACAGATTGGGTGGCTCCATCGAGGAGAGGCTATGGTTGGAGTACCAGACTCAGGTGTTATCAAGGCAGCTGACTTCCATTTCGCCTGCAATAGATGTTATTAACCTACTTAAAACAATGCGATAAACACCTTTGGAAGTCAAGAGATCAGCTTAAACCATGGTCAAACTTTGTTGAAGTAATGATAATATTGTTACTTACAGTAACTGTAAAGGTGGGTTAACATTTTAACCCTTCAATCTACCACTAATCTGCATCTAATTTCTCCTTATAAGATCACTGCTCAATCAAACATAGAGGTCATGACAAAAATGGAAAGAAAGGGGAAACTAATATAGAGAATATATGGACAGTACAGGAGAACCTGTTGATATTTGGGCTTTGAGGGTTAGTAGAGTACACAGACCCTTTGTTTTACCTACCTCTTTCAACTCTGATCCTATCCTTTGGACTCAAATAAGAGAAAATATGGAGCATGGTGTATTCATTTAGCTTTAAAATGGGTGACCTGTGATAAAATTAAAATGAATACTTTTTGTTATTAATATTGGTACAGAGCTCACTGTATTACTAGTCAAAAAAGAAAATTTCCTTTTCTACTAAGATGGCAATTCTGGTAATAAAATATAGCAGGGTTGGGGGAGGAGGGTGGTTAATATGGTCTATATGGGTATGTGCCACTTTGAAGGAAATCGTTTTACAGCAGTCTACTCTAGGATAGGGTATAGACATCAAAGGGTCTTGGTCTAGAATAGGGTATCATTTATTGGAAATTAATCAGTGGTGTATGTAGGAAAAGGTTTTGTTTAGCTAGATCTTAAGAATTCAAAATACTGGGATAATACTAACTTAAAAAGTGGGTAATTGTTTAAACAGATGGACGAAGGAAAAGAACCAAGAATCGTTTAGATTATTTTGCTTAATATACATACACAGATTTAGGGTCGTTAAGATTCTGCTTGTTAGCATCATCTTCCATTGTAACATCTCCCAGTTCCTGGTTACTGCCACCATTTTCAGTAAAAAATTCAAGAGCTTCCTACAGCATAAAAGTGTCAAGAGAGTAAGCACGAAGGAGCTCCACTGAATTTTTCTTTTGACTATTTGTACTCCCTGCTAAAGAAAGTTTGTTTTGTTTAAATATGACACCCCTAAACAATTTAGTCAGTTAGAATACCTTTCCCTAAAAACCGTGTTGTGGCAGCTGTAACGGAGCATTCTGGGTACCAGTATTAATTATTAGTTGAAAACATTTGGCTTTATTAATTTTTTTAAACCTTTCAGCCACGTAAAATAGCATTTCAATCTCACACAAATATTATAGAGATTTTGTTTTTAGAGCTCAGAGTTATTTTTTAGTTTAAGTTAACTGTAATATGTTCAGGCTTCTTATTTGGATTCACTTTCCATTTTTGGGTGTTTCTGTACTAAATTTTTACCCTCTCACCACTGTTCCCACAATCCTGCAATCCTCAAGTTTTCTATCAGGTGATGCTACTCCCAAAAATGTTTTTTGCAAAGTGTCCACATTTCCTTATCTCCAGATACCCAATCGCATGTAGCAGACAGGAAGAACAGAAAAGCGATAGGGTAACAAAAGTCACATTGAGGAAAATGTGTAATTAACTTGCATCAAGTCAAAATCTAATTTTTATCTCTGACATTTAAGAAAATACATAAGAAAATGGAACTCATGTTTCTTACTGATCTTTTGAAATATTCAGTTCTAACAACATTTTGTTAAATACCACTTACTAAAATCACTACATTCATGCCTTCTATTTATAGCTATGATAATCTAGAATACTATTCCCCTTTTGGTCCCAAATATCTACCTTCTAATTTGAGAAAGCTAAATCCTGGATCCTGAAAAATCTATTTGGGACCATTATTTTAGGAGCTACCTTTAAACTAGTAAACTTAATTAAAGTGCCTATGAAAAGCTAAATTCATTTACTTCACTAGCTAACCTTTAAAGTGGGCTCTTGAGCAAATCCCTTTGATCCTGCGCAACAGAAGAGCACAGTTATTATTGATACCAAAGAGTTGAACTATTATCATGGTCAGTATGGATAAATTATCTGCTGATAAAAATCATCTGGGGCACAAATTGTCTACAATGGTAGTTACAGATAGCCATTTTAAATCAATAATTTTATTACAGACACTGACAAACCTTTTTTCTTCCTTTCAGGAGAGCAAACTTTCATGATTCTAATTTAAAGAGAATAAAAAATCCACAAATTAATAATATTATGTGAGAGGGACTACACTAAGTCTTGTAAAACTACAAAATGCATATTTATGTCAGTTGTTACTTATTAATGAGTAAATAAATTGATAGAAATAAATCACGTAGATGGTAACATATCCATTTACCTTTGATATTCCAGATTAAATTTTCATCTGGAAGATGTTGGTCGTTGAGTGAAAGGTAAAAACTTACCAGAGAATTTGAAGCAAAACCTCACAGAAAAAATGATGAGAAGCAAAAACAGATTCTCTTATTCTACTCATATGTTAGTTTATTTTCCCTAAGTGATTGATGTGATCAATGTAATTTCTGACTCATTTTGTTGTTGTTGTGCTTTCCCATAGTGAGTGAGGCTATTTCAAAGTGCATTGTATGTTCATTAAAGAATACCCACAAAGACCACCAAAGATTGTGTAATAATCATTGAGGTATTCAACTTGAGTTCTAGTAACTACTCTTAAAAAAATCTTTCAGAAAATGAAATGACTTTCTGATCGTCAGTGGATCGTTACTGATGTGGTAGGCTTTTGAGAAGCTTTGTTAAAATTACTCTTGAGGTAATGACCTACTATCAATAAGACAATCGATGATGGTTTGACATAGTTTGTGTTTTAACCTTCCTTCCAGAGTTCTTTCTTCATCTGAAGAGTTCTTTGCTTTGTTTGCTTCCCATTCATTGCTAAAGGTCACAAATCCAAAGCTACAAAAGAAAACATATATAATTGGCTTATTATTGTGTCACTATGCGGCTAACTGAAATTTATGCTAAGATAAACTAAGACTTTGTTTTCTCACTTTTTTCTTATACTTTTGGGGGTGCTAAAATAGCTTCACAGGGTCGTTTCGGAATTTACAACTTCTCTGTCTGAGGACAGGCCATTATGTTTACATTACTTTATGCTGATGATACTTGTGGAGTGTTCTGCTCCCACCAAGCCCTCCTTTTGCTGAGTATATGGTAGGTATACTAGGGTTACGATGGTAAACACTTAGCCTTCCACGCAGACGTGTGATGAAGCCCTAAGAATGTCTGCGTGGGAGGCTAGTAAACACTGTGATGGTTGTGCCTGGGTGGATGCTACTCCCAGTGCTGTCATTGCTCCATGCTGAACTGGGTAGCAGTTCTTGGCTCCACTGGCCCAGCCCTCCAAGCACAGGCATCTGCCTCCACTTCCGGACTAATTGATTAAGTAAAATATAATATATCGTCATCAAAAATAAATAATTACTTTTTAATCAAGGTAATTATTAACAGTAGCTTAGATGAAAAAGAGCACTGGCAAATTCTACCAGCAGATCAGTCTGAGATTCTGGGAAACTGTCCACCTACCCTTCCCCTAACCCAGAATTTTGCCTTAAAGGGGCTATGTCACGACATCACGAAGTTATTGTTAATGCTGGATTAATTAGGGGAGGGGTAGGTGGGGAGTTTCCCAGGCAATAACATGTCATGTTTAATTAAATGCAGAAAATGCGTACCTCGAATTATGTGGCATACTTACCCTCTAGATCGTTTATTCATGCGATTTGTAATGATTTCAGCATGTATGACTTTTCCAAAATAGCCGAAAAATTCCTTTAATTCTCTTGACTTCACTCTATAGCTCACGTTGCCCACAAACACTTTACATTTATTCGCGATAACGCGTGTTTTCCGACAAAACTCTTCGGCTTTTTGCTGCAGTGACCTAGACTCTGAAGGGATGAAGCCACTTTTAAGACAGTGATTAACCTGGACAGGTAGGGCGAGATCTAAGTCAGTGTCATTAGCAACGATAGATATCAGTTGTGCCAGACCTGTGTCACGTTTTAGGTGATGAAGCGCTTTGAGTTTGTCTAAGTTTGGGGAAAGTCTACTCATCTGCGTGCAAGGACGACTTCAGTAATAACGACCGCCTTCTTAAACACAAATTTTCGCTACGTGAGCAATTCTGGGTAGAGCATGAACTTGTCACCACAGCTTCTTGCTCATCCCACACAGCATCTTCCAATGGTGGAAATTTCTGAGCCGCCGATAAAATGTTTGGCTAGCAGTAATCAGGTTGTTAAGATATCATTCAGTGTAAGCTAACTGAAATGTACTAGAAATTTTTTCAGAAAATCTTCTTTTTCTCATCACAAATCTAAAAAAATCTAGATAATACAGAAAGTGCCCATTCAATTTCATCAAACTCTTTGACTGCCGAAACAGATGGAAAAAGATAACTTGAACAACGCAATCCAAAGAACGCCGGAAGTAAAAGTCACTTCCGGTTGCGGAAGCATGAAAACGAGGACGATTATTGAAAGGGTATGCGTGAGAAGTTCCGAAAATTCTGAGAGACTGCTCTGTGATAGTCTCGGTTTTCAACGGGATTTTTTGTTCAGATTTCGGTATAAATGAGTGCAGAAACACAAGCTACTCTTCTTCTTAAGAGACAGCTTCAGGGTATGTTATTACAACCGAAAGTAAGACCCTTTTCTCTTCCATTTTGATGCGACGCTAACAGTAAGATGGCGATGATTTCTTTTCTAGAACTGCAAAAGAAACCTCTTGAAGGCTTTTCTGCGGGCCTTGTTGATGATGACAATCTTTTCAAATGGGAACTGATGATAATAGGACCCCCAGAAACATTCTAGTAAGTTTATTTCTCAGAGTTATTCTTGAAGTTAGCACATAATATGGACTTGATGCACTTCTATCGATACGTGAAAAGTTTATTTTTGCGCATTGGGCCGATCGATGTGCTAAGTTTAATTTCTTTTATTTTTACCATAGCGAGGGAGGCTATTTCAAAGCGCATTTGATCTTCCCTAAAGAATACCCACAAAGACCACCAAAAATGACATTTGTGTCGGAGTTTTGGCATCCCAATGGTAAGTACGCAAGGGCATATTGCGTGAACCTTTTCAGTAACACGTTTTAGTTTGCTTTTTGATTGTGTCGTGATGTTGTTGGAAAAGATGCCACTTCTGTCGTTTAGTGCACAAAACATCCGTGAAGATTGAAAGGAAAACGTTTAGGGCAGATATGATCCAGGGATTAAAGAAACACGTTTGTACATCTGTTATATTCCAACCATACTTTCATTTATGTCAGGGAATTTCAGCATTTTTATGTGAAATCCAGCGCTGTGTTTTCTATAGACCACTAACTACATTATGTTAAAAAGAAAAAATATTGGAAGCTCTTTGTTCAGCATCTACCATTAATTCCACGCTTAAACCATGCTGACCAAGGCGATTTCAGAATTTTTCTGACCAGTAGAAGTTAACACGTTTGAGTTCTCAAAAAGAGAAATTTGTTACAAAGATATTAGGTGCGGTTACACTAGACCTTTTCCTCAAAGATCCCCTAACGACTTCTTGAGGAAAGTAATCTTGGATGAATACTGATGGAAAAAAACTAAATTTCTGATTGCCTCAAAGTGCTTTTGAACTTGTTAAATGCCAAAATATTTACAGCAGCACTCAAAATCCTGTTGTGTTGTCAAACTTAAGTGCAGTTTCGCATAGGTTTTGTTGCCAAGTTGAACACTACTATTTGGTACATTTCACTGGTTAATGATTGGTTAAGCTGCTTTGGTTTCTCACTAACTCACAGAACCTATTTTGGGAAACGTCATGGGGAACTCTTTTGTTCTTTTTTACCTACGGTATCCATGGAAATTTCCTGAGGCAAATTCACTTTGGGAAAATCGGTCACACACAAAAAGTTGCTACCCCGTGGACAACAGTCATCTGCCCATGGGTAAAACGGCTAGTTTAATCCCACCTGTTATAAGCTTACAGCACGTAATGAATACTGGATGTTCTGCAAGTTTTTGATTGACTGTTACAAAAATCAGGGTCTGCCACTTCTGCATAATGTATCCTGAGTTTATATCGTGGAGAATTTGTTTTCTCTGTTTGTTTGGCAAGGCATAAAGTTTTGAAAATGTGATTGAGTGTTCTATATTGGTTACCAAAAAAGATTAGCAGAGGTTATTAACCTATTCACCCTTGGAAATTTTGCCGAAAAGCACCTTTGAAGCTGCATGTATTAGAGCCACTGTAAAGGTTTATATAGCAAAATTGCTTCTTCCTCTATGTGATAAATCAGGAGAATTCTCCTTTTAGACCCTATTTTATTTTTCATGTTACTGTTGTAAACTGCCACCTGGTTGGCTCAGTTGGGAGTGTGCTGGTCTGCTGAGTAGGAGGTCGCGGGTTCAAACCCTGGGCGGACCAACATTAAGGGTCTTTAAATAACTAAGAACAAAGTGCTGTCTTTGTAATGACATTTGCAAATGGTTAGACTTTCTAGTCTTCTTGGATAAGGAGAAAAAAAAATTGTAGGCCCTGCCTCACAGCATTTCCACTTATCTGGTTCTTGTGGGATGTAAAAGAACCCACACCACTATTCGAAAAAAAGACTAGGGGATGTACTCCCGGCCCAGTGGTGTGGCCAACCTTTCCTGGGCTGGATGGGTTATCTATAAGGAAAGATCATAATATAGGGATAAACTCATGATTCTCCTTCAGGTATCATAATAGCTAGCCGTAAACAGTGTATGCATATATAAAAAAATATGCGATTTGATCACAGGTGTTTTTTTTTTAAATTTCAGTTCATAAAGACGGTGAAGTTTGTATTTCTATCCTTCATGAGCCAGGTGAAGACAAATATGGTTATGAGAAAGCAGAAGAACGTTGGCTTCCAGTTCACACTGTTGAAACTATCTTGTTGAGTGTTATTTCAATGATTTCTGATCCAAATGATGAATCACCAGCCAACGTCGATGCTGCTGTAAGTAATATTTTTTTCAAAAACACTTGTAAGTAAAACAGTTTCAACAGTGTTGTTTTACCTGGAAAGGTAAAAGCAAGTGACACTACTAAAAGACAATATTACCATTAGCCTGCAAAAACAGCTGTCTCTCCTCACTCCTCGCCGCTAGGGATGTTTCATCAGAAATGACGTTTGTGCCTCAGCAACAGAAATTCGATACTGATGACATAAATCATTGTTTACATAAGAAATCCAATAGTCATGGGGTTCCAAATGTAAATTTGTTCAATTTTATGTGTCTCCAGGTGGATTAATGGTAAAGTTTAACTTAAACAACTTTTTGTCTGACTTAACAGAAAGAGTGGAGAAATGATTATCGTGGAGCTTTCAAGAAGAATGTAAAGCGGTGTGTGAGAAAAAGTCAAGATAATCTTTAATAATATTGTACAGTACATTTTTTCCTAATTCTAAAGACCTTGATATTCAGAATTACAGTAGGTGTAAATTGAATTGAAAAGTGCTTAAAATAATATTAGTGGGAGCTTTAAATATTATTGTGCTTGTTTAACTGGAAATAACTGGCAGTTGCTTGATTTAAGCTTACTTTTTGTCTATTGCATTGGTAATCAGTTTTGGCTTTTTAGTTATGGATAATTTTTTTTCGTGATTTCAAGCCTTGCCAATTTCCTGTAAGATCATAGGACTAGCAGTGGAGTTGGACAATGATTCCTGTAATTTATTAAGTCAGTTATCAGTGATACATGTATGATCAACATACTTCAAATCTTTCTGGAACCCATGTGATTACGTGCTAGATTCTTTGTATTTTCATCCTTGTAAATATGTTCCTTGTAACAATATTATTCTTAAAGGTGTGATGTAAACTGTAGTGATAGCTATAGCATTTTATGTAGCTGAAATGATGACGCAAGACGAAAGTTATGTCACTCATTTCTAATACTTTCTTGAAAATATTGTTGCTTATCAGCTATAGGGATTTCTAACAACTCAAAAGTGGTGTCCAAATGGCTTTGATAGCAGATGGTGATAGAGATGGTGGTATAGTAGAATCTATCAGTTACTATCATAGCATGTGATCAAGAACTTCAATAGGACAATTGCACGACGACATCATTTTACTACAACTACCAGAATCCTTGAGTTTGTTGTTTTCTTGTGCAAATTAAGGCTTTTGTTCTTTAATCCTCAGCGGGATTGACAATTTTAAATAACAAAGCAAAACCGAAATGAATTCTGGTAGTTGTAGTCAAACACCGTCATAGTGCAATTGTCCGATTCACAAAGGCCTGAGACACTCCATGCAGCCTTGTCCGAACCATAATAATATTATTATTACAACTACGCTAATATATTGCTCTCTCAAAATTAATGGACTTATAGACATCGCAAAAACCCGCTTTGTTTTCCTCAGTTTCATTAGCTTTTGCCTAAGCTCTTGATCAGACTTATCACTTGTTAAGGTCACTGATCAATTTATTAGTCTGTTTTTCTAACTTTCTGTTTGTCTTTGAAATGTGGCAAAGGAAATATTAGTATTTTAATCAACTGAGGTGAATGCTTGCATACTTAATTCTGTTGAATTGTAGGAAAAACATTTGACCAAAAAAAACTATCGTCAGCTACCACCAACACCATCAAACAGGAAAAACAGTCACAAACTGAACTATCATGATGAATTTCAGTCACCATCTACCAAATCTGTTTGGCTGCAGGTGGAAGTCACAAAGGCTTAAGACTAACAACCCATGCATTGCATTCTAACAGTCACAGTGGTTGAATGACTGGTGATTGTTAATTACTGTGAACTGAAGGTTGTGTTTCTGGAGAAAACTTAGTGTGGTTAAGTCTGCAGAGGAGGCAATACTTTTTTGTTTTTCAAGGAAGCAGTGGCAAGGCCAAGGTAAAGTTCGGCAAGTGAGAGTTATCCATGCAAAAGGTTGGGAGGAAAAAAAAGTGTTGATTATATATCTCCTTCCCTTGGACCTTACTTGTGCTTTGTGCATTCCTTGTGCTTTCCTCTGCTACTTTAAAAAATTCAGGAAATTATAATGCCTGTTCTGTGGAGCAAGTTTACTTAATACAATTTCTGTACAATAACAGTTAGTTAGGCTTGAGTTGTGAAGTAACAAATTTGTATTTCCACATACCTGGTAGTCAATATTTTTCTTTCCTTTTTTTTTTTGCTGATAAAATTTCCATTTGTGACAGGCATTTTCCAACAAGACTGCACAAAAGTGTAAACAAAATTTAACTATATTTCTGTTGAATTTACATTTTTTTTCATTGTCCGTTTTTTTAAGTACTGGTACATGTTGTGCATACTGCAGGGGCGTCAAAAATGTATTAAAACTTGAATGAGCTTTGGCATAACCAGTCACATAAATTTGATTTTTCTTTAAGTTAATTACAAACCTGTGTTCAACGGTCACCCTTGGGAAATGGCAAGGTGGCCATTATATGCGGGGTGACCTCTATATTCACGTCAACTTTGCAGAAAATATAAGGCAACTGAAATTTTGGGATGTTGTCCGGTGACCATAATACACAGGGTGACCACTATATACAGGGCAGTATATACAGGCTTGACTGTATTATTATTGTTTCTAAGTTCCGAGATATTGTCAAACTTCCTTGAAGCAGCCAGCCAAAATGTCAAGATTTGGTGATTTTAAAAATTGGGGAAAATTCTGGGGTATTTTAGAAACAAGATCACTCATGAAAGGTGGCTGCACGTCCAAATTGTATGATGGAGTCACCTTGTATAAAACATGTATAAACTATTATTTAACCACTTGTCAAGTCACAGTAAAATCCTGGGGGAGGGGGGCACCTCCCGTATAAATGAAACAGGGATGCTTGTCATCTTGTTGAGGAAGTGAGGGGTAGGCTAGGGGGGGGGGGGGGGGGGGTGTAAATTTGCAGAGTTAAGTTTCACTTAAGGTGTTGAGGATGGAAAACTAATATCTTCCTTCATACATATACTGCTTAGGTTAGTGTGAAAATAAATACATTATTATATGAAATACATGTAAGTAAAACCAAAAGACATCATACAGTATAATTTGAAGAGAGCATTCAATTCAACATCTTTTTTACCAATTAAATCTCTGCATGCATAGTCATTTAGGGTTGGCCACCGTGAACTGTAAATAATCTAATTCATGCCCTCTCTCAAATAAATGCCTTTTGTGTAATAAATGCCCACTTATGATGAAAAATTTATATGAGACACCCCAGGGTGCAAAGAAAATCATTTTTACAGCTTTCCATTCGGGCAAGCTGAAGCTAGCATTTACTAGCCCAGACGTCATTTCAACTAGCCCCAAAAGCTTTTTGACGGGCAGAATTGCTTTCACAGTTCTTCTGTTATTCGAATTCCTCAAAAATGCGTCACTTGCCCATCGGGCAAGTTAAAAACAGAATTCACTAGCCCGATAGCAAAATCCACTAGCCCCGAGCTATCGGACACTACTTTCTTTGCATGCTGCACCCCCAATAAAAGGTGTTCCAAAATACTAGGAATTATTAGCAAGAAGACGCAAAATCATTAAACTTATTCAGTTTCTTGCGACAACACAATAACTTGAAGCGAGGATCCAGACCTCCAAATTGGGCTTTGAGATATGGATCTCTAAACGGCCTTAAGGCATCAATAGTGATGGACTGGATATTCAGCTACTTGTAAACTCTATTCTATATTTGTAAAGATTGTTCTCTCTTTTACACATTCCATATCTATTAATCGCCCCCTCTTGGACCCCTAAAATTAAATAAACACCCTGGGCATCTATAAAGTTATTTATAGTAGTCTCTTTTAGTGGTGCAACAAAAGCTGAGCCACACCCAGATTGGTTTCTTTTGGGGTCTTACATAATTGCTCAACAAGCATCCCTTTATAACCTTTCATACAGGAGTCACTGCCCAACCCCTCCCCAGGAGTAAAATACACAGTTGTGGAAATGCAATAGAATGTTACACTTTCTAGCTTAAGGACACTATTAAATTTTAAGTTAATGTAACAGCTGTGAGTTGAAACAGAGCCCTAATGCTTTGGTCTTGCAGCAATGCATTTTCAAAGAACACCCTGTTATTAGTAGTTATAGTAGACATGCATGCGCTTTTTCGCTTTATACACTATTGCAGCTGGGTTAAGTATAAAAGAAAACTTAAACTCTCCAGTGGCAGAGCTGTACTGCTTACACTGAGAGCCTTTCAATAAGTAATGGCTGTTAGCCTGTGTATAAATGTCTTCCATTTTCTTTGCTTAAATGGCAAAAGATCATTAGTGTTGCAAAGATAGAAATACCTGCACCCAGGCTAAATGAAATTCAAGCATAAAAAAAATTAATGCTGAGTACACTGCACAAAATAAAATAATTTTTATGGAAATCCCTTGAAAAAATTAGTCCCTGTGTTTAATAGCTTCTCATGTGCACTTCCCCTTAACTTTTGCAAAAACCTTATAACCGTATGCATATCCTCTACTTTGTTCATGTTTTTCTTTTCATAATGATAAAGAACAAATTTTTGTTTGATCACTTCCAGTTTTCTCACTGTCTTTATTGATTAAACAGTGGTAGAGAGAATTCAAAGATACAGTTCAATCTTAGGGTCAAAAGTTTCACTTTCAGAATTAATATTCATAATTTAAAAAAGTTACACTTGTGTGGTTATTCAAATGAAACCTTATTTTTACGCTACAAGGTAAAATTTGACACCCTTTAATTTTATTTTGGACTCTTTAGAATGAACACTGTGATATTTGAGAATCATGTTGGAGACAAGAGAATTACATACAGTGGAAGCTCTTGAAAGCAGACACCCTCAGAAATGGTCATGTAAAAATACAGAGTTTGTATATGGAAGTTGAGAAAAATGGTTTTTTGAAGGCGGCCATTATTAGAACTGTCTGCTTACAAGAGTGTCTGTTAAGAGAGCTTCCTTTGTAAGTTAAACACAAACCCAACTATGATCTCTAACAAATTTGGAGTGCTAATCCATTGGGTGCCAGATGCAATAAATGACCGCTTTTTACTTACAGTGGTCTAGGAAGAAGAAACCCTGGACATGGTAGACAATAGTGCAGATCCCCAATACAGCTGTACTCCTTAAACAAAGGGGCATTTTTTCAAGACATCTCGCTGATAGCATCTTCTTTCCTCTGCTTGAAATAGGGATGCTGCAGCAACACTTAGTAAGTTAACCAGGTTAGTTTTTGAAAAATCTTGTAAAACATTTTTCAGAACATTATAACCTGGTTAAAAGAGTCTAAGTGGGTTAATTTTTTTCAGCAGCCTGACTCAATTTAGACTTTCACAAAATCATTCAATGTTGCACGGTTTTGTTTTATACCTCGATTGCTTGCCTTAGAGTGACTGACAAAATTTGACCCCGTATTACTGATAAAAAGAGGTCGACCTCTTACAAGTCTTATTTCAGTCGTATTAAGAAAGAAAGGCTGAACTTTGAGTGAAAGATGTAATTTTCGAAACTGTTGTGCTTGCGTACAGCCAAGATTTGGTAAAGTAAGGTAAATTTGGACCATTCTTGAACCCATAGGGGGAGATGATAGACTGATTGCACTACCCTGCAAGGTGGTGACAAGCCTAACCTGGTTAAGAAAATCTTTTGTTTTTGCTTGATTTGCATAACCTGTTTAAGTCCCCAAGTGTGGCCGCAGCCACTGTGTTGGAAACTGCAACTTTCAATTGGTTGGGATGGTTTTAGCTAGTGTTCTACAATAATCAACTCCCTCTAAGATGGATGCTGTTGGTACAAATACAATGTTCTCCTTATAGAGCCTTAGGTTGCCCAACAGACTGTTCTCACTTGGCGTCAAGTCTGCCATATTGGTGTCCCAGAACAATGAAATGGTGGCTATTTTGGCGTTCCAAACGAATCTTGTAGGAGTTCAACCTTTTCAACAAATGCTGAATTTTTCTTTTGTCCCAATAAATTTTCATAGCTGCTGGCCATGTGAGTGAAAAGGTTCTATAAAAATCGTCAAGAACCCGACTGATTGAAAATGGCACTGGTCAAGCTGTAGGTGTCTTTCTTTTGATAGGTGTGTCTGTTAAGGAGGAGATTTATTATGACACTGTGTTTGGAAAACAATAATGCTAGTCAGCTTAGTTGAACAGCTTATTCAACTATAAAATTATGTCAACTAACTGATTGAAACAGTAGAAATCGATGCAGGCAAATAATATTGAGCATGTTTTACATGACGAAGAATTCCACCTGGCAGGAGGAAATATGGTTTGTTGCTCACAAGTACAAAATATGGGACAAAGGTCACAAGTGCAGGTAACTGCTCTATTGATAAATAACTGAGATAGTTTCCCCTTAGTTTCCCCTTAAGCTAAAACTCTATTTTGGATTGTGATTAGGGCGAGAAGGTTGTTTATTTACCATCATAGTATGGTGAAATGTACTCTAACTTGCACTTGTGACCTGTACTTAGACCTGCGTTTTTGACCTGCTGGTTTGTTACATGAGTGTACAACCGACAGGAGATGAACATAAATGAGACTTTGGAGAAAAAAACTCCCCTAGGTAGCCAGTGCAATAATTGCAGCTAAGAAACCAGTCGCTGACCACAAAAAAACTACATGTTTAATGAAATTATTTTTATGAATGGTTTATTATACCGCAAAAGATGTAGGTATGTTGTGCTAGCTATGTTAACAATATATTGTACTAATGTCCATTACTTTGCAAATTTAAGGGCATTGAAAATTTCTGCAAATGTGTTGAATTTATGATTGTCTCCCAGTTAGATAATCAGGATTGAAATGCTATCAATGCATCATTGATTTTTGATGGTATAAGCTAGAGTGGATACAGCAATCATAGAATTAATGTGAAAATCAAGTTAACCAATACAGTTCAGACTACATGTACATACAGATCAGTCACTCAATAATGTGTTGTTATAAGTTAAATTGATAAATCAGTCACTGTCACTGGTTATGGACTTAATCCTCTTTCGTTTTTGTTTTTTTGTGTTCACAAATGGGGAAAGTGTAATCTGAACATCATTTCTGAGTGCTGCAGTGAATGCAGCCTTTGTCTTTTTCCTTCCCGGAGTAATTAATGTCCTATTAGTGCATTTTGGTGAGTGTCTTTTCTTGTTCTGTGTTTGTAATTGGCAAAGATGATGCTCATCTGTGTCATCTAACTGATCAAAAGTAGATATAGGAGACCTGTGTCTTCTTTTGGTGAATATGGATCGTGTTGTCTTGGAGCAAGGGGTTGGTTGAACAATCATAGCATCAGATAAGTTGCTTTCATCATCAGAGGAGTTGTTGGGTGTTACTTCGTTCATTGCAATGAAGGAAGATGTTGAAGGTGTACATGAAATATGTTGTTTCTTCTTCATCCCTAGATTATTAACCTTGTTGAATTGGTTATTTCGCTGGTGACATGGTAGTTCCTTAATTTTAGTCTTATCTCCCAGAACTTCCATATCTGAATCGCTTGAGCTCTCTCTGCTTTCAACAGGATTCCTTGGTTTTGTTCTTGTATTCCTTGATCTATTTACGTTTACAGAAGCCTTTTTCCTTCAAGATAAAAGAAAACTCAATAAGTAAACAAGGATGAAAGAGAATGAAAAGAAACACTACAAGAAACAATATTACAACTAGACACAAGAATAACAATGGATCAACCAAACGTGTACCCCACTACCAAACAGCCAGTAACATTCACTATGGCAACCCCTCTAGATAGGGTGGACAGTATTTTCATAATACCATAAAATTCCAAAAATAAGCCCCTCCATGTATAAGCCCCTCCAAATATAAGCCCCCCAAACCGGTAACGCAAAAAACCCTCCGTTAAATTGCCCCTCCAAATATAAGCCCCCAGGGGCTTGTACTTGGAATTGCCCTCAAATAGAAAGTAAAACAAGCAAAAACGGTAAATTTACTTCCAACTATAAGGCTAGCCCAATTGATTTTGAAACGCAAATTTCTGTCCATAGATAAGCCCCTCCAAAAGGGCCTTTCAAAAATATAAGCCCCGGGGCTTATTTTCGGAATTTTACAGTACTTTAAAAGTCATCTCCGCAAGGCTTCAGTCTTTCAAATCCTGGCTAGTATCAAGTGAACAAAGACATCGATCAACCCAGTTTCAGTGGGTGTCAATGAGGATATGAATCAGGGGATCAGGGTAACTTATCTTTTAATACATAACAAGTTACACCTTGTTCTTTGATAAGATGATAAAGTTGAAGTATGAGCTCTTGCTTGTTTCCTAGCGGTGTTGATCCAGCCATTTGCTGATGAAAGAGTTTCAACTTGTCTATCTTTTGAAGATGTCAACTCTTGCAATTCTTCATCACTGATAGAGGTTTGCTGTACAATGGAGAGAAATCAAAATTTACATCAACTTTGTTACTGACACACATCTAGAAAAGGTCTATTTGTCACCACAGCTGAGGTGTCGGCCAAGTGTCGGTGAAATGTCAGTGATATGTCGGTGATCTGTTGGTGAAGTAATGACTGACTATCTACTGAGTATCGGCTGACTATCGACCGATTGTTATCAGAGACCGACTATTGGCCACATATCAACCGATACTCGACTGATACTCGATTGGTACTTGATCGACAGATGACCCGTACTCGATCAATACTCAATTGACGGTCAACCAATACTCGGCCGATATATTGACTGATATGTCAACCAAGAGTCAACCAACACATCAGTCCACCCCTCATAAGACACAAGATCCCTTTCTTTCAGGTAGCCCATTTGTTATACTTACATAAATTTTGTGTGGAGTGGAAATCCTGCAATAGTGTACTCTAGAATAAACCCTGTGTTAAGGCGGAGGGAGGAGAGGGTCAGAGGTGACTCCTAAACAGTGTCCACAATAATATTCCCAAAAAGTGGGTTTGTCAAAAAAGACTGAGTGCTAAAGGATAACACTCTAGAGTTTAGACTTTAAGTGCTGAAACTAAATTGGAACCACCCGACATTAATGTTGGCCAATCAAAGGTCAAGTTCATACTAACAAAGGAGTCTGACTTGATCAATTTGTTATAAGCCAGTCATGGAAATATTTTTATATGTTTAAGTTTCAAAGTGTCAGTGGTCCCAATTGAGTTTGTTACACTCTAAAAATAACTTCAAATTAAAGAAACACATTTATAATTTACATGTATAATAATAACATGTAATTAATATTATGTACAAGGATTTCTGTAGTTGTTTCTTACCTGTCTTTTCCTTTTACTGTTGTTTTGAATCTGATCAGAAACTTGTTTGCTTCTCCGCGACTGTTTGAAATGTCTGGTGCTTGATGGTCCAGCTGGCCATTTTGAGTTGGATCTTAGCCTCCTTGAGTTTGCCTCACCCTGGTTTCTGTTTTTGCCTCTATCTCCTGAATTCTTACTACTATGATTACCAAATGGTAGCCAGTCACTACTAAGATCATCTAAAGAACAAAGAAAAATAAAAAAAAGTTAGACAAAACACCTTGTAAAAATATATTTACAAACGATTTACCAATAGATACCTACAATACCACTCGACTTTCTGTTTCTGCATCTATTCCTTGAAGTCTTACCGTAGTTGTTAGATGGTATCCAATCACTGCTAAGATCATCTAAAGAACAAGAAAAGAGACATTATATTTAACAACCGAAAAAAAATATGTTGTACAGAATTTGCATTGAACAGAGGAAAAAAATCCTTAACTTAATTCTGATATCAGTTATAAATATATATTATAGGTAAGTGGAATAATATGGAATTTTTTAAAAGAACTCAAAATTTATTAAAATAACTCTAAGAAGCAGTGCTCAGTGAAAATTGATAAAGCAAGATAGTACAATGAATAAATGTAAACATTTATCAACAACTTTACAAAACCCTTGAACAAAACTGTCCTAATTTAAACCTGAGTGTTTTAGGTTGGCCTCTTCACAGTTTAGTTCATGGCTGCTGAGTGAGAAACTTATGATTTCATTGTTCGTGGAATTTGTGGCTGCATTTATAAGACCTGTTAATATGAGGTGAGCCAACCCAGTTAGCCACACTGTCCCCCTTTACCAGCTAGCCCAGCTCATACCTTGTTTCCTCTTAAAAAATAAAAATTAATGTCTGTTGCATTTATATAAGGAGGCAGACAAGCAAGCTTGCAGAGATCTTGGATCAAACAAGCGGGATCTTGGCAAGCCAGGCCAGCCTACCTTCTCATATAATCCTAACAACAATTTTAAGAGAAACAAGACATAAGCCAAGCCATCATCATCATCATCATCATCAACATCAGTGCCTGAGTCTTTTCAAGTCATACACCAGGTTTCTAGGCATCATATTGTTTTACAGCAGACCTTGTTCAATTGCCATACAGGTATTAGCTTCAAAACGCTTTTCCTGCCAAGAGCCTTCTCTTTATCTCCTTCCTTGGTTTTGACAGCTGTGACTCTGTAATATTACAGGCATGACCACTAATCAAATATAAAATCCAAACTAACCATCTGACTCATTATCACTGACAATGAAGCCGTCACTGCTTGCTGGTGAACCACATGACTGCTCTTCAGTTAGCTGAAGTAGTCTGAAACAAGAACAACAAAAAACACACAGTGAGAAGTTGACGTGTTGCTTATAGTACTACATGAACCTGCCACTCAGAAAATGTGTGTGTTAATACTAAAATATGTCAGTATGTTTTTGTCAGGTTATTGGTTCTGATCAAATCATTTTTTCATTACTGGTGTGAATTTTTTTTGTTATACTAAGGTAGGGTTCCACAAGTGAGTGTAGCTATGTACTACTTGAAATTTATTTCAAAAGCAGCACATTATAAGACATTAGTGTTAATAATAACATACATGACTGTAAAAAGGGTTTTTGTCCGGGTCACTGTAGTGTTGAAACAATTGGCTTGTTTCATAATTTTAATATTGTTACTCTTATTACTAAGTCATTACATGTATGCTACAGAGAAGAGAACTTGAGTGAGTAAAGTTGATCGTTGAACTGGTTTAACAAATTTAATTATTTTAAAAATGCATGTACATGTAAATGTACCTGTCAATGGAGTTTGTTCTAGTTCTTGAAGAGTTTCGTAAAGGATAACGCTTGTTTTTCTGTGCCACAATTTTGTTACTAATTCTTGCAGTATCAGTTTCCTCCCCCTCTTCACCATCATCTTTATCAACAACAACACTGTTCCTTGTTATCTCTCTACTGTAAGTGGAATAAACAAATAGAATATTCATCCTTGGGCAGGCAAATATATCTTACGGTACATTATCATATATCTCTATCAGAGTCCCCTCCGACCTGGTCCCAGTTGTTCAAAAGGTGGATAGTGCTATCCACTGGATAGCACTCTCTGATCTAGCTTTTGAACAACTTAGGCCTGAAGTGTAAATGACAAACAACTATGTTTACTATGTTCTTTTTGT
This sequence comes from Porites cylindrica, assembly GCA_964035525.1. Lineage (NCBI taxonomy): Eukaryota > Metazoa > Cnidaria > Anthozoa > Scleractinia > Poritidae > Porites > Porites cylindrica. Next base: position 15,117,335 of record OZ037785.1, read on the forward strand.
AAACGAAGCCTCGCAGGAAGCATGAAATGCATGGTGTTGTGCCCCGTGCCTCCCCCCTCCCCCACCTGCCAAGACAGCTGCAATATTGTTTGGCAAAATTGGAAAGCACTAATAATTTTTTGTGCATGCAACTGTTTCTTAAGTTATATTCTTTAGTTCTCAAACTTAGTTCTCCTGGCATGCTGCCAGTTTTATATCCCTCCAATATTACACTATCATCGAGGATTATCATACTTCACAGTGAAATCCACATAGACTACAACAATATAAATTCACACCACTACACATGCTACCCCTAATGACTTCACAGATAAGAAAGCAATAAATTGCAACTAACAGAAATTGAAAAACAACATTAGGAGGCATATATTTTTCAAAAGGTAAATGCATGGTCTAGCAGTATCTTTCTTTTCCCGTTTTTTCTCCAAGAACATCAATAATGTCCAACCTTAATATTATTAAAATCTGATGTTCTGAATCCAGTTTTTTTTTGTAAGCTGTCTCCGTTTACATTAAAAATCGAGGTTTCAATAGTTTTGCATCTAGCATGATAAAACTATTAGTTAGTGAAACAAAATGGAGTAGTTTGCTAGCCAGGACCTGTGCTCTTATTCTTTATATTTCGATTTGAATATTTGATTTCGGGCCCGTAAAGCTACCGGGACTTTCGAGAAACGGGCCCCATGTCTGAAAATGAGTGTGCAAAATGGCATGTTCTGGTGTGAAATAGAGTCATGATTTGGAGAGCCAGATGTAGGCATACTGCCTACCTAGTATTTCAAGCATACAGTACCTCCAAACCCTTTACTTTATACATTAATTTCTCTTCAGTGTTGAAATATTTCAACATGAGAAAAGAAATTTTGTATCTCCAATTGGCCATGTAATGTTCTTTTTATTATGCAAACACCAATGAAATACCCCTGGGTGCTACTGCCATATATCGGCTATATAGGTATGTGCCGCTCTGAAGGGTATGGTTTTCAATCAGTTAACTCTGGGATAGGTGACATAAATCAGAGAGTTTATGTCTAGGACAGGGTATCACTTTACAGGAAACTGATCAATTGGTTAAAGATTTCAGTCTAGACTAAGGAAACCGGGAATTGCCACTCAAAAATATGAAAAAAAATTCAAATCGGTTTTGTTTTGGCTGGAACTCAGTAGTTTGTAAATGTAAATGTAAATGTAAATATCTTATTATCCACTCCCCACAGGGCTTTTCAGGGATAATTTACAACACTGGTTGGGGGACTTTGCCAGACTGCTTAAGGTGCAGTTTACAAGTACTGAAGGAATGAGTGATGATGCCCCCATACATGAGTGTGAAAGTGAGATAGACCACTACACCGGGCACTATGTGCCCTACTCTTTATGAAGAGTGTGTGGGTTCTTTAACGTCCCACAGATTTATTACATGAGCAAGGGCTTGTGAGACGGGGCCTACGGTTTATCGTCTTTATCCGAGAAGACTAGAAAGTCTTACCATTTGCAGATGTTATTACAAAGGCAGCACTTTCTCCTCAGTTATTTAAAGACCCTGAGTGTTGGTCCGGCCGGGGTTTGAACCTACGGCCTCCCGCTCAGCAGACCGGCGCTCTCCCAACTGAGCTAACCGGGCTGGAAAACAGCTACTCTAGGATGGGGCGGGGGGAGATTTGGGGAGTTACCTAAGTCTAGTATAGGGTAGTGAAATTCACTTGAACTAGCTCTGGTATAGGCTAAGAGTTCTGGGGTACCAGCGGCACATCCCCACCCAAAATTTCTCAAAGTACCCCCCCTTCCCTCCAGGAAATACCAGACCATTTCAATTTAATATTTTTTGGTGCACAAGGTACGATTTATTTCAAGTGTGACAATAACATTTTTGTGTGTAACTCACCTGGTATTTCATTAGTGTTTATATAATAATAATTTATAAGTCATGGAGAAGAAAACTCATATGGTCTTACTCTCTATGACCCTTGACCCGGTTTTACAAAATATACCTGTCAAGGGAGTTTGTTGTAGTTCTTGAAGAGTCTGGGAGAGATATGTGGCTATCACGTAATGTATAGGGCTCATCTCTCTGGACCACAATTATTTCTTCACTACTACTGTCCATGTCACTTTCCTCCTCCTCTTCACTATGGTCATCGTCATCATCATCGCCATGATCAGAAATAACAGGGTCCACAATATTACCATTGTTTCTTCTAATCTCTCTTCTGTAAGTGGAATAAAGAAATTCTTGAAGAACATCATCGGTGTCATCGATGAAGGAGTCTTCCAAGTCATATTGATCAAGATGCAGCTGCCTGGATGTCCGGGGAAGTCTTCTTCTTTGACTCTATCAAAATGCCAAATTGATAATTAATTATTCACCAAAATTAACTTTTCAAACTTTTTTTTGCGGCTGACAAGTTGTTATTGATAAAATGTCCAAATGCTCATTAATGATGCAAATTTTAAAATGATCATTGATTTAGTTTATACTAAAGAGTATGAAAAAACAGCACTAAACCTGTCTGAATGAAAACATTATTTATGAGTACAAAAATCACTGACTATACATACTGGTTCTCTTTGACGCCCTCTGGTTTGCAAACTCCTACTCCATGGATTACTTATATAAATAGGTGGTTCATAGTCATCATCTAAATCATCTTCAACCAAGTCAAGTGCATCAAAAACATCTTCAGCAACTAAATCATCATCATCATTCCACACTCTCTGATCCTTGTCACCCACACGAACTTTGGTTGGTGGAGATTTGAAAGGACTCAAATGAACCTAAAAGGAACATTAATACACTTAATGGGTTATTTGGTCATTTAATATATCTTCGAGGTGTGCAAACTTTTAAAATTGCAAACACTGGACACTTAAGTGTCATTTTCAATGTTAATTGTGGTGAAATATTGGTTACACATAATCTTATATTTAAACAAAATATGCACTGTACCTGAAACCGGAAAATGTGAAATTTAATGTAATATTCATGGTTCAGAAAAAGTGAGACATCTGCCTGTTTTACACTCATTCAAAATACATGTTGGATTACCATGCATTCAAGCACAACCGCCAAGTATTCCAAATAAAAATAAGAAATAAGTTCACAACTTATAAACTTACTGATGGTAGTTTCGATATTTAGAACATCCAGGCATACCGTACTTAGAGACGAGAAAATTCTAAAGGGATTAAGGTTAGTATTTTAAACTGACACATTGGAAAGTCCGACTTATGAACTCCAAAAGTAGTGCAATATATGCAAAAATCATTCTCCTTTTCACACCTGCATAGTCTCACATCTGTTGTTTTTATGAACATAAGTTTATCTGACAGATACTATGCTTAATTGGTATAAAACCGAGAAATGGAAATGGATGTACATTTCGCATCGAAAAGTGGAAATTAAAATGTAAGACGCTTAAAATTTCAAAACGTAAGGACAGGAATTAAGACCAATTAAAGGGTTTACTATTAGCGGTAAGATCTTTAAGTTAGCGTTATTATCTCTCACATTAAGGTTTAAGATTTTTCCGGGTGAACAAGTCATTGATTTTAAAGTTTTAAGATTTTAAGTGTAATTTTTGTGTACCTTCGTTATGCAACGAAATCGAGCCTTGCAGATGGGGCAAGTATTTGTATTCTGTGAAAGAAAATACGCTTCGAGTTAATGATAGCGTAAATAATTGATTTACATTTATCCATGAATCCAAAATGAGACATATACTAATAGTCTGAATAGTAAATCTGAACAAATTCAACAACAATGTCTAATTTTATAATTAACCTCTGCCCATTCCAAAATGCAAGGGAAACAAAACCAGTGATTGCAGACACTCAATTTCCCACGACAAGAAACTGTTTCCAAACAGATTATGCAGTTAGAAGGCTCATCAGAGTGATCAGCGACTTTAGTATTTTCCGTAGATTTTCGACTTTTCCTCGAACGAGACATCGCGTTTCTATTTACGATTTTCTCGTTTTCAATATGGCGCTCTTTTTTGCGGAGCAAAATGGCTGGCTATCTTCCCACTGAATCACGACTTTTCATTGGTTGATATTTTCTGCCATCGCTCCAGCCAATCATTTCTGTCATAGTTGAAGAACGCGAGAGCCTGGAACGAGACGCATTTGATATTACCCGCTGACTCAGTAAATCGCTGTTATTATAAGGAAACATTTCATTGAAAACATGGCTGATGTTGGCGGTATGATAGCCGCGACAGGCATAGAAAGTCCGAACAAACGGGCTAAAATGGACATGGAATTACCAGCAACCAACTTCGATGAATCAAAATTCGCCAGATATTACAGAACGGACGCAGTCGCCTCTCTCACAAGCTCGCATTCCTCGCCAGTTGCCAGTGACTCATCAGCATTTTATTCATACCCGTACACCTTCACATCGAATTCTTTCTCTTCGTACACATATCCTTGTGGTCAGACGGACGCAACAGCCTTATACACATACCCAGCATCGTACGGCGTTCAGTACAGCACGTTAAATGGTTTCACTTCGGAATATTCCGCAACGACAGGTATGCAGCAATGCGCTTAGCTTCTTCACAAATTTTAATACTGATATCGCTTAATGCGTTACTGGAGAGATCATAAATATTTCAGCTGGCGTACTAAGTTTCATTGTGGAAGTTGGGGTAATCAGTTTAGGAACGAATTTTTTTTACAAAGAAAGATAGAACTTCTGGTGAAAGAACCGTGTGAGAGATTTAGCGATGAAATTCGGGATTGACTTTGGGCGTGCACGAAACTGGGTTAATGTTCTTAGGTGCTCTATTACTGTGCGCGTCTGCGCTTCCCGTGTCTGTTGTCTCAATATTGTTGTTAAACTTGGAAATTCATCTATTTTTAAATGAATGTCACGTTTAGTCAATAATCTATGAATGTTGTGCCGCTTGGGTTTAAAAAAGAATCAACCCGCTTTCCAACGCCGGGCGCATTAAAACGCAGTGCGTGCTCGAGGAAATGACAATTGATTGCTGCATTATAGCCCCTGTCATTCTCCTGCGAGCTCATTGACCACGCAATTTCTGGAAACCGTCTTCCTGAAATAATGAAAGAAACATATCTTTCATTTGATACTTGAGCCCGGTCACAGCTGTATTCATCGCGGAATGCATCTGCGTTAATAGTTTGACATAAAGGATTATTTTCCTCTCTCAGAAAAAAAATTCTCTGTCGCTCTTATCGTAAACTTACGTGGTACATTTCTTCTGCCTTGGTGATATGAATGGAAATAGTTAATGAGAAAAGCTTAGAGCAATATCGTTGTTGACTTTTTCGTGGGAGTCAAGCAGACTTTTTTCGATGTGCTATCAGCAATCTTTATCTCTCTAGTTATTTTTTCGAGTCAGGTCCTTCCTTGTAACGGATTATCTGTATAGTTTCCTAGTCTTTTCACGACACCCTGATAAATGGATTTTCCTTAAATGTCAGCTACTTGCATTCTCTACGGTTTTATTGATTAAAATATAAAAGAAAAGACACTTACTCGATCACTGGCCACAATTATTATTGAAGCAGATAATTGTTAACTCTTGTACTCCATACTCCAGTGAACACTCTGGAGCGTAACATCCTTTGTTATTTTGATCCAAGGGGGAATTGAAAATCACTGATCCATATCACAATAATAAGGCCGTGCCTTGGGATTTAATTCTTGGATTGTTGTTCTTTGATCTGGTAAAACCAAGGAACCGGCCTGCAGTGATTTTGTCCGTGTGATGTTGTTTGCCCATATCCTTGTTTCACCTAATGCTAAATCAATATAGATTTCCCAAGGGTACGGTGCAATCAACAGTATTGTCATTACTGAGCCTTTCTAAGTGGAACGTTTTTATTCCACCTCATTAAAATTATTGTGCCAAGTTCAGCTGTAAAAAAGCTCAGGTATGAGGCCGAATTTTTGAGAAGTGAACATTGGTCAGTCAAAGAAAATTGCCACAAGTTGTTTTCATAGGTTGAATTTGTTAATTAGGAACTCTTGAGACTGAATACAAGAGTATTCAGATCTCCACTGTTAGGGTAAATATAAAATGTATAATTATGTTGTTTTGTTTTTGTTCAACACTTCTTTTTAAGCTTTTTAGTCTGTTCTATTTTAGAACTGCAAACAGGGAAACAATTCCAAGACTGCCTGATATCACAGAAGAGGGAATTTACACTCAACACATTCTCTATGATTATTTCTAATTCTCTCAAAATGGCAAGTCCATAAAAAAAAAGTCAATATTAAAATCCATGTTGCATTGAAAAAGTCCTTTGATGCAGGGAAGACTTTCTTTAAGATGATAATATTAGGCTTGGGGCAACTTCAATTATTCAATTCCAAGAATCACATGCTGTGAAACTGGGTCAACGTACATGTGTATTACTGAATACTCAAATGGTTAACAACCAATCAGACCAAAGTATATTACAGACTTGCAAATTTGCATTAGATTCAGACTCTGCTTTCATTTATACCAAGCTTTTGTAATTTTGTGTTTACTTCATACCAAGCAAAATTAATATTTTGTGATTTAAAAATGTCTTCTTAGATTCGGATCAATGAAAATTTCTTTTAACCTCTCAAGATTGTTATCTGAGAGAGTGTTTCATTGCAGAAAAGTAAAGCTAAGATGCCCATCTTTTTTTGTGTATTATCATCATAATTTCTAGTGAAGTATTTGTTGCTGTTACAAGTCTTTCAATAAACCTGAACTTGTAATAAGTGAAAAAGAATGGTTAAGGTCGTTATAAGTTGGAAGTCTTGTTATAAAAATCAGCTGTTTCTGATTTTGCTCAATTATTTTTATCATAGTATGCTTTTCAGTTATTACCACAAATATCTCATTTCATTTGCTATGGTGAAGAACAATTTTTTTTGTTACAAATCCAGCTAAAAAAGAGCTTAATTTTTAGTTTTACCTAAAGATGTCATGTTCATTGAGAAATTTTGTTGTTTTAAATTATCCCTTTAAATGTGCACTTTGGTGACCAATATTGTTTTTATTGAAATTTCATCCAAATGTTTGCAGATATTAATGGTAAAATGCTTCCAGTATCTCCGCCATGATTTTTTCCAAGGCATCCCTGTAGCTAGACAAAACGCTGACTGTAAAAATTGATTGCTTTCATAGGCAGATGTTATTTCCCTGAAATGCCCAACCTTGCTTTGATTTATGGTTCTCTGATTGTTCTTATATTTTTTTTCAGTGCAGTACATAATAGGTGCAAATAAAAATGTGAAGAGGGAATGCCTCAAGCCAAAAACTCATTTTGCCTGAGAGAGTGAATTTTCTCTTTCTTGCTTTGTGTTACTTAAAATTTAATGGTGTGAAAAGCAACCTGCAGTGATGCTAGATGCCATATCCCCATGGTTTGGGGCCTTGATACTGAATTACAATGCAGGTTCACAGCTGCATATTATGGTGAATAAATGTGAAAGGGGTGGCTTAGTTTATTACAAAATCCTGATTTTCAAAAATCTGTTCATGCTTTTCCAACTTAGCCAAGTTCCTGCACAAGTAGGTCCTTCCATTGTACTATATATACAGTCGGCTGAATCCCTTGGACCTTTTAACATAATATTTTATACTACATGTAGCTAGCAGGCTAGAGTTTCAGTACATTATGTAATTTATCAGTGTTTTGCACTGCTCATGTGTATTTCTGTGGGCGTTTAATTTGCGATAGTTTCAGGCGAAATAATAGATGTGGCTGACAGAATCTCAGAATAATTGTTTTATTACATGTTGACCACTTGCGCCCACTCACTAATAAACTTGCCATTTATTTCAGGTTATTCGCTCTCTCCAAGCTCTTCAATCTCCACATTAACATCAAGCTCAAGCATTAGTATTCCACGATCATTAACTGGTAACTCAACTGCACATCACAATACACCTCCTTCACGTGTCATCCACTGTCGAGCAGTCGCAGATGGCTGCAAGGAAACAGACTTAATAGGTGTTCTTCAACCTTTCGGGAAAATAACGTGAGTATGAGAATTTATTTCATAAAAATCAGGTACAAAAATTGATGTGTGGTACATTCCACTTTTCTCTCTTTACAAGGAACTTACTAGAGAGAAGAGTGGTAACTTACTTCTCTTAGAAATTAATAATGGTAGAATTTACAGTTAACGCTAAAATATGTGTAGTACAGCTTATGCTAACAAATCATCTTTGTGTGAGTTTAAAAAAAAGACATAGACAGAGTTGCTATCCATGGCAACCATAATTCCTTATTGCCACCAGCCAAAACCAAGAGAACTTCCATGATAAATCAAAGTTATTAATTAAAAATGGCATGTCTGTTGTATTCTAATTGTGTGTAATTTTGACTAATGAGAACCCAACACAGTGCAGCTTGTATGTAGTACCTTGTTGATGTTGCTGTTTCAATCTGTTGCCTGTATGTAATAAGCATAATGTGACCTTGACCTACTGTAGTTAATGTTAGTTTTGACCTTAAAACCTGAAGGACAAAATTCATGTGAGCAACATTTAGATGTAGGCCTGGGTGATGCAATACAAAAATCTTCTGCCAGCAAAACAGAAAGTGTTTATTATAATAGCTCTTTGTTTCCCAAGAGTGACCAGAATCTTATTTCTCCTGGCAAAATTACTACTCAAACAAACGTGAAGGTAATGAGAATGTGGGAAATAATCACAATGATTCAAGAAATGTCTCTGCATTTGAATCAATTTTCCTTCTTTAACAACTCAGAAAGCATATGCTTAGTGATGTGCAAATGAGGAGGGAGCATATATCAAGGTTTTTCAGTAGGTAGTTTATGCAACCCCACATTGATGGTAACAAGAACGTTAAAAATCAGTACGTTTTTGAGAGAAGCAGTGACTCTGCACATGCATCAAACTTTTTGATACATTTCTTTGCTGACACTGCACAATGTCGACCTGAAATTGCTTAATTTCGGGTTTTGGGAGGAGGTAAGTGAACAACAACAAATTTTTCTTCCATTTATTTGTCTTCAAATGTAGTCTCTAATACCTAAACTTTTTAAGGAAAATTTGCCTACACCTGACAAGTTAAAAGGGTTGGAATAATCGTGAACAAGTTTGAAAGAACGCAAATTTATCGTTATTAGTGACGTTTTCACTGCCATCATTGTTGTGGTTGCATAAATTCCCTATTATTCAAGAGTGGAAAATTCCTCAAGGGAATTACATGTATATATAGTGTACTGCTTAAAATTTTGTCCATATTTGGGAACCTTTCCCATAAGAACAAAGTATAATTTTTCCAATTTGTTTTTTTTTTTTCTCAGTGTTGTTTTTCTTTGTTTTGTGTACACTCTTTTGTGAGATAATGATAATAAAAAAGGAAAAATTAACCCACAACATACCGGTAATTTTATTCATGTACATGTAAACATATTTGCACAGTCAAATAGTATGATGACTGCTTTTTCTCTCATAGTGCTAAATGGTTATTTTTCCATGTACAATGTTCATTTTATTCTGATAAAGCAAGTTGCAAAAATTTTACAGTGTATGTGTGATTAAGTCTTCCCCAAAAGTAATGAGCAAATCTTTCTGGGAAAAATTTCAGCTAATTCTCTTGCTCCTCAACAAAGGACATATGAAAAATGACTTCTATTATTGAGACATTTTACTGGAAAATGCTGCAAATATTAGTTTCGCATGCATGCTAACAACAAAGGAAATAGGAGACAGCTACACCCAGGCAAATATTAATAATGTTATAATTATTTAATGTTTTAAAAATAGCTGCAGTGTAACTTTTTACACATTTACAGTAATAATTACTGTAAATGTGTTAAAAGTTACACATTTTGTAACAATCTTTTGCTGAGACTAATTATTAGTCTCAGCAAAAGATTGTTACAAAAATTTTAATAATTTGAACAAGGAAATCCAGCTGAAAATCGCAATAATAATGCAGTTATTATTTTGTAACAATCTTCTTATCAGAAATGTTTACAGTGATGGTTGTACAAGTAGGTTGCTAGACAAATACATGTATTGCACTGAGGAACAGTCAGGCACAATAATAATAATAATAATAAGATCCTTTCCTTTGAGTATCCTTTGCAAAAACAAGGGAGGCTGATTTACATGTACCACAGTAAGACTGCAGTTTCTAGTTATCAGCATGACCTGAGTGGATTATTGAAGTTCTTTTAAATTTTAAATGTTTTCCAGTCTGAGTGGTTTTTCCCTTGATGTTGTTCATGGATTCTGTACCAGTTTTGGCTGAATGATAGTTTAGAATGCAGCTTTGTTCAACACTGGCTAAAATTTGTTTTAATACCCAGCCCTGATTATTTTTGGCTTGTAGATCATAATGCAGCCACAAAATAAAATGTTAAGACTTCCACAGAATCAGTTGCGGGTGATGTTCTTTTTTTAATTTTCTTTTTCTGGTTATGTACCACTTGCATTGCCTTTATTTCTTTATTATAGTACACAGTAAAGAAAGGAAACTGAATTTTACTGTTTATTTGCTTTATTATTAACACATTATCACCATCACGTAATAATTAGTTGTATTGCTTTTGATACGTACTAGAATCACTCTGGTATCATGTGTATGTCACATGGGGGACTGAAAGAAACTAAAATAAAAATATGGGCTGATTTCTATGCTATTTAAAAATGTTTTTCATCAATATTCAAGATGTGTAAGATCACTGAAAAATCCTTTTTGGCAAAAAATGATTATCAGCAGATGCAAGAAAATAATTTGATAATGTAGATGCATTTTACTGTTCTGTTGTTTTTGCTGACAGAAAGACTGCTTTGTGACAGTTTATAGATAAAACTTTCGTGATATCTAATTTTTTTGTATTTTTGACCATTTTAAAGCTATTTTTGGTCTGACTTTCTCAGAGACACGTACACAATGCATCCACCATGTACACTTACATGGAAGGGTGGTTGAGTTTACTGTATTCCCGTTCCAAAGTCTACTTGTAGCACTTCTGTGAATGAAAAGAAACCAAAAATTTAATGCATGTTTGATACTGTTGTGAAGCACGTGCAACTATGTACTTACCAAAAAATGTTGGTAATTTGGTCTCAGCTTTTGAATAAATTGCATTAGTTGCTAAATAGCGCTTCTTAAATACTGCTTCTGTCATTATTCATTGTTATTCAATTTGTATCTATTTCTAATCCACTGTAAGGAATCACTCAGTGACTATAAAATTTTGTACAGTTTGTTGCACAGTGGTGATAAAATAAATTTTCTTATTGTTGGTAAGACATGTCGTGACTCTGAGTCTTGTCGAAAATTTTAGGAATGTTTTCTTTTTCATCCCTGAAATGGTTTTCTTGGTACATGGTTCGCTTGGATCAGGGAAAAATTAAAACACCCAATGATTTTCTCCAAAACTTGGATACAAGGCATTTAGAATGACTGAAAACTAAGTCTTGTTCATCAGATAGTCCTTTGTTTTAAGAAAAAAAAAATGGTTTAGCTAATTTCAAAACGTTATTGTAGAGCCTCTTATCTATTTGTGCCGACTTATTAATTCTAAAGCATCTTGGCCAAGTTTTGGATGCCTTCAGAATTGACCTGATGACCTTACTGTTTGCAAGCAAGTCATTCACTGATATTTTACATGCTGGCTATTGAACTTAACTTCTAGGGGCTTTGTTGCCAGAGCTTCAAGCTGACTACCACAGATAACCACTTCTAAATTTGTTTGCCTGATTATCATTTTTAAAACTACTGTAAAGGCACTTAGTTTATGTGTGTTTTGTAACAGAGACATGTGAAGATGGTTCGTTGATAAGATGACAACATGTGCTAATTTTAAAAGGTCATGGCACTTATTTTGTAGAAAAACAAAAAATGTGTTCATTTCCTTAATTGGACATGTGCTCAAGAATAAGCAATTTGTACTATGGTCACCATTTCATTGCAACTACATGTATAAGACGATGAGAATTCCTCAATTTTTTGTTTTAGTTCACAATGTAGGAATATTGTTCTTTATATCTTCATAGCTTACTGATTGGAAAAGGGAATTGAATTCTGGCAGCTGAATAAATAATAGGAAGAATAGAATAATAAAAATGGCCAATTTGAAAGCGTCAATTTTCCCTCATGTGCTGCCAAAGAGCAATAAGATGTGTGGTGAGAGGATGTAGTATCAAACTCGTTTGTTGCATTGTAGGATGAAATCTTAGCTTGATAGGAAAATTTACTCAGCTACACCTTTTTTAAAAATGGTTTTGTTATTCTTGATTAATCCCCAGTCTATAGTTTTTTTCCTTTTTTGGCAATTTTGTCTCTCCCTTTGCACAAGGAAATAAACTATGGCACTTCCAAACTCCTTTGATCAAGAAATAAAAGCAAAAAAAATTGCGGGGTTGTAGCTAAGAGGCTGGCAGCTGACAGTGAATTTCACTGCTGAAAGAACCGGAATAAAAAAACATGGGGTAATTTTAAAGGCAGGCTTGACTTGTAAGCTTCCTTGTATGAGAGCTCAGATAGAACTGTTGAGCACCTTTGTTCATGACTACAAAATAAGCGCGGGTGGGAGTTCTTTCCCTGGAAAGGTCGTCATAGATCATTGTGCCAGTATTAGTAACAGAGCCACCTTAAGTGTGACAAAGTTTACTCTAGCTCTGTAGGTTCATTCTCTTATTCTTTTACAGATACGTGACATTATTGCCAAAAATAAGACAAGCATTGGTGGAATTTGAAGTAAGTTGGCCTATCCTTCAACCTTGGTTAGAGTTTTTAGTTAATTAAAATGCATCTCTAAAACACATGATGCATGAGGTCTTCACATATTACATGTACATGTTTCTCTCCTGAGCTTTTCCTCTCAACATTGGTTTCACAGGTTTGATTTAGTTTTCCGGTAAATCAACATTGAAGGGGAAAATGAGGAAAATATCAACAGTCTTTTCCAAGTATTTTGTTCAAGTTGGCTCATGTACTTGTAGATGTAGGTCACTTGAGTGCTGGACCATATGCTTTTATTAAACCTATCACCAATAAATGGGTGTGGGGAAGGTGCCCGAGTAAACTGAGGGAGCCGCAAGCGAGCGTAAAGGTAACCATGACAACCCTGTGAGCGGCACCACCAGGTACCATCTTACTGAGAACCTCGGTGGAAAGTTTTCAAATACTTACCAAGACCCACCCAGGGCGAGGGAAGGGCTGGGAGCCAAAAGGCTTTGGCACAAGCACAAGCAAAGACAACGTGTACGAAATGAACTTGATCTTTAAAGGAGCGCTTTAAAAATACTGTGGCTCTGAAAAAGCCCTAAGCCCACCCCACATACGATTAGCAACGGAGACCACTGGCCAGCATTGTCGCGTGTTTAACCTCGCCTAATTTACATTTAGCCACGTTTGCTCCTCAAGTTTACGTCCCCTTGATCTGTCCCTGCCCCTTGGGGACTGGTAGTTTGTTAAGCTTCTTCAAATCCCTGATTTTCCAAGGTGAGGTACTCAGGGGGTTTTGTGAATATTGTTTCTAAAATGTACCATTTTATATTGTTCCAAGTTGCATCCACAAAGTCAGTAAAGAGTAGCTTTGTAATGGAATATTTTTTAGAGCTTTTTTAATATCCTTTCAACTGTATTAGCGAAAAATGTTGCTTTCTAAGAAGTTCCTGTATTTGCGTTTAAACATTTTTACTGAAGCTAACACTCTTTCTTTCTAGGAGTCAAATTGTTAGTTATTATTCAGGCACATAATGTTGCTCTGACTGTATGTGCTTCAGCATAACTTTCACATTTTTTGCATTTCACTTTTTCACTGAACTAAATATGGAATTTTTCACAACTTTTGATTTGTATATACCCTTGTGATTGATAGGCTGGGTTGAAGTCAAACATAGAGGTGTACAAACCAGAAGGAAAAAAAATGAAAACACTCTATTCTACCTTGTTCTATGCTAACACAGGCTCCTTTCCTAAGCCTAATTAATTAAGAACTTTTTTTGGCATTGTATCATATGCTCAGCTGCATCAGCTTTGGCTAGGATCTCTTCCAATATCAAACGTAGCTGACCATAATTCATTTTCCTGCCAACTGGCAGATTAAATTTTCAGTTTTCAGTTGTCTTGTTTCTTCTTTGACACATGACATGTATTAAAAAAAGCAACTTACAGTTGTTGAGAAATTTTCATTTTAACATGATTTTATTTTTTTAGGATATTGAATCTGCCATTGCTTTAGTATCATATTCACAGGTAAGACAGATATTGTTTTCTTTTGCCTTTCAAAGTGTTTGGATAGCCTTGACAAATTAAATATTACTTTTTTGCAGTCTTACTTTAATTTTTTATCATGTTATATGGTAAGTCTTTTTTTCAATTGGCTGCTATTCAAAAATTTAAGATATTGACTGTTTCATGATGACTTATTGTCAATATAATTTTGAACTTATGTATCATGCCATCAATAATAATTATTGTGATTATGATAGTATCTAAAAATACAATGTTAATGGTTCAAAGGAAATGAAAAAATTTGCTGACCTGCATAAAAGATGCAGTTACTATAATGGAAGATTTGTTATCGAATCTTTTCTTCCTTAGCAGCAAGGTATTAGAACTAAATATTGCACTTTTCTGACACATTGAATGGGAGGAAAGACTAAAGTTTTTCTAAACATTTTTGTTATAATTTTACCAAAGCTAGATAACATTGCATGCAAAGATGCATAGACTCACAGTGAAATAAACATGACAACATTTCTTTATTTAGGTTTTTCCTATGCAAATTTTCTAGCTGTCCAGATAGAATGTGCAGTAAACATGTATTGAATTATGATGAAAAGTGACTGAGCAGATTATGTTTTTTATTTTAGTCAAACACACTCACTGTTCTTGGTAGACAAATGTTCGTGAATTACTCTAAAAGTCAGGAAATTAAGAGGTGAGCATGCAGTTAAACATACATGTAACTTAATTTTTTGTTCAGTCATGAATTGAATGAATGATGCAAACTTCTTGGTGCTTCATTTGAAATTTGGGATATACCTCCAGAAGTAAAATCCACACATACTCCCCCAAGAGATGGGAAGATATTTTTCTCCCTCACCCATCCCCTGACCCCTCTTCCTCCTGTTTTCCCATCCTCTGCCCCTGCAAATTTCTGTCATCATTTACTCTAAAACCCATTCCCAATCAGATTTCCATGATCACATAACCTCTCTTGTGTGGAGTTACATGATCTGTTTAACTCAATTTCATACCTGAAGATCAGGTCAAATGGATTTTCCTTTCCTGACTTTTTTTTAAGCTGAAGAACCTAAACATTCAAGTTAACTCATCTTGGTTGCAGTGGTGACAGTTGTTAAAATGGGACCTGCTGCTTACACTTAGCCACAAGGTTTAGCAGCCACAGTAATGAATTTACCAGGCCTATTTCAAATGGAAATAACTGCGCTTTTCAGCAACATGATGAGTAACCGATGAATACATTTTTCACTTCCACCTATCACAATGTCATGGAAGTAAGACAATCAAAGTGAATCAAAATTCCTCATTTATTACAACCTCTACACTCATCCACCCAACCTCTTCATCCCGACTGGTACATAAAACCATAACTAAACCTCACCATTCAACCTTGTCCTGAGCTCTGGTGTGTGCTTCACTCCATGTTAGACCCCACTCTTCCAGCTCTTTCATCATTGTTCTCTGCCAGGTGGTTTTCGGCTGGCCTCTTTTCTCTACTGGGCACCGTTAGGACTTGACCAAGCCATTGCAGCCTATGGTTATTACAACCAACAGCTCCTGTGGCCTTTTGAATTCTTTGAAGTAAAGGTTTCCTGAGAGTTCTGTTAGGGTGATTGATGCAGGCAAAAATGTAGTTATGTGGTTAAATTTGTGGCTTCAGAGGTTAAATGCTATTGCAAAGTTCAGTAATCTGTTCACTTGTTGCATTTATTGTGTGCTTAACAGATGGCTTTCACCATTTGCACTTTCTTACTTAAGCTGATCAATGTCGTTACTTGAATGCCTTGGGTTATTTTTTTTCTAATTATAAATTTGTTTCAAGAAAAGAAAAGCAGTGTTTTCAATGAAAGCCCTCTGATGGCAAATCCAGCTTTGTTCAATGTTGATGCTGAAGATGGGCTGTACTGCCCTTTGCAGATCAGACATTTAGATTTAGATTTTATTCCTTTTCAGGGATAAAGTTCTTAATGGGGACAGCAATGGAGGAAGTTCTGAAGCCAGCAACATTCTCCTTCTCACAATCATCAATCCTTTACACCCAATCACAGTGGTGAGTTAGCATTCAAATTATTGCGGGTGTCAAGAGGGGCCCACAATCCTAATCTCCAGGTTGCTATTATGCATGCTTGGCATGCATCAAGTCAGCATTTGTCTGGACTTCCACTAAGAATGACTGGAATGCATAGAATGCCATCTGATCACCCATGTTTGTACATTCTATCACTCACAACCTGATCACGCACGTTCTGACCTTCTATCACATGAAACTTATGCAAAGCACCAGTGTTGGAGCGAAAGCATTTTTGCCTTAGATCAGAATCCTGAAACTTGTCCGCAGTCCCTAACCTTTGGATATTATTAGTTGTGTTATTTTTTGTCTTATGTAAAAAATCTTTGTTATGCTGTAGTTGCTTAAATTTCAGGGAAGATTTTGTTGGACTGGAAATAGAATCTACATCACATCATTATTTTAAATTTTTGATTATTTTAATGACACTTGAATATCCTTTTCCTTGCAGAAAGTGCTTCATAAAATATGCACTCCCCATGGCAAGGTTTTACGAATTGTGATTTTTCACAAAAATGGATTACAAGCTTTGGTTGAATATCCTTTCCAAACTTTATGTACTTTGTTGTTAAAAAGTGTCTGCTAGGAGTATCTAAAACTCGCAACAAAAATCATGTGGAAAAGAAAATTCTGGAATGCATGTCAAAGATTGTTTTTCATAATGCAATGTTCACAGGCCTTGGTTAAAAGATAGTCAAAACAGTAGACAATGGGCAAAAATAGCCACAACAACTTAATGCATGAAAAAATTATGTTTACAGGGTTAACGCTGATTTCTGCATTGGAGACTGTACACCTTTGGTGTCTGATTTTCTATCATTCAAACTATACCTTTTTTTAAGTGTCAAACAAACATAGTAGTAGAGGAACCACTAAAATGGGGACGCTATAAATTAAAATAAGCAACTATTCTCGTAGCGATTAAAATCGAATTAATAAAACTATTTCAAGTGTATCTTTATTGACTAGAGACCGAAGGGTAAAATTTATAAAATTACAGTGAAACCTGTATTAAGTGGACACCCTTGGGGAATGCTGTAGTGTCCGCTAAATACAGGAGGTCTGCCTAATACAGGTTTCACTAGATAACGTCATATGAGGTGTCAAATGCCATTCAAATGAACAGTGGAAACGTTTAGAATACTTCCTGAGACTCTCAAGATATACGTTTGCATTTTCTTTATCGAAGTGGAGTATTATTATTGATCATAATACCATAAACATAGATTGCAACTCAAATTTGAAGAAATCAGATGAGTGAAACAAGCTCTATACAAACAAAATGAAATAGAACAATACTGTAGTACTGTGAAACCAATCAAATAAGTTTGTCAAGTCATGTTTTTTAATTTAAAAATCAAAAATTTTGTGGGTGGCAATTTGAGTCAATCTTTAGCATTTCCGGTGTCTGGCATGTTGGGTGGCGGAATTTTATTACAAGTGTCCGTTTAATACGGTGTCTGGCATGTTGGGTGGTGGAATTGAATTACAAGTGTCCATTTAATACAGGTTAGCAACAATAGTAATCACCATTTCAGGTACTTTTTAGGTGTCCACGTCTGCTTAATAGAGGTGTCCTCTTACTAAAGGTTTCATTTGAAGTAAATCAGAGAAACAAATTTGGGGACTTCAGCTACTGTCCGCTTATAGAGGGTGTCTGCTTAATACAGGTTTCACTGTATTTTAATTTTAATTTACTTTAATTATTTTCTAGTCAAAACTCGGAGACAAAGTTATTATAATATTATCGTCTTAACTATCACTACATTTGACAATGTTGAGGCAGCAGAGCGAGCACTTGCATCACTTAATGGACAGGACATCTATGCTGGGTGCTGTACCCTCAAGATTGACTATTCAAAGGTATTAAAATTAATGTTCCCAAGATAAAAGTTTTTTCAGTGATTTTTTTTAAAATTTTTTTATTGAGGAATAGTTGTTAGTAGACTGCAACTTTGAATGAAAGGTTACTTGTTCATTACTTTTTATACAATGTTAATGCAAAACCAAGATAATTACAAGGTCGTGTTTGATGCTCGGTTAAAAAAGAACGTAACTTAGAAGCAGGTAGATCTTACTTTTTAAACTAAAATGTACGAAAGGTCTGACTCTTCAAGGTGTCACAAGAAAAAGTTGCATTCTTAGTCTAACAAATATTATAAAGTCGTAATTAATCAATGAATTATCTCAAAATATTAGTGACAGGTCAGTGTTACAGGTAGTTGTAGTTGGTATAAATCTCGAAACTTGTTTTTTTTTTCTCTTTTTTTATCATTGGCTATTTTCAGAAAGCTAAGAAGTTGAATGTTTTTAAAAATGATGATGAAACATGGGATTATACTGGAGCACTGAACAACAATTCAGGTAACTTTGTATAGATTATTTAATATTGTACTATTATCACCAGAGGTGATGATGGGTACTTACCAGTCAAGAATCCCTTCCCCCACCACCGTAGCTGTCAGAAGAAGTAACTGTGGCATAAGATTGTCTTTTAGATCATTTAGTCTTTCAACCAGTTCGGCACTAGTCAACATTTCCCTGCCAACTCCACCCCTAATGTTGTAGTTTTTTAATTTCTAGTCTGGTCAGCTTGTCAATAAACTGTGTTAACCAAACATTGTGGTCTGTGTTTGAATTTTAGCTATTGTTGAACTCCTGCAATACTTCTTCAGTACTTACAGATGTACCAGTTTCTAACCATTGCCATTCCTTTTTTTTCCATCAAAATGTGTTTTGTAGATGGTTTGTGAAGTGGCAACCTTAACCATTTAATGTCAGCATTCTGTTCTTATCTATCTAAATGATGCTAGTATTTTAAACATAACAGCTAACCAGCACGGGTACTTACGTGTAAAATTTATACACTCAAATGTAAAAGCGGGAGCCTCAGCTAATGTATGCCTTTGTATTGTCTTTAATAGTTGCATGTTTAACAAGAAATAATATACTGGTTTGTGCCCAGTTGTCCCCAAGCTACTCTGAGCATGAACCCCCCAGCTCTTTTCACAGGAAGCGAAAGAAAAATCAAACCAAAAGAACTTCATAGCTGCTCATTCCCCTCCTAATTACATATACCTGGCAACTTGAAATCTTAGTAGCAGCCTTGTCAATCTTGTCATCTTACTGTTATTGAACAGGAATTCCAAGCAAGACCGCACTCCTGGGCTCAGGACTGCTGTCAGCAATTTCAGGTAGGTTTTTGCTTACCAGAATGTCAGATTGTCGTTGAAGGCAAGGAAAAGGTCTATCATTTGAAGGAAAACTAATTAACTAAATAAATAAATAATGATTTTAGAGGCAGCACATTTACTATTAGTGGTTCTTCATCTGCCCTATTCCTGGTCGAATTGGAATTTGGAAGTGTTTGGTTTTGAGGGACGGGGAAAACCGGAATACCCAGTGAAAAATTTATCTGAGCAAAGGAGAGAACCAACAACAAACTCAACCCACATATGGCGTCGATGCCAGGATTTGAACCCGGGCCACATTGATGGGAGGCAAGTGCTCTCAACACTGTGCCACTGTTGCTCTAAGTTTCAAACAGCCAGCAACAGTAATAAGTTTGTAGTTTTGAACTTTTCTCATGTCTTTTAAGCTTTATTGTGATTGGTTAGTTCACAATTGGCCTGTCAGAATCGAATTAAAGTGTTGACAGTGTTTTGAAGTGGAGAGTAAAAATATCCAGTAGTTTGTGCACACTTTTTCTAGTGGCTTAAGCTGTGTGCATTGGCCTCACTGCAGTATGAGGGGACATCACTTGGCACATATAACTTCGCTTTTGCACTCCTTCATTAATTATTGCAGGGAGAATGATTGCATATTCTTGGCAAAAAGTGTGCATCTGCTGGTAGGCTGGAGTGGACGCAGCAGCTTTGCATTATGGGAATACAATGAACTTTGATAGGTGGTCATAATGCACCAATTTCTTTGAGCATTTTTATAATTATATTTTCAATTAACTTTCTCAGGAAATGATACAAGTGAACCTCAGCTGTCCAGTTCACCACCGGATAGTATCTTACTAAATGGAAAAATGAGTGAGTAACAAATATTGTAATGTTATGGTTTCCATCAGAAAGCTGACACCAGTTGTATTGCTTAGTCCCTGAAAATAATATTGCCTTGCTTCACATGTCCTGAGATTTTTAACTTTGTTTTGAAACTTTTCTGTGGCACTAACTCATCCTATTTTCTCAAAATATTTCATATTGTAGGTGTGAATGGTTCAGCCCTTTCTATCTCCACTGAAGCAATTGCAAGAGCAGCGCAGTTTCCTACCGTACAAAGTATGAATGATATTGAAGTGGTTCAAAATATTCAACAATTATTCCTTGAGCCCGAATTGGCTATTGACTCAGAGGCCATGAGGGCGAGAGGAATAATTGTCCTAGTAAAATCCAACTAGTTGGTCCAAAATATCGAGAATAAAAAACTTTCAGCTAGTTAAAGCTAGACTTTAATCCTTTTTTGCCGCCAAAAGCCTGCGCTTTTTGCTATTAGTGGGATATAACATATAGCCTAGTAGTAGCTCCACCAATCAGGACGCAGCATTGATAATAGACCACTAGTTGGGTTTTACTAATACTTTATATCCTACAGTTACAGCTGTATGAAGACTCTGTCCAAGTATTTAAATGTCTGTCTTAGAAACCCGGTGTGGTGACCACTCAATATTATTTATCCATAAATTTTCCATCATTGGACAATTGACATAAATCTTACAATTTTGTTCAGCATTACCACATTATGAAAAATTACGTGAAATGTTAGCCAATCAGAAACAGAGAAATAGTTTGAATACATAGCAGTGAAAGTTATTGAATAAACCTTTAACTGGGTTTGTATGTGTATCAGTACGCTGAATGACCATTTTTAAGACTGGGGGCTTGAATATAATGGTCGCTCTTTAATGTTTGCATGTTTCTTGATGATCTTTCTCGGCAGGTATTCTGGCTAAAGTGGCTTCTCTTCATGGTACTCCACCCCCTAAAAGTCCAACATCAGGTAAAAGAATCTTGATTATAAATTTCTAAAGTTGCTAAATGTTATGGCGTAATAAACTTAGCTTGGGTGTTCGTCAAGCAATACAATCTTTGTCCTTATTTTCAACAGGCAGCACATCGCCAGTGGAGAATGTTGTCAAAAAGCTCGGGATTCTTGGAAGCTCGCCATACCAGCTGTCACCACAGGGTGGAATCCTGAGCTCTCTTCCTGGACTAACACAGCAACAACAGCAGCTGAATGGCATTTCACATGCTTTGAATGCAGGTGTGCCATTTTTTTGTGTTTACAGCTTAATAACCAACAAAGGGCTGTCCTGGGGAAATAGAGCAAGGCATTGACTGTTAGGGTAAAAGCTTATGGAGGCTCACATACAAACAGAATGACCGGTAGCTTTAATCTTTAATCTTTAATGAGTATGCTCCCGAAACAGTTTTAATTAACCATACTAGGAGTTTTAAAAGCATAATTTAATTAAGTAAATAAGTAACTAAATGAATAAACAAAAATGTACACATTTATTCATTTGTTTACCAATACAGCCACC
This sequence comes from Porites cylindrica, assembly GCA_964035525.1. Taxonomy (NCBI): domain Eukaryota; kingdom Metazoa; phylum Cnidaria; class Anthozoa; order Scleractinia; family Poritidae; genus Porites; species Porites cylindrica. The sequence continues at coordinate 15,139,144 of OZ037785.1, forward strand.
CCTCAAAAAGAGGATTATTAGCCGGTGTGGTTAAAAACAAAAAACAAAAAAAAAAAAACAAGACAAAACAAAACAAAAATAAACAAAAACAAAACACAAAACATAAATAACTAGTAACTAGTTGATTAGTTAGTAACTCAATTCATGATCAGAAAATGAGTCCAAAATCACTTCAACTGTTGATGGGTGATTCCAGACACACTTGCCGGAACTGAGCACGATCAGCGGAGAGAGTAAAGACATCTGCAGGCAGTGAGTTCTACTGAACTATAGTTCTTGGATAGAAAAACAGTCTGTGAGAGGTTGAAGAGGTGGAAATTAGGATTAAGGAGTGATTATGGACATGCCTACTTCTGTGGGTTGGTGAACGCAAATTGTCGCCTGGGTTCACTGCAACTAAGTTGTTAGTAGATCCTATACAACATGGTCAGGCGCGTGTCGACTCTCCTTCGTACTTTTTAACTCTTTAAACCCTAAGAGTGATCAGCATCAAATTTCTCCTTGTAATAGCAATGCGTTGTAAACAAGAGTGGTCATGAGAATTAAGGACGTGATCACACAAGATGTGTTTGCTTGATATTTTATCAACTTCTCCCCACTACTTCTGTGGTAAACTAATAGGGGCGACAAAGGGTTAATTGACAGCGTTTTTTTTAATCAGGTATATACCTTATTTTTTCTCCCTCTCTCCTTTCAGGTGGCACGGGTTGTGTGTTGATGGTCTACGGACTAAATGCCGAAAAAATGAACTGTGAGAGAATTTTCAACTTGTTTTGCCTGTATGGTAATGTTGTCAAGGTAAATACAACCTCAATCCTACCCTGGGTGCCAGAGACTTTTCTAGCGCGGTTTCCGGTTTCTGTCAAGTCTCTATAGTGACCCGCGCGAAAACTTTTTTCTCGCGGCTTCGGCCTATGGCCTATTATATGGCCGAAGATGTGTCGGCCTTCGGCCAACACCGAAAATTCCCGCCGTACGCGAGAAAAGCCTCTGGTAACCAGGGTACCTCAATCCAAACAGAAACACGAAATTTAAAGCAGGGATTTTTGGAGTAGGCCAATTTGTTGAGTTTATTTTACCCTATGAAAGGAATTAAACGTGGAAGAAAGATGAAGTGTACTGCCATACAAATTCAATTGGCCACTCCAGAAAATACCATAACATACCATAATGCTTTTTGATTGTCGCCCCAAAGTTTTGCATAAGCATTGTCTTCAGTTTCTCTTGGGAGTTAAAATGGCCCCAAGAGAAACTGAAAACAATGCTTATGCAAAATTTTGGGGTGACAAACAGAACATTATGGTATGTTATGGTATTTCTGGAGTGGTCAATTAAATTTGTAGACACAAAATTCCACAAATGCAGAAGGCTGTAATATTATAACTCTAGTTTATCAACAAGACAAAGAGAAAAGGGCTGTTACTGTTAAGTTCACAGTAAGAACCTGGATAAGAAATTTCTGATCAAAAATCCTCTTAAACGTTTGAAATTTAGACACCATTTTGCTCCTTATAATGAAATCTGTGCCCAAAAAACGATTTCACTGTATTTTAAAAGTGCAGTGATGTCTAGTGCTACATGGTTCTAACAAATTTGTGCTGAATTTTCTAGGTTAAGTTCCTTACAAACAAACTTGGTGCAGCTATGGTTCAGATGTCGGACAAAGTCGCTTCTGAAATGATTATTAGGAATTTAAGTGGAGCCGTCCTTTTCGATTCCAAGATCAACGTCATGTGAGTGTAGCTAACCCTAATTTAGAAAATAGGGACTTAAAGATTCGAGGACGGCGAAGGCGGCGAAAACATCTTTTTTTTATAAAATGAGTTCGCGTTCTTTCAGTCTTCATCGCGATTATTCCATCTCACTTAATCTGTCAAATGTAGGCAAACAGTACGGGAGTTGAATTCTTAAGAATCATGCCCAAGTTGAGAAAGAGACTCGGAAGTAATGCTACGTCGTCGCTTGTTTACGTCCTCCCTGAAACATGAAATCCCGTCGTAGTCGTGCAGTGACAGCAAAGAAATGTACAAAAAAGCGTGATGAACGTTCTTTCCTAGTGAAATATACTCTTTGTTGAGCTACATAACTTTTCGTTTTTCTTTTCTTTTCCTTACTTTTAAAAATTTATCCAAATTTTCCTTCAGTACCCTTAACTTGCATGGTTTACCCTATGGTTCCAGGAATCCTGTAGTTTACAAGCACCCGGCCTCTATATAGGCTTCCTTGTCATTACCACTTAAAACATTTAATTTTGTAAATAATTTAGTTAGAATAGTGTATATTATCTTTAATGTATTATAAATTTTGTATATTGTTGTTGTATTTGTACGTGGTTAATGGCAAAAATGAACGAACGAATGAATGAATGTGTTGACGATGCAGTCGCCGTCGTTGGATCCTAATGGGTTGGTAGTCTTTGTTTGTTTATTTATTTGTTTTTAAGAAAGCTTTTTGTGTTTCTGTGGCAGGTTTTCGAAGCACCCGTTTATCGCCGATTCATCTGTGGTAACAGCGTTACCCGATGGCACACCGTCGTCCATGAATTTTGCTGACAACAGAAACAACCGCTTCAAGTAGTAAGTTGAAGGAACGTTACCTTGGTCCCAGAGATTTTTCTTGAAAATCTTTCTCCGCTTGAGAGAGAGAGCAAGCCGCGAAGCAGGCGAAAAGAATTTGACACAATATTTCAAACGTCCGGTTCTAAATGGTGAAAAATCATTTATACTTTTACTTGTTTATAAGCAATGTCTTCAATGCTGAGATTTCTTAGGTCTCCTCCATTAAAAAGGCTTTGTTTCCAGGTTTTAAACCTAAGAATCATAATAGACGTCTATAGTTCGATATTTAAATGTTGGGCTCCGCTGTGTTGTGTTCGAAGTTACTGATTTTCTCTTGTTTTTGTTTGTGCAGTCTACCAGAGGGCCAAAGTCTCAAGAACAGTATCCTTTACTTTGACGAGAGCAAAATTGTTTTTTTAAATATTGCGAGTGATTTACATATTACAAACCGAATGATCACCACTATAATCACTTGGCTATAAGGCAATTGACCAATCATCACCTTGATTTACCAATGTAATCACGTGGCTATAAGCAGCTAGCCAATCATCACGTAGGTTTACCATTGTAATCACATGGCTATAAGCAGTTAACCAATCAGCACCTAGATTTACTAATGTAATCACGTGGCCAAGAGAAGGTCAACCAATTAGCACCTTAAGCCTAAACTTGAGATGTATTCTGATTATTGGGCTTAATGAATCTGACCTCAGAAAACTTGGCAGAATATCTAAGTGCAGAAAATACTTTTTCGAGAGCATAATATTTTTGTTTAGCTGACTCAAGAAATGCAAAATCAGTAAGTTACAAGCCGCTACAGCCTGGCATATTAACACCACCAAAACGTTTTCTGTCTAGTACTAAACTGGCGCCGACTTCTCTGAAGTTACATTTGAATAAAATCACTCTAAAAATTCGTAAGTGAAATATGGCGTAGATTTAGGTAGGAGTGTTCGTAATTAAATTTCCTTAACCGACATATAGGATACCAACCACCCACAAGAATGCTTCACTTTTTTAATGCGCCTCCAAACTGCACTGTAGAAACTCTCAAAGAGGTGAGTTTTGATTTCAGATATATATCCCCAGAGTCAAACCAATCGCGACACTGAAGGACATGACTTGTCAGGCTACAGTCTGAGATACTGAACTTGACTCGAAGTATTTTCGTTTCAGGTTTTCATTGCAGCGGGATCACTGTCCCCTCTTAAAGGAACGTTCTTTTCAAAAGGTTAGTCTGGATGTGTACGTTATTTATTACTTTAGCTGTTAAGGAGAATAAAGCGTTTTTATGCCCTAAACAGGATAATCTGACTCATCCTTCGCCGATAGCACACGGAAATGAAGGTCCCTAGGAACAACTGAATGAGCAAATTTTGGAGCAAGGCTAACTTTTATTTCAGTACGTTTTCGGTGAAGTGTAATCGCGTTGACTAATCGCTGCAAGATTCGTACGCTAGTGTAAGTTGTTTTTCTACGTGTAAATTGCGATATTATTACCTGGTGATGCAAATTAGATTTGGACGCATCTCTCAGTCTAAAATATCATGTAGGCAAACGAAGGAGATAAAGGAGATAAATTGTACAATTTGGTGGGAGTGTCGCGAGCTCAAATTTTCTAGAAACTACGCTTCTTTGTTGGACCAGTGTAAACGTTCGATTTTTCCTTGACAATGGGGATGTACTGTTTTTTCAATTTGGTGCAAGTCAATTTAACAGGCCTCATTTTTGTTTAGCCAATGCAAAGTCATCAGCAGGACTGCTTGAGATGCCAGATATCCGTTCAGCTATGGAGGCGCTCACGCTTACAAACCACTTCACCATCAATCCACCAGGTAATGAACGTACTTACTTTTCTTTACTGCTATCTCATAGCTGATGAGCGGCTTTCCCTATAATATCAGGGAATAAAGGAAGTCATTACCAAAGTTGATTGTCTAACAAATTGTCTTTGTAAGTAGTATAAGAAAGTTATGAAAACAGTGTGGAGATTATTAGTTTAATGGTTAAGCATCTCTGCCTGGGTTGTAACCCAGAGTTATCGCGAAATTTGAAGTCAGATCTGAACATTTACAAACAAATTCTTGTACAAAGGGTTTTCTCCAACAATTTGATTTGGTAAAACTAAAGTGAATTCTTGGTTCATCGTCGCACCATATAAAGTTCACAGTCACCAAACTAAGAACACCAGCATTAAATACACTGTATGTGCAGTAGTTATGTTATAGGTAAAGCAGTTATATATTGACTCATTTTCTTACAGGTGGTGGGTCTTATACGCTGAAGCTTGCCTTCTCCCCAAGCTCTTCAATATCGCCGACAGCTCCAACGGTTGCGCCCGCAGTGGCTGCCGCAGCGGTTGCTGTCAGCAACGGTGCCAATCCCTTAGGTCCAATTGGCTCACCAGTGCACCCAAGATGCATAGCGACCAGCCCTATCAGCCTCGTGACAAATGGCGTAAAAGAATTAAATGGGGACGCAGAAAGGAATGGGCTGAGTCCCGAACAGCTGACAACTTCAAGCCCCTAGGGAGACTGGCGAATAATCAGTAGGTACAAGCTGAATCTACACAGCGGCTTAATTCCTGGAGACTGCTTCAAGTAAATCCACATAATGTCTCCACCAGGTAACAGGTTGATGTCCAGTAACCATTATCGAATTTATATTTTATTGAGTTATATCACGTGGTTTGTACTGATGTTCATACCCACTGACCCGGCTCTCTATGGGGTTTTTGTTCTTTCATGACTTCTTATATCAGGTATAAAAGTAAGCAAAATTTACAGTGTTTTCACTCAACCTAAAACATGTGGGCTAAGAAAAACAAGTGCTTAAAGTAATTTGAACTCCAGAAACCCCTTCAGTTAAAGATCACCGAAAATCTTCGGCTTATCGTCGAGAATGCTCAGATTTCCTATGGAATGTCTGTGCCATGTATCGCAAAATTTGGACCCATATAATTTCTGTGGGTGAGGTGGAAACACTGTAATATGTGCACTTCAGTATAACGTCGCCAGTTGGGTTCAGTGTTTGGTTTTATTGTATTTACAGCAATTCCACAATTTTTCATTGGTTCAGTTTGAGGTTTAAAATACGTTGAGCGTGGGTTAGATATATTGAATAGTCAAAGCAGTGATATGTCTGCAAAAAGTATAAAAATATGTAACATGTATATCACAGATAAGAGTAGTAATTTTCTCTAAAACTCGAATGTGCAGTGAGTATAAAGAGATTTTTCATTAACTTAAACGAAGTTTATTCCCAACGTTATAGATATATACAAATTATAAGTAGTGGAGTGAAGTAAAACTTCAAGATATTTCGAAAATAAGTATTATCATTGAAAAAGGCGTTTTCTTACACCAAACATTCAATTTTGCTCACTTATTTTGCATTTCAGTTAACACAAAATCGCTATAAATAATATCCAAGGTAAAAATGGGATCGTTTTCATGGGCAATTCAATTTACTCACTAAATGGTATTTATAATTTAAGATGTTTCCTAACCATATACTATTCTTTGTTTGTTATGACCGCACGAGTCGTGATTAACAAAACCCATTTTAAACTGGCAAGGGGAACTTTCACTCTGCAAAAGCACATCTTGTTTTAATAGAGTTCGGTTGCATCTATTTGAGCGTTTACGCTGAATAATTCCAGCTATAGGTTAACAGTGTATTTGACTCTTTACGGGTGAATGGGTAATCAATTGAAATACTCCTCTTTTTTGTACATAATATTAGTTATAAAAGTAGATGGGAAAGGTTAAATTCAGCAGAATTTCCCTTTTTGATGATCAGGTACAAAAGAAAGCTCTACTTTCCGAAAACGTTAAAATTGCTAGCGTTTGAGTTGTATTGCACTTGAAATAATTCCCTTTTCTTAAGTCACTCTGGCAAAGAAACTGATTTCCAAGAATAGTAGCCTGTCTCCCTATTTAGAAACTTGTGGGAATAATGGGCTGGATTACAATGTAAGTTGATTTCGGAAAAGGGAGTGTTGAAGTTAAGTGGAAAGAATCAAGCTGCTTATTGTTAGAATCTTTTTTTTTCTTATTCTTCCTCCTTTCCTTTTTTTGGGCTGTTTGACGTGACGTTTAGGTAAATAGAGCTTTCCTTTTCTCATAAGAATCACAGAGTTTTCGTTAAGTTTCTCTCTGCATCATTGTAACATTCTCGGTATAAAACGAAAAGAAGGAATATATTATCTCAAGATTATAAATGCCAGATTTAATCGAGCGAAATTCAACCACAATTTTATTCGCTTCTAATCCAATTTTCTTCAATGGAGTTTATATAGGTATATGTAATTTATATTTTCTTCTTTTATTTTTCTCGTTTTGGTTTAAAAGTTTTCTAAATTTAAAAAGAAAAGAGAGTTAGGTCACTCCCGAAGTGTCAAATTGTTTCTGTCGAACACTCCAGACAAGTTTTCTTCTAAGGGAACGTGTTTCTTAGCGTAGTGAGAGGGGAACTCTTTTTAAAACTGCAGCGAGTCACTTACTAAACCTCTTGTTGATTAGGGATATTGAAAGAAATAACATAATCTAAAGAAATACCTTTATTCTTCTCGAGAAAGAAGAACATACATTTCAATTTGTTTGGATAAATTAATACATATTAAAAGTTTGCAATTTTCAAGAGAAAGAATAACAATCAGATCAGAATATTTCAAATCTTGTACACACGTGCGCGATATAGAAAACATATACAAATGTGAAATTTTTAAATCTTCGAATTTTTTGTTCTCGTGGACTTCTCTCCGCTAGTTCAAGTCGCAAATAATTTTAAGTGGAATTAAATTAACTGCATACTATGCAGAGAGGTTTTAATATAATAATTCGTGCACATGTGAAGTTTGTTATAGGAAACTATGAACGTTTCGTTGTACATATTATAGGTTATAGAATTTAAGAACAGAGAAACATATCTTGTTTAAGCAACATCACGTATTCGACAAAAAATATAAAATGAAGTTAAAATTTGTCCGAAACGTTTTTTAAATGTTATTTGGTTGAAAAATGTTATTTGTATTCAAGGACGAGTTACAAACGCAAAGAAACTACACAGAACGCTGGTATCAGTAATGTAAGTTAAGTTTTTTTTCAAATTACGCTTATCTTAGATCAAGCAATCCTTGTTTGTATCAAAATGTTTACATGACGCCGAGGCTCTCCAATTCTATTTCATGTCAGCCTCGAGTCTATGAACGACCATGGAACGAGGTTTTGTGTCAAGTTTACTTTGGGAAATAAGGGGTGTTTAAAATTTGCGAGTGCATCTGTACCAGGATGGCTCGGTGTGGTACTGGACGTTTTGATACATTCAACGTGGTCTATTATTTGCAGTCGTCATACGCACTAATTTAATACGTTATTACATTGTTTACAATGCACATGTTGAGTTTTTTAAGCCTTTGATAATCTCTAAATATAAATGGATTTCAACTTTTTCTAGGATATTTTTGGACATAAAGTTATAGTAACACAAGGTTTTTTGACAACTTATGTTGTAAGTAAAGTCCTTGGAAGTCATACAATTCAGTTTCCCATAGTTTATTCCCAATTAAGCATTGAATAAATAATTTTTTATTGAAGTCAACATGTATTAACTCAGCAGAGGAATTTATCTATAAGCGATCTTAATTACCTAAGCTCCTAAAGTTTGAAGTAGGGATTTGAGTCTTTTAGAGTTAGGTTTAATGTAAGTACATTGGAGCACATACTTCTGTAATGAATATTCAAAATGTTTTCGTTTTTTTTATTTTGTTTGTGTTGGTGGGCGGTTAGATGTATACTCTGGTAAGCACAAAGTTAGTAGCGGTTTTAAAATCACTGGCGGTAAACAAACTGCAAAAAAAATCACATGACCATTCTTCACGTGGACAAGAGGTGCGAGTAACCAATCAGAACCTTGTAATAAAACATGTGATCCTTGTGAAGCGGGAGAGGCATTTTACGAGTGCTCAATAGTGCTTAGTTTGATTTGGAAAACGCGGTAAAAGGAACAGGAAAGAAGGCGGAGGAAAATCTCGCCCAGTCGGACTCAGGTGATTACCGTATGTATTCGAATAAACGCCGCATGAATCACAAGAATCTGGTGCATATTCGAGGATTATGAGAAAACACTCGGTACACTACACCATCCAGGCTGAGGCAATTTCGATCTCAGTGAAAAGTGAGACATTGGAACGTTAAACGTCTTTCTGTTTTACATAACATTTACAAATGATTTATCGTAATAGGTGTCAGTGATTTTGCAAAAAACACGCCGCCCTTGAATAAACGCCGCGGCGTTTTATCGAATAAATACGGTAGTTCAATTAAACATCTTTGAGGTCATTGGTGAGAGCACTTTGCACAAGCGTCTTGATCTACTCCACAGAATTCGGGTGAAAAGTAATTTAGTGGATGGCTGTGAGTAATTTAAGAATTGTTAATGAACAAAAGTAAACGTGCGCCGAGAGTCTGCAATATTAATCGGGAAAACCGCCTGTTTCCTTTGCAAAGTTACTTGCGTTTTTGTTTTGGTTTACTGGAAAACTAATTTCCTAGATATTTTTTGTTTTCGTTTTCAAGTCGTTTTACTTGTTAGGAGTTCAAGTTACGTTCCTTCTCAACGAAATCTTGTAAAGCCTGTCCAGTATCATCTAGCCTTTTCAGTGTTTAGATAGTGATGTCCAAAAATAGTTGTTGTTGCGTCGATTTTGCCACAAAATGGAAAAGTGTACTTCTTCACGGGAGGTTGTTTGGCGTTCCAAAGTTTTAAGTCCGTTCTCTCTAAAGACAGGCCTCTTTGTAGTATGAGAACTCTAAAATTCGAGATCATTAAACCATCGTTTGTTTTCTTTTCAAACCCGAAGTCGATTAAACCCGATTAAACCATGAAAGTTGCACGATTTTTCTTGTGTTCGTCATCGATGGAGGATGTTCTCGTAGAGTGTTTTGAACTATTACTTGTTTGACAAAAGTCCTCGAGAATATGGCACTTTTCCATTTTGTCTTGCCATTGATTATCACTGTTGCAGGCTGTAAGCAAACAATTTAGCTTGAATAGATGTTTAGTTAGGCTGTAAATGATTTTTAGGCCCAAACCCTGATGCCCGGGGACTCCCATAGCAAATGACGGGGGTGCTCGTCATCTCGCTTAGGGATAGAAACTTAGGGTGTTCCGGTCGGAAAGCCAATAGTTTTTGGCCATAAGGGGATCACTTAGCGTTTTGCATAGAGAAATATCCATTTTCGAAAAGGCAAATGCCGTCATACTTTGTTATAGTATACTCTCCTTTAGGAGTCAATTAAAGCCTGATCAACGCTCAGATTGGTCTCCTGCAGGGGTTAATTCTACTTCTCCGACGAGAATCCCAGTCATTTTAATATGGGAGTCACCCCTCCCCCGGGCGCTGATGCTGTTTGAGTGCCTGTTATGTACACAGTCAACTCTTTAAGACGGATATCTTTGGGACCAACTGTAACCCTCTGTCAAGAGAGGTGTTCGCCTTGTAGAACGTTTTCACTCGCGTGGCCAGCATCTATGCAAATTTATTGGACACAAAAAGTGCGTTTACATAAGGAACGTTTTCAACTCCCACAGGACTGGTTCAGGACACCAACATGGCCGTCGTGACGTCATGTGAAAATAGTTAACCACCGACAAGGACTGGACATTTGTTACACTCATCTGTGTGTCCGCTTTTGAGACAGACATGTCAGTCTTCTAGAGATGTTCGTTAAGGGGGAGTTGACTGCTGCATTTGCTTTCCATGAAAAAGAAATTAATTACAGCAGCAGCAGCAGCATCGCTTATCTAGGTGCTTTAAGTGGGCAGAAAAGAGAACTAACTATAAATGTCCTTTCGCGATAGTTCATGCTTATATAAAAATTTTTTTATATCCCAACCACGGAAACAATAGAAGCTTTTTTACAGAGCCAACGAGCCTCTGATTTGCATAGATTACTGAACGCGAACTATCGCAATTGTACCCTTCAGCTTTAAGCTAAATTTTGAAGGCCCTGCTTCGTGTAACAAATAGCGAAACTTGATCGGGAAGCGCTAGTATTAGGCAGCATAGAAAAGCGAGACATTTTTACAAAGAGATCATTCGCAGTAAAACTCGGCGTGGTGTTACAATCGCCGTGAGTAGAAGACGAGACTCCCTTTTGTTAAACAGGCTACGGAAATTCTTTAAGTTTCAAGTGTATTGGGCATGTTTCGCGATGCACGCTTGCTGAGCCTTCCTTAGTAGCTTTAGCTTTGAACAGGACCTTATATTTTAAGAGGGCTTGTTCGTTAGGCGTTTGGCTCTCTATAAACATTTTGTAAATAGCCTTGAACACTCGGAGAGCTTTTGTAAAGCAGCTGGCTCTGAGAACAGCTAACGAAATATTCCAAGTATTACTGAATATTGTTAATCACTCGTACATACAATGTAAGCGCGGCTTGAAATGTTTGACTCCTGCATGTACTACTGGTTCGCTTTATGACCACTGAATAATGGTTTCAGGCTTAAGGTTTCAATAAAATTCCTCTAACAATGCATCACATTCTGTATCTTGTGTCTATTGGAGGTATCTGTTTCTGATCTGTTTTTAGTCTTGCATTTTACAGCTTGTGACTAACAGGTGGAAATTTGTAGCGCTTGTTCAGCAGACAGTGTATTATTGGATCATGCCATGCTAAATATTGAAAAAAAAAACAACATGTTTAACGTTGTTGATTAGGAACAGAGATGGTTCCTATTCTGTCCAACAAGTGTCAACTTGTTGAGCAACGTCAGTCTTGAACGCGCTGAATTTGCATTTTATTCATTCAACAATCTGCAATAAGTTTAACAATTGACTTCTACAAAGTTTATCAAAATGTGCGTTGAAAAGGTACGGAAAACCAGATTTTTCGAGGGTGCACCCTCTTCCTCAGTGGTTGAAAAGAACTGAAAAAAGCAAGCGCAGTGTAACGTTTAAATAAAAAGCAAAACAAAGACCAACGTTCCATGCGCGCGCTGGTTGAAGTGTCCCGTGTCTGAATATTAATCTGGCCTCAAAACTGCGCCTTTCTCTTGCACTTTTGAAGCCAGAACGGATCACCGATACTAACATGTCGCCGACGCTGTGATCAGGGGATGCAAAGTGGCGGCCAATGGGGAGGTCTGTGTAAGGTAATCGAGTGGAGCGGAAATGTTCTCACCCAAGCGTCTCCCAGTCTCTCAGTGTACACTTTGTTACTGGTACGGCATTGAATCGCATACACCACGTTTTCCCGGACACAGGTGTACTTAGACTTGACCGTAATGTGTCATCCGGGAGTAGCAATAGAGGCCGATGAACGTTGTTGAACTGTGTCGCTGGCTTAACGTTCTTGCGGACAATAATACTACCGCTGATGGTAATGTGACGATTGTAGTAGTGGTTTTAGTATTAGTGATTGTGATGATGGTGGTGCCGAAAGTGGAAATGATAGTTCTAGTGCTGATGACCGTGGTGGTGGCAATAATGGTAGTGGTAAGGGGAAACGTGTTAGTTACGGCGTTGTTGGTGGTGAAGGCAGCAGTGGTCATGGTGGTAATGGTAGTGGGGGTGGTGATAGTAGGGGCGGTGAAAATTGTAGTGCTAGAGCTGCTTACTATAGTGATCAAGTATTTTTGACGGTGGGGTTAATAAAAGTGAAGGGGTTAGTGGTAGTAGGTATAGCGTTGTTGATGATAGTGGTTATGCATGGTGAAAAAATGATGATTGAAGAAGTGATGATGGTTGCAGGAGTATTGGCGGAAGTGGTAGTAGTGAAGGTGGTTTCGGTTGCTGGTGATAATAGTAATATGATGGTGGAAGTACTAGAGGTTACGGGGGGGTGGTACTCCACTAAATTTCGGCTGCGTGTGTGCCGCCCACAAACCCTGGCCGTGTTTAAGGATGAGACAAAGGCTGGGTGGATGATTTGTATGAAATTTTCCACCCGAGGCTCGACCTCATGATCATTTCTTTCTATGTCTGCTCACTGGAGCGGAATTCGGGAAAGGTCTATTAAAAAAAAAATAAGACTAAAAATTTAATGGAGACACACAGCTTCCTCAAAACGCTTTCCTAATACTCTGAGCTAAAGTTTAGCTTGGCAGATGATTTGTTTCTCGTGTAAATGTGGTATTTTATACGCCCTTGAATATTAGCTTATATAACAACAGTACCCCATCTAAGGATCACATCGGGAACACAACTCCAACCAGGGCAAAAAGGATAACCTATTTAAGGATGGAGACTAACAAAAACCATACCCTATCCGGCAACACATATCTCTCTATCCCATATATGAGAGTACCCCCGGGTAGAGGTGGTGATGGTGCCTGAGGGTTGTGCATGAAGGAACTGGTCATTTTGAAGGTGGAGGTCGCCTGTAAAGGAATTATTGACACTCATCAATTACACCTCCTCACAAGACGAGTATTCAAATTAGTGAAACATTTCATTGGCTCCATGGCCAACACCCCGATGTAAGACATTGACACGAACCTTATTCCAAATACGAATCGATCAATTAGGGGATTGTTAATTTCTATTTTGAAGATACTGAACCAAAAGACAATTAAGGCTATTTATAGGGAGAAGTGGAGGCGTGCGTGGCCGAGTGGTTAACACTTCGAACTCCGGATCTGGAGGTCCGGGGTTCAAGCCTCGCCCGTCGCGTTGTTTCCTTAGACAAGGAACTTTACTCTACTTTGTCTCTCTTCACCCAGGTGATTAAATGGGTACCCGCGATATACTACTGGGGTTAACCCTGAGATGGACTAGCATCCCGTGCAGGGGGGAGTAGCAATTCTCCCACGTGCTTCATGTTAATGAAACCGGGTTAAGCTCCGGACGTTTGGGCCTCTGGCTGGTGTGCGCCTTTACCTACCTTTTGATAAGGAGAAACGTTGCCAGGTAGAAGGGTCACCCGCCTACTCGAGCTACCCGGGGCAAGCCAACTCTTAATACATTTCTTTAATCCTTAATCTTTAATTAATCAACCTTAGTTCTTACAAAGGACATAATTACAGTGAAATACAGTTCAGAGTGTCGAAGCCAGAGGCTTATATGGCATAGGTCAAGGTCAAGAACAAGCCAAAATGTGCTATCACAATAGGGCCATTTATACGAGGAAAAATAAGACGCGTCTTACATAAGACGCGTCTTAAATAAGACGCGACCTTTCCGTATAAACGGCACATTTCGTCTAAAATAAGACGCGGCTTAGCTAAGACGCGTCTTATTAGATAAGACATGCTCGTATAAATGGTACAGTTCGCGTCTTATTTAAGACGCGTCTTATTTTTCCTCGTATAAATGGCCCTAATGTTACATTTTGCTAGTCATTCCCGCCTTACAAAACGCGGCAAACTGTTAACATGAGAAACAAAAACTTGGCTCGGCTGTGATGGTAAGGTCACCCTCCTAGCCGAACCAACTTTTCTCCATATAAACACTTCGGCTCGCCCAGCCTGGTTAACTCGGTCAACGCGAGACAATCAGAGCATGCGCGAGTGCTGTTTTAGACAAATAGAGCATGCCGCAGGAGTGCTGTTGGCTCGGGCAAAGGGGCCAACTTTTTTTGTCATATAAAGGCTCGCTGAAGTTGACTCGGATGGGAGGGTGATTCTTCTACCCGGGACAGGCTTTTTTCTTTTTCACAGAAAACGGGGCCTAAGACTGATTTAAGAGGTCACTGACGGAATTTATTTGAAATAATAAAATGAATTCTGTGGAGCGAGTAGGTCAGCAGTGGCAGCCGAAGTACCATTATTTGGCAGAGGCTGGATTCCTAGAAGTTTACACATCAGTGAGTGGGTACAGATTGACTAATTCAAACGGTCTTCCCATATAGTTGACTTTAAATGCAGGCCCGTGTGCGATGAACACAGTGGACATCGTCTGGCAATTGCAGCTGAAACCGTGAGAAAGCTTCGCCCATCGATTCGAGCGGCCTAAATAACGACCTTTCTTTGAACTCAGACTCCAACATTCTGATGGCACGAGCACAAGAGGTGAAATACGCCGGTTGTTCCTAAAGTGCAAATCTTTCGGAACGTCATTTTTGTGGTAAACATGTAAATGCGGAACATTTTTCAGACGATTGTAAACGTAATCAACTTTTCCAACTTTCGGCGCAAGCAGCATATTAAACCAAGAATCCCAGAAATCATAAGTGTTTGGGTCCACGTGTTTATCAAGGTCAACAACTTTGTTCCATGAAGTGTTTGCCATACCGTGATCCGCTGTGATAATGATGTTCACAGTGTTTAGAAGCCCGTGATATTTCAATCCCTCCACAATCAAACCAATAACTCTGTCAATTTGCTGAATGGTTTTTGGTATCCCATCCCAACCAACAGCGTGGCAAATATGATCAGGCTCTTCAAAGTACACGGCCACAAAATTAGGTGGATTTGGGCCCGTCAACCAACTCATCATCTTCTCGACACGTCTTTCGAAAGACACAACCCTCCCTGTTTTATTTCCTGTGTCGATGTTTGACGATGGGGAGGTCTCCTGGTAGTACGGATACATCCCCTTGATTTTCACATTATACCCAGGCCAGTACAGTACAGCACTCCTACCGTTGTAGCGCTGGTTTGTTACCCATATTGGTTCTGCACCGTCCCACCAACGTGGATCTGTAGTGGCGCCTCCAAAACGTGCCTTAAGATGTGGGTCGTACATGGTATTACCTACAATTCCGTGGCTTTCTGGGTAGAGACCCGTCACAATACTGTAATGTGCTGGGTAAGTCACAGTCGGGAAGACAGATCGTACATAGGGAACAGTTACGCCAGTCTTCTTAAGGAAATCCAAGTACGGTGTATGGGCCTTGGAGGCAAAATCCCACCGGAACCCGTCTAGGGAGATAAGAATGAGGGGTTGAGGTTGCAACTGAGAGTTTGCCCAGTGAAAGAAACATAATGTGCCTGAGATAACTAAATAGATTGAGAGAATCATCTTTGATGAAGCAAACTATTACTTAAAGTCGCAATCGAATAGCAAGTAAATTTCAGACAATTAACCTGTCATACTTTTATCGAGACACCATAAACAACCTGCTTTTCTTGTGTTTTGAATATAATAGATATAAACTCTGTACACTTAAGCAAACTTCACGCTTTAAAATGTACACCAAAGGGGCGGAGCAAAGATAAGTATCCAAAGGTGTCCGTATTCTGCCTTTTTTGTTAGGCAAAGTTGTAAGTGGAGTTTGTATCTGTGAGATTAAGAGATTACAGTTTCTAAAGATGCAAAATACACTTTGTCAGTTTAACTGGTAGTGGGCGGGGCAGGAGGAGACTCGCAACGTCTCACCCACCCACCCCCCTATGCTCTAGGTTTACCCCCCTAGCCCTTTCTTTGGTTCCTAGGCTGCTCTTTGTTGCCTTTCTGCTAGCAAAATATTATGAAGTGTTGTGAACATGTCAAGAAGTTATTGTCAGAGATAAGATAGGACATTTTCGGGGACCAAAAATTGAAACCCTGACTTTTAAAACGTGGCCAATGATGATGATGATGATGAATAGTAAATGATACATCAACAGGTCGTCGTGATTAACCACATCGGAAATTCAACATTCATCTACTTGCTTCTTTGCTTTAATTTTTTTTTTCTGTATCCAGGTCACATAAATAGATATTTAGGCTAGTACAAAAAAATCTACTGTAGGCGAAAACTAGTGTTAAGCAAACAACTGAGCGAAACTACATGTTAAAACAGCGGGTAATTCTGGTGTCAAAAATCTGACAGGTACATTGTTTGTTATCACGGTACAATTGTTTTAGGTTAGACCATTGTTTTCCCCTTATTCACCGTGAATCTGTGTCTGCCCCTATGATGTTTGCGTTCTGTTACTTTATCTCAGGGATAGTTTTCATCTCAGGGGTAGATAGTCGACCCCAACCCCTCCTTCTTATCTCCCTAGATGGGTTCCGGTGGGATTTCGCCTGCAAGGCCCATACGCCGTACTTGGATTTTCTCACAAGGACTGGCGTAACTGTTCCCTATGTGCGATCTGTCTTCCCGACGGTGACCTATCCAGGACATTACAGTATTGTGACTGGCCTTTATCCAGAAAGCCACGGAATTGTAAGCAATGCCATGTACGACCCAGATCTAAAGGAACGCTTTGGAGCCGCCAATACAGACCCACGGTGGTGGAATGCAGCGGAACCAATATGGGTGACAAACCAGCGCTACAACGGTAGAAGTGCCGTGTTGTATTGGCCCGGGTATAACGTGAAAATAAAAGGGCAGTACCCAAAATACCGAGAATACTCCCCTTCGCCAAACGTCGATCAAAACAATAAAACTGGAAAAGTTCTGCCTTTTAAGAAACGTGTTGATAAGGTAATAAGATGGCTGACAGTGAAAAACGCGCCAAACTTTGTGGCCCTGTATTTTGAAGAACCAGACAAAACTTGTCACCATCAAGGAAGGAAAAAGGTGTGCGAATCCATCCACAATGTGGATAAGACGATTGGACGCTTAGTGGAAGGACTTAAACAACACAAATTGCTGGACAAAGTGAATATTATCATCACGTCGGATCATGGCATGGCGAACACATCTTGCAACAAAATTGTTGATCTCGATAAATATGTGGACCCAAAGAATTTTGATTTCTGGGATTCGTGGTTTAATATGCTGCTTGCGCCCAAAACCGGAATATTAGAGTATGTCTACGAGCGTCTTAAAAACGTGTCAAATTTGCACATCTATCATAAGAATGAGGTCCCAGAGTATTTACACTTCAGGAAAAACAGTCGCATTTCACCGCTTGTAGTGATTCCATCAGAGGGCTGGCTCGTAAGTTCAATTAAGGGTCGGCACGTCCAGGATGACCCCGTCATAACGACGGAACTTTCACACGGATTTAACTGTAAGTGTAAGTCGATG
The DNA here is from genome assembly GCA_964035525.1 of Porites cylindrica. Lineage (NCBI taxonomy): Eukaryota > Metazoa > Cnidaria > Anthozoa > Scleractinia > Poritidae > Porites > Porites cylindrica. The sequence goes on from OZ037785.1 coordinate 15,156,606, forward strand.
TCCACTGCATTTATCGCGCGCGGGCCGGCATTTAAGGAAAACTTCCGTGGAAAACCTTTTGAATCAGTCAGTTTGTATCCATTGATGTGTAAAGTTCTGGGGATCCAGCCTCTGCCAAATAATGGTAGTTTAGAGGCCACTGCAGATCTACTGAAACCAACAACCAAGTGTCCAACATCGTAGATTCAAAGAAAATTAATGAGTGAAGAACGTCACAGACCACTGACACAGGTGTCCGTCGGTTTTATAAACTTAAATAGGTGTCGGCTGGGAGAGAGTGGGCTTTACTTCTCAATCACTTTCTTGGCGGGATAATCAAGTCAAAGGAAGTTTCCTCCAATAACTATTAGGGACCTTAAGATCGGACGACGGCGACGGCAACGGGAACGCAACAAAAGCAATAGGTTTATTTAGCAAAACAACAATTTTGCACGTGCATAACGCTTTTTTGTACATTTCTTTGCCGTCACTGCACGACTACGACGTGAAAATGCCTAATTTCACGATGTACAGAGGAAGTACACAAGCGACGACGAGATTTCCTCTCTCTTTCTGAACTTGGATATGATTCTTAGGAATTCAACTTTAGGAGGGTTCGCCTACATTTGACAAAGTTAGTGACTTGGAGTAATCGCGATAAAGATTGAAAGAAAGCGAATTCACTTTTTCAGCGACGTTTTCACTGCCGTCGCCGTCCTCGGATCTTAAGGTCCCTATTATAAGTGAAGCAAAAAACTCTGATTGAGGTCTTTGGAGACAGTATGCGGGATCACGTGATCCCGTCAGCTGTTGCACAATCATAGCCCGATACAAACGTCCTGATAACTATCGCGTGGTCGAGTGGTCATCAGTAAGTCGGACCCGCCATCCGGCGGTTCCGGGTTCAAGCTTCAAACTTTAACCAAAAGCGCGCGAGATCACTTTTCCTCCCCCTTTTCCATGTCTGTTCCAATCTTTCTTAGTGGAGTCGATGGATAGGTTATAAAAGCAACCTGTGTAGATGACCATATGATGATCAGGTGTTCTGATTTTGATAGTGCAAAGATCGGCAGATTACAGCCCATCCAAATGACATGATGAGCCAAAAGAGGGTTACTGACTTGTGTCCTCCCAAACATCCATTCGCATTGCAGGTGACACAAAATACCACCACAGGGGGTACGTTTCATCTCGTGTAATCAAACAGTTCAAACGAGCTTGATAACCCTCACAATACTCTCATCAGCATTGTAGTGTACCAGTGTAGGTTGCAGGTAAGATTGCAATATTGTCCTATGTTACATACACTACAAGAAATCATTCTTTACATCCCGTCCTGCGGTTTGCTGTTATATTATTCCTCAATGACACAGGTAAAAAGACACACTGATAGATGTACACCTTCTGGGCAGACAAATCGGTGAAATTTTTGCTTAGTCCAAAGGATGGTTGGAAGGGAGAACAAGATTTCAATTGACCAATATATTAGCATTATTACAATACTCAACCTACCTCGTATTGTAAGTTACAAGGGTTTTTATACTGATCACAGGCTTTAATTTCACAGTGTCTCTTCCCATAGGCATATCATTAACAATACTTTTTACCAAATATAAGCATTTAATAGATGAGGAATGCTCAAGATGGAAACGTATCATTTTCATTATATGCATTGTTTCGTTATCAGTCACTATGTTATACAATTGGGTATTTACACTGCTTAATTCTTCAATATCATTCCCCAGAGGAATCACATGACCCTCGCTTGAAGTCTGTCTCTGCTTATTTTCTCTGCATCACTTTAGTTAAAACTCCTGACGACCAGACTTTATCCACCCAAAAAAGGATTCATACATGCCACAAACCAATCTAGGGTCCATACTAATACTACGAAGCAAGAATCTAACTCCAGGAATTCTTCCAGGGTACGAATATGAAAATTCCAGAATCCACAACTCCAACATTTCACTGTAATGATATGAAAGCTAGACATCCTATATATCTTTTGCATTCCACATGTAAACCAAGTTTTTCTGGAGTGAGAAAAAACGAGATCTTCCAGCGTGTTGTCCAAGGTACGGACAGAAAATTTTAAAGTTCTAAGAGTCTGCCAGAATTCCAGGACAAAACAATGAACTTTACCAATGACAAGTTTTCTTTATAAGCAAAGCTTGTCAGGTTAAGCTCAGTATATTCACTTCTCTCTAACATCAATGATATCTTCTTCCTCCATATCTAAGTCAACTGGGGTTTCGCTTCCGTTCAGCAGCTCCCCATCAAAAAGGAATTTGAGCTTAGAATGAGGCATTTTTCTGAATTCACAGTATGCTGTCATGAGCTTCTCTAGTGGATCAGTCTAAAAACAAAACAAAACACAAACAGATGTCACTTGCTTTACAAGTCAGTAAAAACACTAAAACATTTTAGTACACACTGCAGCCTGGACATGTCTAGAAAGACAATCATGTACCTTTGAGATTTTAAAGGTTTTCTTTGAGTCAGCATCTTTTCCTTGAACTTTTATCTCAATTTGATTGGCCTCTTCATCATCTATTTTGTCAGTCATTGCTGGAGTGTTCATTACAACACATTCTAGAAAAAAAGAAAGGTTTAAGGGATGCTTATTTGTACTACCATGCATGACAATCATCCGGAACAAGTAAATAGTTGAAAAAAATTCACATTTTTATCTTAAGTTGATTTACGCTGCTTCCCCCGTTACTTTTGGAACTAAGCATGTACTGATGTAAGGCAAAAATGTTCCAGAGGGTCTTTGAGGAGGCACTCACCAATGATATCTGCTACATTGAGTTGGACAGAGATGGGTGTGTCATAACCAAGGATATTGATATCTTTAAGGGTTAACAAAATCTTATCTTCTGTTACACCTTCCTGCTCAGCTAACTGTAAAATGATCTTTCCAAATGGTTCAGACTGTGAAAGCAAAGTAAATGTAATTAACCTCATGTGAAGACATTAAAGGGGAAGTAATAAATTGTTACATTTCCAATTAAATTTCCAAACATATGGAAATTTAATATATTAATGGTTCAACTTGATTGCCTGATTAGCCAAGCTACTGAGGTTTTTGTCTTTGAAAAAAGACAGACTGCGGACTCTTTTGTAGTAAACAAACTCTCAGTCAGCCCAGAAACAGAGTAAGCGATTGGTCAATTTTACAGCTGTTGACAGATCACGACTGGTCTGTGGTGAGATTGCAAGTGATAAAAATAGTCACGCGTCACAACTAACTACGAACATTGACAAAGGGGTAATTGCTTGTAATCTAAAACGTTAAAGGATGTCTTACAGAAGGAAACTGCTGTAAATTTCTTCAAGGGAAAGGAATTCAAGGCAATCGTGGCAGAATTAAGGAAGGTGTAATTTTTCAGTTGTTTATATTCTATTCATAAATCGTTTCAAGTTACCGGTACTTGGGTTTAATTGCATTTGGTTAATTAAATTACATTGACAGCTTTGTTGTCCCCAAACAGAACAAAAGAGTCAGCAGTCTCTCATTTTTTCTTCTTGGGCTTCTGCCCTTGTTTATCGTGGCTGCTCGCCGCTTGTGTGCTTGGGTTTAAGTGCAGTAACTTTACAAAGAAAAATAAGAGACTGCCTGCAGTCTACTTGTGCCTAGTTGGACACTTGAAAATACACATCTAGCCCCTATTACTGAAAAGAAAGCAGTGCTGGACAGTACTTACAGCTTTCA